>QEPC01013103.1:352682-388485 GCA_003113815.1 Sphenodon punctatus | reverse complement strand
GCCAGATGGGGGCTGGGACAGAGACTGCGGGGGGGGACACAGATTAATATGGGGATGGGGTTTGGGGGTGCAGGGGCTGGTGGGACAGAGTGTGGAGGCACAGATTAATATGGGACTTGGGGGTGCAGGGGCTGGTGGGACAGAGACTGCGGAGGGCACAAATTAATATGGGGATGGGGCTTGGGGGTGGGGGCTGGGACAGAAACTGTGGGGGCTAGGGGCACAGATTCATATGGGGATAGGGCTTGGGGCACAAGTGAACTGGTTATATATCTAAAAGACTGTCTCTTTGCATGGCATAATATGCTTAATAGGCTGCCTTTTGGGGTGTCTTGTGTGTTTGATTGTGGCTTGGCCATTTGGAATTTAGTGCTCTGCATGCCCTGCTGCCCACTGCCAGTGTGCTTTATTACTTGCATGCGTGCTGCATGTGTGCTTTATTACTTGCTTGCTGCTAATGGAATGCCTGTAGTTGGAATTGTGGAAAATACCCAGTTGTAAACCATCACTGATGGTACAGTGAGCACAGACAACCTCCATTTTGAAGAAGGGTAAAAGTGTCTTTAAAGTTAATTCACATGCATGCGAGCCGGGCAGGCGGGCGGGAGACAAAGGGGAAGCCCCTGATCTTATTTGCGGCCAGTGCATGTGCCAGTTTAGCAACTGCTATGATGCATTGTTCAGTATCACTTTAAACCGGGAGTGGGCAACCTTTTCCCTCCCAGTGACAAGCTCCAAGGGTCACAGGTTGGGGGTGGGAATGCTTAAGGGGGGTGTTTGGGAAGAGGAGGGTCTAGATCATGCTTCTGTGCTATGGATGCATCCCTTCTTCTTCTTGAGTGTATGCCCTCATATTTGCTCCCTTAACCAGAGCTCAGCCTGTCAGTACTTCAGGACCTGGATCTAGGAGCCAGATCTAAGTATTTTAAAGAGACCAAATAAAAACTAGCTGTAGGCTGCATTTGGTCCCTGGGCCTGAGGTTCCCCACCCCTGTCTAATTGATGACTTCATCACCCAAATGTTGGATTTAGGTGTTGTGGGGGCTAGTGCGTTAGACCTTTCTGACAAGACCTCTGTTTACATATCTGGGTGAGAAGTGCCGCTCCTATTTCCCAATGTTACAGCAATGGTTTAACATTTCTCAGCATGACCTCCTTGTTAAACAGCCGTTTATAAACTAACAGTACATCTAACAGACTGGTTTCTATAAATTTCAGTGCATGTTTGTTCTCTCTATGGTCATGTGTGATCCTATGTTCCTTTTTGTGATTGTGGTCATTGGTGTGTGTCATCCTTCTCGCTTCTGTGTTAGCAGACAGACTTGCTGCTTGCCTTTGCTGTGTTGCGCTTGTCCCTTTTAAGTTTGTCTGGTATAACCTATCTCTTTAGTCTTAAACGAAGTCAGGAAGTCTTTGGGTGTAGAAATTGAAAAATCTTATTGGGAAATGAGTTATTCACTGTCATAGAGTGAATCACGCAACAGGAAAATAATTTGCTTCCAGGTGTGATTCCAAAGGACAAATCCTTCGCTGAAAACATGTCTGGCACTGGCAGAGACAGGGACAAGTACAGAAAATATGCTGCTGGAGCCAAAAAAGCAAAGAAAAGAAAGCATGAACAGGCATTCCTTGAATCACAGAGGATCTTTGGAAAAGTATGTGAAGAGGGATGCTACCGCCAAGATACCCGAGGCGAAGGAGGATACCGAACCAACAAGGCAAAGTGAGCCAGCAGAGAAGGATGTTGGGTATACAGAGGAGGAAAGTGAAGCAGCATCTTCCTGTCATCCTAGCAGCAGTGACAAACATGACTGTGAGTCTGAAGGAGTTTTACAAACAAAGTCTCCTTGCAAGCAGATTACTTTGGACAGTGAACAGATTCGACCAAGTACAAGTTCTGATGCAAACCTCAGCAGTACCACTGCAGTAGATATCTCGCCAATGCCAGCCACAGTAGTGGATTATGATGACCCAGGTTGTTGGCCCCTGTCCATTAACACAAAACTAAGAGACTTTCTGGTGACAAGAGGTGTCACTCAGATCAAGGACTACAGTTTCTCAATGAACAAACAGCAAGAAAAAGAGAAGTTTTAATGCAGCTCATTATTCTTGGGTGTTGCCTAATGGTGAACGTGTTGCTTGTCGCTGGCTTGTGTATTCTAAAGAAAAGAATGCTGTATTTTGCTTTTGTTGCAAATTATTCCAAAGTGGTGTACCTCACATACAGCTCACCATGAATGGGTTTTGTGACTGGTCTCATGCAACTGTACGTTTAGGGGAACATGAGTGATCTCCAGTCCATGTTGAGTGCATGGTAAAGTGGCATGACCTTGAATCTAAATTGGCAAGTAATAAAACTACTGACAGAGTAAATTTGTCTCTCATTAATAATGAGAAAATCAGATGGCGAAATGTTCTACACCGTCTGTTTGCTATCACGCAGCATTTGGCAACCCATAATATTTCTTTTCGTGGTAGCCACAATATGCTGTACACGCTAAGTAATGGAAATTTCCTGGGATTGGTAGAGTTGTTGGCATGTTTTGATCCCGTGATGGAGGATCACGTTAGGAGAGTGAAGATGGCACGATCCATACACATTACCTAGGCCACACAATTCAGAATGACATTATTACAATCATGTCACAAAAAATTAGGAATGCTGTTGTTCAGAATGTGAAGCAAGCGAAATACTTTTCAGTAATTTTAGACTGTACACCTGACATAAGCCATGTAGAGCAGTTGTCAGTTATTTTAAGGATTGTTAAGGCTGCAGAAACTGATGCAGATGTTGAGATTGTGGAGCATTTTGCTGATTTCTTGGCTGTGCAGGATACCACTGGAAAAGGACTAATGGACGAGCTGCTCAAAGAACTTGACACTTTAGGACTGAATGTACAGGATTGCCATGGCCAGGGGTATGACAATGGGTCCAACATGAAAGGATGCAACCAAGGTGTTCAGTCAAGAATCCTGCAAGAGAACCCAAGAGCGTTTTTTTCCCCATGTGGCAGCCATACTTTGAACTTGGTGTTGGGAGATGCTGCGAAGTCATGTGAAAGGGCTGTAACATTCCTTGGTCTGCTGAAGAGGATTTACAACATGTTTGCTGCCTCTACACAGAGATGGGAGGTTTTGAAGGACAATGTGCCTTCACTGACTGTCAAACCTCTTTCAGATACTCGGTGGGAGTGCCGAGCTGAAAGTGTGAAGTCTGCTCGCTACCAAGCACCTGCCATTCAGGAAGTCCTGTTGGAAGTTGCAGAGGCAACCAATGATGCTGCAATTCAAACTGAGGCCATTTCTTCAGTCAACAATGATCTTGGGTCTTTTGAGTTCCTGGTCAGTCTAGTAGTGTGGTATGATATCTTAGTTGAGGTGAACATGGTGAGCAAAGTAATGCAAGATTCCAGGATGCAGCTTGACATTGTCCTGCAACATATTAAACATCTGCAGTCTTTTCTGAGTGAGTACAGGGAGAATGGCTTCATGTCTACAGTCAGCAAAGCCACAGAGATTGCTCAGGAGATGGATGTGGAGCCTGTATTCCAACGGAGGCGGCAGCGCATAGCTAGAAAGAAGAGAGTTTTTGACTACGAGGCTAGAGATGAACCAGTCATGGATGCAGAGCAGTCTTTCAGAGTAGAATATTTCCTAACAATTGTTGACACGGCACAAAAATCAATAGAAAAAATATTTCAACTTTACAGCCAACACAGCAAAGATTTTGGCTTCCTATACAACATTGGCCAACTACAAGAAAAGGATAAAGATAAACTTCTGAAAAGCTGCAAAGATCTGCAAGTCTTGCTGAGTGATGCTGCTGGCCAAAATGCCGATATTGATGGTGAAGATCTCTTTCTAGAACTCCAGAGACTGTCACAGTTGATTAAAAGAGAAGACATGGCTCTACAGGTCTTGCAGTACATTCATAAAAACAGGTTGCTCGATCTGTATCCATTCACGGCTATTGCACTGAGGATCTTATTGACTATCCCTGTCACGGTAGCATCTGCAGAGTGTAGTTTCTCAATACTAAAGCTAATAAAGACCTATCTCAGATCCACAATGAGCCAGGAGTGGCTGGTTGGTCTTGCACGCCTTTCTATCAAGCACAACATTGCTCAGTCCCTGGACTTCAGTGATCTTATAGATGAGTTTACTGCAATGAAAGCTAGAAAGGTTCCAGTGTAAGCAAATTCTCTGTTGAAATGACCTTGACCACTAAACTGACCATGATTTCAAAAGACCCAAGTTAGTTCTTCTGTTGTTTTTATGTGCAACGTTAATGTGACCAGGAACTCAAATGAACCAAGATAGTTCTTCTGTTGTTTTTATGTACAATGTTTATGTTCAATGTTCCAAAGGTTTACAGGGTGAGGGACTTGGGTATATATTTTCCCTCATGTTCCAATGTGCAACGTTGAAAGTTTCTCAGTTTGACTTGGGTGTTATTCCCAATAACAAATAAAACCCTAACGTTTGTTGAATAAGACATTTGTTCTGTTGTTACTAAATATGAACGTGCTTGTGTGTTCAGGTATTGTTAATAGCATGCAGCTATTTTGATGTGGCCCAGAGGTTTTGTATGTTTTAAATATGTAAACAGGATTTTTTTATCCTGCTATGGCACTACCACTGATGGAGAGAGAGAGTTGTCCTACTGGAGTCCCATCCACTTACTGGATGAGATGCTAGTAGGAGGGTTCTCTCAGTCTCCCAAGTGGCAGGGTTTTACTCAGCAGCAAGGAGTTCCCAGTGTAAACTAATGTTCTGTCCATCACATCTTAACGCTGAAAACTCTTTGTTGCTGGATTTTTGGAGGCTCTGCCTACGATAGACAAGCCCCTCCCTAGAGCTCTGCCAGGGCTCCGCCTATAATGTACAAGCCCCTCTCTAGAGCTCTGCCACCCATAAGGTTCCGCCGGCCCAATGGCGGCTTCGCTGCCGGCAGGTCGGCCAGCCTTTGGGGCCCCGCAGTAAGGCTTGGCACATGGCCCCTCAAACCCTTGGGCCAGCCCTGGAAAAGGGCAATAGTTGAAAAGTGCAAGTGATTAATTTTTAACAGCTGTTGCCCACAATCCACAGCGATGACATGGAAAATATTTCATCTTGTGCGACACCATGTTGGATTCAAAGTCAGTGGGTGCAATCCCCTACAAAATATGCCGTTATTAATGTTGCTCCTGCATTTTTGTCAATGAAGAAAGTATTTTACAAAATGTTTCTGAGATGAGTCTCTCTCCTGAAGTCAATTACTGAACACAAAGTAGTTGGACTCACCAACTATGATGCTAGATAGTAGATGCTACTCTATGGGTGAAAACAAATGAGACAGTAGCCCGCAATAGCCCGTGAGTCATCTGTTCATCGATTTGGTGGCTGGCAGACATTTGCACACTTCTGCCTCAAGGCAGTTGGGCGGCTGCTACAGGACACGTTGTTTGGAGATGGTTGGCAATGCAGCACGGTCTAAGGCAGGGGCATAGCTATCCTAGAAACAGGAGGGATATTTGTCCTGGGGCCTAAGCTGCGGGGGGAGGCACAGGGCACTACTGGGGGGAGGGGCACAAATCCTGTCCTGGTGCACTGCAGCTGGGCAGACTGAGGTGAGCAGAAGCGCCAGGATGGAGCAAGCACTGGCAGCAGCACAAGGCAGGCAGTGCATCCGCAGCCTCCAAGGCTCAGGCGCATCAAGCAAAGGGAGGGAGAGGTGCTGTGGTGTCAGGAATGTCTCCCGAGTCAGAGCAGTGGACTCACTGGACTGTAGGGGATCCAAGTGCCATTTCTTGCACCTGGGCCCATTCCAACCTAGCTATGCCCCTGGGCTAAGGTTCACCGAGCCAGGCTAATCTGGGCTAACATGTACCCTCTCACGTGTTAGGCCCTGCCCAGCCCACACAAGGTGAGGTCTGAAGATCGGACCAGAGGTGCATACTCACCTGAGCAGCCAAATAGCTGATCAGGGGGTTCCAGAGGATCACACTCACCTTGGCTGTCAAACAACTGATCAAGGGAGCCCAGAACAGCACACACATCCGGGACATCAAACAGCTGATCACGGGGGGTGGGGGGCAGTGAAGCGCACTCAACCAGGCCCCCAAACAGCTGATGGGGGGAGCCTGGATCAGTTGTTTGGTAGCAGTTCCTGGGGGGGGGGGGGGAGCAATCCTGCTGCATAGCAGGGGTCTGGGATTGGTCCAGGATTCCTGCCCTGTGGACAGCTCAGCAGCCAACCTGTGGCATGGAGGGACTTGTGACAGTAGTCACCCAATCCCCGGGGGGGGGGGGGCTGCTCAGTTGAACTGCCCTCTCTGCTGGCCCAAAGTGAGGCAGATGTGGTGGCCCTTCCCAGGGCAGCTATGGGATCCGGCTTGCCCCCATCTCATTTGTTTTCACCCTACGATGCTACTGTAGTCAACTCTACTGAAGTCAAGGTAGGTGAACTCATCAACTATGATTATACATGTTGTCACAAGGTACAGCCAAGCACAGGGTTTTTCAGGAATAACCACAATGCTCTAGAGACTGTCAGGATACACTGAAGTTCTTTATTTTCAACAATCCTTCTCTAATTCAAGGTGCACCTGAGCTTTCTTCCCCAGCTCTCCATAATAACCTAAAGTAAGCAGGTGTATATAACAGACACTAACATCCAGAGCCATTAAGTAAACCCTGTAGTCAGAGTGGGGCGAGTGAGTACTGGCTCTGAATAACCAACTTCTGCAGCTATTCAGGCAGTCTTTCAAATATGTTTTCCAACTTGCATACTGGTGCATTAAACTGTTTTCTTCAGAATGTTGTCAGGTCTATATTTTAACCAGTTTCTGCAAGCCTCTTAGCAATGAACCAACAGTGTCCAGGAACATGTTCAATAAGAGCTCAATTGTGCACATAACAAAATGCGCACTTTGGGCATCTTTAGACATAACAAAGATTGGGTGTCAAAACCCCTAAGCACGTGTTTGACCTTTGTGTGTAAGCACCATAACCATCCCAACACCAGTTTGACCACTCGCTGAACACGCAATGTGGAAACCTTGCATCACAAGGACAATTTGCGTGTTCCAGCTGAACACGTGGCCAACGCTGTGTCTAATGATATTTATTTAATTATTTATTATTTATTTATAATAACCATTTATATCCCGCACCCTCCTGCACATCAGCAGCTCGGGGCAGCAAACACCACAACACATAATATAAACAGTATAATATCAAATTCATTTAAAATACTAAAAATATTTAAAATACTAAAAGTACTTCAAAGCAAAAATACTCAAAGGCAAGAAAAAACCCCTCCCACAACCCACCCACCCCCTTCCCGAAGGCCCGGTGGAACAACCAGGTCTTGCAATATCTTTGGAAAAAGGGGAGGTCTGGGGGTAGGTGGGACTCCATCGGGAGGGAATTCCACAGCCTAGGTGTGGCGACTATTGCGTGACGTGTTAGCAGGTACAACACGGGGAACGAAGCGGCAGCTCTTGCATTCTGAGATTGGATGGCGGGCAAAACAACAATTTGCCCCAAGGTGGGTTGTGTGTCTAAGCAACGCCACATGGTGAACACAGGGCCAAACCGGTTCATATCAAGGTCAAAACACACATTCAGACACCCGTTGACATTATGTCTAAAGACACCTATAACCTCCAGTGCTAGTTTTCTAGCAGTTTTCAATCTATTCAGATTAGAGAGATATTAGTGTTCTACATTTAGAAAGAATTCAAGAGATCACATGCTGTTGGAAAATAAAGTACAACAGATTTTCATTTTCTATGGCCCGTTTCACACAGACACTCACTGATAAAATGGGTGTTACATTTTATTATGCACGTTGCAGGGCTGCAGGTGTGCTCTATACGTGCCCTGCAACATGTATAATAAAATGTAACACCCATTTTATCAATGTTAAGAGTGTCTGTGTGAAAAGGGCCTATAGGGCTGGCCCTGCTGAAAAGCATGATGAATAATTTCAGGAAATGAATGTGATCCCAGGCTATGGAAATGTCTGAGATGCCATGCACATGACGACCTGCTACATGAACAATGTAACATGTGGAAGCACCTTTACTTTCTCTCTTCCCAGCCTGGAACATCTTCTGACCCAACACAGCTATGCACTATCCATACTCAGGAATGAGCTAAAAGGTCAGATCTAGCTCATAAAAAAAGGAAGATTATCAGAGAAGCAAACATTCATTTTCATTATCACTAGCCTGCTGAAAAAGATAAATGAAGCACTTATCACACTTGTTTAGCTATCTTCTGATAGGCCCAAAGTTTATGTATGCAGTATTAACAGGATTAGAGATTATCTTTTCCAGGTAAATAGTCTCCTTCCTAAAAAAAGGAAAAGGTTTTTTTTTACACGAGGAAAGATCCAAATTTTAGGTGCAAGGCACTCTATTTACATGTAGAAGTACAAGAAATCACCAAATATATTAAACTGAAATGTAAGAAGAGTGTTTAATAACACACTTTGAACATATGCTTATGTATATCTAGATACTATAGTCTTGTTTAGTCTTACAAAAAATGTCAATATGTTAAAGTGGCCAATGGAAGTGGGACCTTCCACTTAATTTAAATGCCCAATTTGTTTGTTTACATGTGATAATCTTGGAAAAATTACATTCAATCAATTCCAATATTCTGTGTCAATGGACAGGACCTTATTTATTTGACCAAAAAAACCCAGAAACCGCTAACTGCTCTCAGAAAGTGCAGCACATGAAGGGAACTAAGTTTCACAATTTCCTATCACCCTCATTTACAAAAGATGTATTTGTAAGTGGCATTTCTTCCCTCCTATTTCCTCTTCCTCCAGGTTGATCATGCTGTGAGGCCATATTGATACACTGGTGACATCCAAATCATTCCAGGGAAGCAGACGGATGCCAGGATTATGACCACAGCTGAAACGGGTAATGTGTTTATTATGTGCAGGTGCTATTCGTATTTTCAGGTAGCCCTCTGAGTATTAAAATAATATGTGACCAAAACAGATACATATTTTATTCCGTTTTTTTTTCTATCCTGCACCCTCCTGGTCACAGAGCAGCTCTTGCATATGTTTTTTTGAGTACTCTTTTTCTTTTCTTCAGTTATTTAGTCATTTTGGTAACATTATTTCAGAAAACATAGTCATTTTGATATTTTGGTTATGTCATTTTTGGCAATTGCGCATACATAATTGTGCCAACATTGCCAAAATGACATAACTGAACTACCAAAAAAATAAAACATCCCCGACGGTGCATAAATGGATTTCTTTCCCCATGTAAGTGTTTCTCCTTCAGGCTTCCAAGTCCACCCCTCTCGCCCTAAAAAAAAATATTTCCCCTCCTCCCTTAACCGGTTCATATCAAGGTCAACACCTTGATATGAACCATATGGAGGGGCTAGTGGGGGAGGGGACTGGGCTGTTTCAGGGGGAGAAGGAAGAGGCTGGCTCTGCCGCCCGCAGCCCGATTTGCCCGTGCCCTTGACACAGTACCAAGGATTGAGGAAGCGGGAGAAACTCCCCGTTAACCAATAGGAATCGAGCAACCTCTCACCAACAGCCAATAGCGACCCTGAAATCCGCTGCCCATGTCCCAGTGGGCGGCATCAGCCTGGCAAGCAGGTCTTTTGCTTCACGACACACAGCCCCTGGCCTCGCAACGTGCTTTACGACATAGCTTCCCTGCCCCCTCGTAAGGTGCCTGAGAAGGTGGCGCCGCAGCTGCAGCCAATCGGTAGCGACCGCTCCATGGAGACCGAGCGGGTGAGGCTGCCGCAAAGCGGCGTCCGGGGCAGGCAGCGAAAAGGCGTTTTGTCCCCGGCGCTGGAGTTGTCATTGGAGTCGGGGACACGAAGCGGTTGAGAGAGAGCGCGCCGTGCGCCCTTTCTGAAATACTTGTCCCTCCCCTACAGCCGCCGCCTGTCTGCGCACCGCTGCTCTCTCCGCCATGGCGGCCGCGCTGGTTCGCAAGGCTGCGGACTATGTGCGGAGCAAGGACTTCAGGGACTATCTCATGAGGTGCGTGCGGCCGAGCTGGGATGATAGGGGTACGAGGACACTCTCCCCAAAGTCATGGCTTTAACCCCCCTCCCGGTCAACCCGGCGCCTTTTCCTCCGGCTTCTCTAGGTCCCACACACCCCTAGCGTGGCCATTGGCCGTGTTTTATACAGGACAGTTCTCTGGTTTTTGAGGCGTTTGTCTTGTCTGTTGTTCATGCATTTTTGTCCTGTATTTTCCACACGCTGTCAGTGTTGCTACTTTCACCCCATGGAACAGCAGCATGGGCAGCATTGTGGACTTGGTGGTGAGCCAGCAGTTCCAGCACTGGGAGTGGGGGAGTGCTAGGGTTACCACAGCATCAGGACATGACCACTTTTCTGATCTGCCTAACTCCATCTAGGTGGATTTTTAAAATAGGCACCCATGGCTGGGATTTTGCCAGGACCATTGCATCCCCTTGCCCAGCCTGTGCTGCTCAGCCCTGCCTGCCCCTGGGGAAAGGAGCTCTGAGCCATGTCCTGTATTCTCTTCCGTCCCCCCCCTCTCCCCCCAATGTCCTGTATTCTGGGGTTGTGTCCGTGGCCCACCCTACATGCACATGTCAAGATCTGGAAAAGAGATGTTTCCGTAGTTGTGTCTGAACTAGCAATGCCCTGCTTGAGCCACTGTCTGCCAAGAGGCGTTCACCTGGGGATTTGCTGGTGAACGAGGACTGCTAAACTGCTGAGAAGTTGTCTCTGTCCTCTGAGCTGCTTGCTGGCTTGAGACTATGTGAACTTCAATTTAGTCAGATTTCCACCCAAAACAAAAATGAGGGAAGATCTAGGTCAAGGGTTCAGTGAGTGTAGCAAAGGCTGGCCATTTAAGATCAGCAAAGCTAGGTGGGGAAACTGCCTTCTGTATTTTCATGAGTTTATACAGCTATGTGCCCCATAATGCAACGAGAAAGAAACTTTGGTCTCCTTTTCTGCCTCCTGTCTTTTCATCATTTCAGTTGTAATGGGCTTGGAGAAATACAAGATGTTCTATAGAACAGATAATATAAATCTTGTTAAGATATATTTGCTTGGGGAGCCTTTAAATGGATGAGCATTTCAGTTATTATCATTAGGCTTAGGATGTGGGTTATGTCTGGACAGGTACACTTTCCTAACGCTTTTGCAAGACTGGATGTTAAAACGTTTTGTTTTAGTGAGCTGTGTCCTAATCATAGCTCGAAATACAATTGATAGGTTGCTAAATCAGGGCAGAAACAAAACATTGGAAAAAGTCTGTACTACTAAAATTAACTAATGCATTCATAGTGGATATACTACTTTTTCTTGATTCTCTTTCCAGTATTATTCAGGTATTAATTGTCTTGTATTTAGTTTAAAAACTAATTGTGGCTTGTCTTTTATTTTGAAGCACAACCAATCCTGACTTACCTGGAGCAACCAGTATCAGATGCTAATGATAGGCTTATAATACTTGACCTCTTTGCTAGTACAGGGGCAGTTAGCTCTTGAAGCAGGCTTTACTTATCTTTTGCAACTACAAAACAGAAATAGGTCAGATTACAGAATAGCTTTCTATAGTGGAGGACAACGTAAAACATGTAAGGAAACAAGGAAAGGAAATTTTGGTACAGTAAAATTTCAAATTCTATAATGTATGTTTTTGCCCATCTTGGAGTATTCCACTTCTTTTTTTTAAAAAAAAAAAAAAAACAGGAAAAGGAGTGGTTGATGTGTGACTGTACTAAAAGATCTCTTCACAGAAAAAATATTTAACTTATTCCAAGAGGGCACATTTCCAGCTGCACTTCCATATGTACATTTTGACTAATACTTACAGGACGTGCATGAGAGTTCTTCCATGTATAAACAACCTGTAAGTAAATACAGTTAGTAGTAGATGTTGCTGTCAATATGCATGGTGCTTTTCAGACAGTGTGAACTATGCCCTTCTTCTGTAAAGGTTCATCTTTTTTGGGGCAAGAAAATAAGACCTACAGCAAATTTTGGATGGGACGTGAAAGAACTAATAAGAGTTCTTAAATTATTTCATAGATACATACAAAACAAAGGTAATGGAAGAAATAAAACTAAAGTAAGAGTATTGGAAGCACATTGAGAAACCCTGTTGGGTCAGGGTAGCAATACCACTTAACAAACATATGTATAACAGTGGGTGCTTTTACACAGACTGCACCCACACCTCTGCTCAGCCTCACCCCCGGGTAGCCTGTCCGTTTAAAAGTGGGCCACCCGGGGGTGAGGCTGAGCGGTCTGTCTACTCAGCGGACGGGCTGCTGCAGCTCCATTTCAGGCCAGCAGTTGTCTCAGCAATGCTGTAGAGCTGCAGGTGGCAGTCTAGAGCAGCAGCCGATCTGCCCATAGTTCTAGGGAATGGAGAAGGGGTTTGCCACGAAGGCGAAATGTGGCCCGCAGCAACCACCAGGTTCTTTTAAACCCGTGGCTGCGTGCGGGTGATGCAGGGCTGGCCTCCCCTGAGTAGGTCCGGGGGTGGTCCGTTTAAAGACACCCAATGTGAAGTACTGGGTTTTATACTTCTGTGTGCAACTGCTGCTGTGGAAAACTGCAGAACTCTGACTAAGAAATGCAAAAAAAGGCTGCCTTCTGATTAATGTTGAAGCTCCAGTGGATTCAAATTTGCTCTTCAGGTATCTGTCCAGTGATTTGGAAAAAGAGTTCAGCATGTTTGTCTCATGTACCAAATAATATATCTGTGAAAGATGTATTCAGTCAAACAGAAAGTGCCTACTTGGCTTGTTGGACAAATATACAAGACAGTGCAATCCTCTCCCACAGGAACTTTCATACTAGTTTAGGTACATCCATAGAATCAAGTGATGCTGCAAGTTTGGGTGATGGAGAAATCTTGCAACACTCAGTTTAGAGGCTTGTGAGAAGTGAATGGATGGAGGAGGAGGAGGTATTTAGCAACTGTGAAAGCAAGTTTCTGACCCAAGGAGTTGGTAGGAAGAGAAGTGAAGGCAAGAAGGATTAAGGTTGTAATAAGGAGACTTTGCTTCATCCAAGTGAGGAGGCAGTAAAGAAATGAGCAGGGCCAGAGTTGTTCAGGTCTTGAAAATTGTTCAGGCCAAATTTAAACTCATTGGGGGAAATCTTTTAATTTTATGTAGTACTAGTAATGTTGGGAGTGTCCCTTTCTAGTTGTAACCGAATTTGGCTCAGAGACATGTATATGTCTGTGTTGGGGGAGGGCTGGTAAATGTAAAAAAGAGAGCTTCCCATTGCCATGTCAGTTTAAGAACATGCAGTCTTGTCTTTACTAGTACTATCTTGTACAAGACAAATAGCTTTTTTCACAGTAAGATAGTAAGATTTTTTTCTAGCCATTCCAAAGATTCCTTGTAATTTATGAAAAAACTTATTGAACACAGAGTCATGTCAAACAGATGTTTACTTCTTTAATGTTTGGGGGGGCTTTGTGTCTCTATGGAATGTTCTTGATGTTTTCTACATTCAAAATATATATTAACTTTTCTCTTACCAACCCAATTTCTTATTTGAGATTTTTGAAAAACTACTATACCATTCTTTTATTCACTTAAGTTTCACTTTGTGTACAAATGTTGTTCCTTAGCTTGTTATGAGGGACCTTGGTCTTGTGCATTTTGAGGCCTTTGATGCAGGTTTGTCTAGATCTCTGAGCTCAGTGCTTAAGAGTCAGAACGACTTGTGGCATATCAGGCTGAGGGAGAGTAAGACTTTTAAAAATAGGGTGTATTCCATACTTCAAACTGTGTTCCCTTCTTAGGCATCTTACTGTGCAAGCCTCCCCCATGTCACTTTCTTCTTGTACAGCAATTCCCAAACTTCTTGCTTGTGCGACCCCATTTTGTGACATATAATCCAGTGATCCCAGATGAGGACAAAAATCGTCAAAGTATATCAAATATCAACTAGAAGTATGATGCCAACTACAGATGGTGGAACTCCATCTGGGGTCATGACCTTTATTGTTAGAGCACCTCTTAATTTTTGCCCTGAAGGGGACTCTGTTTGCCAGGCTGTTGTAGGTTCTCTAAGTGGGTTATGATTGCGAGGCCACAATTTTGACAAGTTAAATTTATCACTCACTGCATTATAAGCCAGAATTTTAATGCTTAGGTTTTCTCTTTCCAAACACAATTGAACCGTAACAAAATACAGATTAACATGGTGCCTCATGTGTTTTCTGAAGATTGATGTTGCTTCTAAATAAACTATACAACTAAACAGTGTCCTTTTAAGTGGTAGAGTCAGCAGACACTGTCACTATTCATTTTTCTCGAACAGTTGGATCTTTGTACAGTCAAACTAATATTTGAAAGTATTCATGTTTCAAGTGGGATCCATTTCTAAAAAGGTCTTTCAGTTTCATGTGAATTAATCTTAATCTTTTTGCCTACTTTGTGCCATCATCAGCTCTTAGCATCAACATATAAAGCCCACACACTTTAGTGGAATTCGTATTGATGCTAAAGGCTAGTGCCCATGCAAAGCAGGCGGAGGATCCGCATTTGTAAGAGTTGGTTTCCACAAACAGATACTTCAGCGCAGTTAAGCCTTAAATGACTTGCTCCTGGATTATTCACATGTTGAGAGCATTAAACCAAAGTCATTAGGAGTAAGAAGAGAATTCTATATTCTTAAAAATAAATGAGTTACAAATTCTCCTTCACTTCTTACTTTGAAGTACTTGTAGTGTGATCTTTCAGCATTTGGGTGGCAGCTGTGCCGTGACCATTAGGAGAAAATTGAAATGAAAATTTATTTTAGAGCTGCAGTGAGTATGGTATAGAAGTGAAGTGATTTGCATTGATTTAATTACATGGCATTAGCTCTGTTTAACACCAGTCATGGGAACATGCCCTAATGGGTTCTGCCAGCACTAGATAGCAGGCTGTATGCTTATATGTAAGTCGAATTACATTTCTTCTGCTTGTTCTCATCACATGCATGTTCCAGCCAGTCATCATAGGAAAGCAAGCTACAAATAAGTTTTTCAAAAAGCATCTTTGGATTAGCAGTACTGCTGGATCTGAAATAGCATTTGAAAGCTTGATGATTGTGAAGATTGCTAGTTAAGGTTTTAAAGTTGCTTTAGGAAACATACAGCTAATTAGTATGTATGTGAGACAGTGACTGAGGCTACTGCTACTACCTGGTAGCAGTTCCTGCATCACTAATGGGAATGAGAGAGAGAGGAAAATATTCAAATAAAGTGTTGAGCACTACAAGTACTGTAAATAAAGATAGTCGCCCCCTGCCTCCCCATTACTTATCATCCACTGTACAAGAACATACTTCTGAAACCTTTACTTATGGACAGCTGAAAACGTGCTACTGCTGCTGTCTCTTTGGGCAGTTTTGAATGCAATGTTTCTGTCGTGGTTTACTGTTACTATGGAAGTCCCATGATTTCTTTTTGAGGGTTACTTTGAAGTAATGATAAAATTGTTCATGCTTTTTCAAGGAATAAGTAGTTCAGTACAGCTAAAAAAATGTTCTTGACACACATTTGATTCATTAGGTGCTCACAATCCCCTTTCAAGGAGGCTGATCTTTATTGGAAATCTTCGAGCTGTACAGATGGGAAATTTTGACTGTCACTGTAAAACATAGTTGTACTGCTTAAAAGAGCCCCCTTTTATTTGCAGTAGTTTAGTGTCAGATTATCTCTTTAATACTTTAACTATACATTTTAAAAGGAGAGTTGTTTTGGTGTTAACGCTTGTTGGAGCACCCTTTTCTTCTGACTCAGTATTCCTAACTCTGCATAACTACTCTAGTCAAATCTGTTTTGACATGATATCCATTGTCTGTGTAGCATAAGCTTCTTGTTGTTCGTTTTAATTTATATAGGGTAAGCAATATACATGTCACTGTAGGGGAGTAACTACAACTTGAGTGGGCTTCAGGGACTAGTCATCAAAATATTTAGCCTCAATGAAAGACCAAAACTTCCCTCTGCCACTAACAAATGTGCCTAACAAATGAGGATATCCGCCTCCCCAGACTGTCTTCAACCTTTAATTAGATCACCAGTTTGTTTACTAAAAGGATTAAACTAGCTTTTGCTTTAAAAGTGATACTTGTTGGACAAACTAGACAGCAGGAATAATTGTAGTACTATTCTACTTCTGATCATAACAGTACTCTGTGAATTGCCATAGCTGTTCACCAACTTCCAGATCCTGATCAGAATGTTGACTTTTGACTTGTAAAGTCATAAACAGCTTAGTGTTTTGGTTTGTCTTGAAGACACTACTCTCTCCCCTTTGTATATTCACTACAATCAGGCTTGAGCTCAGTGGAGGCATTTGAACTAGACATCCTTTTTCTTAAGGGGGCTTCCAGCAGGATATTTTCTCCCTGCGGCTCCCTGCTTGGCACTCCTCTTTGTAGTGTTCTGTTTCATTTGTGGGCAGACGAGGTGAGGAACACTCCTGCAGTTTCCAATTTCAGTTCTGCCTTCAGACTGGATGGAAACAGACATGGTTCTCTCGAACCCTGAATGAAGAATCCAATTCGAATTAGGAGCCTTTTCAAGAGGCCTAGGAGCGCACTCTCCCTTCTTCCAGAGCTAGGAGTGGATCAAGCAGAGCGCAGCCCTGCCTGCCTCCTCCTCTAATCCCCCAAGTCAAGGTGAATACAAGTGATTTTTGTTTGCAAAGTAGATATTAAATTCCTCACAGTGTGCAGAAGATGAATTTAATATTTATTTTGCAGACACAGTTGTTTGTATTCACCTCGACGTGGGGGCTACTGGTTCTTTGGCAGAGTCAGAGTTTGGGACTGCGGAGGCTGAGTCTTGTCCTGTTTTTTTTTATTAGTTTCAGTTGGTGTCACCCACCAAGGCAGAGGATGTCATTGGGGGATTGTGGGCAACCACTTTATTTAGATCCTTACCTGACCTGGTTGGTGAAAGCCAGCTGTGGGAGACTGGGGCCTTTACTGTATGGGATTATTGGTGCCTTCCTTTAGGAAGGCAGGGTGCTGGATGCCCTCAAGATGGCGGTTGTTCAGCCCCTGCTCAAAAAACCATCACTTGATGCTGACTCCTTGGGCAGCTATCGCTCCATCCCTAGCCTACCTTTTTAGGGAAGGCTATTGAATGGGTGGTTGCCAGACAGCTACAGGGACATCTAGATGTAATTAGATTCCTGGACCCATGTCAGTCTGGCTTTCATCCGAGTTATAGCACTGAGACCGTGCTTGTGGTATTGGTCGATGATCTTCGCTGAGAGAGTGACTTTGATACAGTTGACCATGTGGTACTGTTGACATGGCTGCGGGACCTGGCAGGGGTTTGCATGACAGCTCTCGAGTAGTTCTGTACATTCCTTTCGGGGAGGTTTCAGCGGGTGGTGATGTAGGATTGTTCCTCATTCCCCATCCCCCTCTCTTGTGGAGTCCCGCAGGGTTTCATCCTGTCTCCCCTCCTGTTTAACTTATATCTAAGGCCCCTGAGCAAGACTGTGCATGGATTTGGGGGGTATTGTCTTCAATATGCGGATGACACCCAAAATTACTTTTTCATCTGACCCAAGCCTTGCAGTCTCAGTGCTTACTCAGTGCCTGACTGCTATTGGGGACTGGATGTGGGTGAGCTATCTGAGGTTGAATCCAGACAGGACTGAGGTAATGATGGTTGGCTGGCCCTGTGGCCTGGGGGATTGGGACTCCCATCATTATGAGGTTCGGCCTCTTGCTACTCAGGTGCATAGCCTTGGTTTTTATGGGTTTTAATTATGTATTTTATATTCATTTGTTTTATGATGTGGTGGGCTTTTAAGGTAGACCTTACATGCATCCCAGCGAGAGTGGAGAGGGGAGCCAGAAGTGGTTGCTCCTCAGAATGATCTAGGCTTTTTGCCCAGTACAACTCTATGATGCTGTCAGACCTGCATGTGTAGAGGCTAGATGCAACCGAATGGACGGGACACAGTCATGTGGGCGCACATTAGCCCACATTCACTCGCATAGAGGGCTCCATAGGCTCCGGGTCCCCATGAGTGGGGGCTGCGTATCTAGTGGGTCGTGGCTGGTGAAGGTGAAAACCTAATAAATGGACAGATGGATACCCACCTGGTGTGGACTGTCTTGTTTAACACCCTTAGTGGAGAGATCTTTCTAGGCCTTTGCAGTATAAAGCTGAGCTGGCTGTATCACCTTGTTAAACTGCTGAAGTTTTAATATCTTGCCTGCTTGAAGTTGCTGAAGCTATGACTTGTTAAAATTGACAGTCATAAACAAAAAATCTAGGTTTATTTTTTATTAAAATTCCAGATTTTTATTTTTTTTTAACATTCTTTTAAAAGAGCAGCTAAGAACTCAAGCTTGCCAGTTCTTTTGTGGCTTTCTCTTTTTCTTTTTTCTTTTTGCCTGCGTGCCTTATGTTGATTCCAGTTATCATCCTGATGAATAGCAAACGGGATACCATTTTCTACATCTCAGGTGCATGCATATATCAAGCACAGTTTAACTGCAGCCAAGAGATTACACCGTCTGTTGATACAAGTGATCCGTTTTGGGCTGCGGGGCACTGTTCTAAATATGCACTTGCTCTGAAAGAAGAGTTTGTGTAACTTTGGTTTGTTTCTTCCTGCCAACATGATAGCGATCCCTGGGACAAATTATCAAATTGCCCACAAGGGAACCCAGACCTGTCTGGGCAAGCTGGTGTTTCTACTTCATTAACGAGAGCAACCGTTATTTGGACACATTTTCAGATTACACTTTACTTGCAAAACGTTGGATTTCAACTAAAATTTTACTGTAAGTTCAGGTTTGTTTGGCATTAAGAATTCTAACGGTAACAGATGTTTTTAGCGAAGTTTGATCCACGCCATGTGTTATCATTTTCATTCGAATGGCACTTAGTAGTGGCATTGTTACCACTGCTAAAACAATGAACCAGATGATAATGTTAAAGGTCAGTGTTCCAAGTCTTTTTTTTTTTTCCCCACATTATGACCTTTGGTGATAGTAAATGAATTAAGGCTGTTTTCTGGAGAAAAGTACAAAAGGGCAGCAGTTGAATGGTTTTAATGTCTTCTCTTTGGTTACATATTGAGCTGTCGGCTTTCCATTTGTGTAGTAGGCAACTGCATCATGCGTGCAAGGTTTTAATGGGATTTGTTGTGATCCATAGCACATGTGGCATGGTGAAAACGGGTGCACACCTGAATCTAAACTATTGGCCCAGTTGCTTTCCCACCACCTCTATTGCATGTCTGTTGCTGACAGCCCTGAAGCTTTGAGAACTTCAGCCAAGTTATTGTTAGAGTTAGAGTTATTGTGCATGATCTTGGAGTGGCTGATGCCACTTGCGGATTGCACACAAGTTTGTACATTGAACTATATGCCCCTATTTCCCCTGTGCTGATACTGAACTGATTGCTCAGTGCAGGGGATGAAATCCATTATGCATTGTGATGGGGCATCTAGGCGGCCCCATTCGCTATTGTTAGGGAGTTTCTATGTACAGCTTCCTGCTGTGTGCATTTTGTGGATCATGGCCAGACAAATTTAGCTGACATGTAGTTCAGCAGTGCTACATCTGCTGTCTTGAGCAACTTAGTACCAACAATCCCATGCTAGCAGACTATTCCTTATTGCAAAGTTTTTGTGTTCAGTTCTCTGCTGCATGCATCTTGTGGATCACAGCCCAAGACTGCTACTCATCTATACCAGCACTCAAATATTCGGGTATAGTCCAGTAGAAATATGCAAAAAATGGCCTTAACCTTGAAGTAATTCATAAAGAAATGACTCCATTTGTATCCTGCAGTATTTGAGAACCAAAATCTCTGTGTACCTGTATGCCAAGACCAAGAATAGGGCATATGAAGGATCTAGGTCTTGATATTTGCACTAAAGCTTGACCTACTGACAACTTTTTCAAAGCAGCACATTTTTTTCTGGTATGGTAATGTCCAAGAAATGTTGAAGAACAGCTGGTAAATGTTTCATGTTGTCCCCTATTGAAGTGTGTTTATGGGACAATTAATGGAATCTTAGACATGCATTGTCTCCTCATGGGCCATTGTGATCCATTCATGCATGTTGATAGACTGCCTGAGTTTTTGAAAGTCTCTTAGCAATGTCTTGTGTCCTTCAAAATGGTCATAGGGATATAGCTTAATAGCCTATTAAAATATGCAACCTATATTAATCTATATGCCATAACCTATGCAAGCCTATTGCAACTAAATCCAAGCTAGCATGTCACAACAATAAGGGCAATGCCTCTAGGAGAGTTCACCACTGTAACAGTGCAGTGCTATACAAAATCTCATGTTTCATCAACTGGCTGCTAGGTGTGAATAGTGCCAGTTACTTAAATCTATTTTCGCTATTACTGAGGTTCTCAGTATCCGATTGTGCAACTTTGATGTTTGTTGATGAAACTTTGGGGGAGGAAATGAGAGGGGGAAATGACATGTACATACTAGTTCTGCACATGTCCATGCACTGTTTAAGAATAATTCTAATGCAGTTTATCAGAAGTAGTCAAACTACTGTAATATTTTTGCACTTTTATCAAAATTGATATAAATTATTGGTTAGCGGAGATCCCCAAAACCACAAAACTACAGTTGATCACAAATAATTAAAAACAAGAGGCAGCTAGCTGCAGAGAAACTGCCTTCAAAATATAATCTGATGCTAGTTACTTCCTTGAATGAAAGAAACTGAATTTTAAAAAATATTTTGAAACTTAAATGCACAGCCACTGTTCATTATAAACAGGGGACTGCTGAAGCCCCGATTTTGAGGAAACTGCTTGACCTACCTTTCTGAAAATTGAACCATGGCTGTACGTTGTGAGGACCATCATATCCACAAAGTTTGAAAAAGATCCATTAGGAAAATAAAATCTTATAACTGCTTAAACGTTAATAACTACTTAAACGTTAATTGCTTGCGGTCAAAATTCACACCGTCCTCGTGTATTTGAATCATCAATATCTCCTCCCCCTGGATGAGTTGAGCCCCCAAACTTCACAGGCTTTGAGAATGAGATCAATAACAAGTGCTTTTGAAATATGATACTGATTGATGCAGCCAAAACTGAGTTATTAGTGATCAAAAATCAGTTCTGCTGGTTCGCACATGCTCAGTACGTAGGGAGTTTTCAGCTTTGTGCTTCACTTATGTCACCAGCTGATCAGTTAAGCACCTGGTGACATCACAAAGGCTTTCTGCTTCAGACAGCTGAAGCTCTGAGCAGTCAGCAATAAGTGTGCTTTGGTGGGACGATCCTGAGCACAAGGGAAATGGTATTAGGAGGTATGTGTGGTATGAGGAGCAGGGATTGCTGAGGGGAGGGGTTTGGTTGGGGGGTACTGAGGGGAGAGGTCTGGTGGGGGGAGCAGGGGATGCTTTTAGGTGTGTGGAGCAAGGGCTACTGAGGGGTGGGGTGCAGGATCAGGGGGTGCTTGGAGGGGTGGGGATCACTGAAGGGAGGGGTACCTGTCAGCAGCCACATAACTGTAGACACTTAAAGTGTGATAACTGTGATTTGGTGGGACAACCCAGAGGACACACGAGGGAAAAGGTGGTATGAGGAGCAGGGATTGCTGACGGGAGGGGTTTGGTTAGGGGACCGAGGTTTGTGCTTCACAGAGCTGGTTGTGGGAGCAGGGGATGCTGTTAGGTGTGGGGATCAAGGGGTATTGAGGGGTGGGGTGCAGGATGAGGGGGTGCTTGGAGGGGTGCGGATCGCTGAAGGGAGGGGTTTGGTTGAGGAACAAGGGGGTACTGAGTGGAGGGGTTTGGTTGGGGGATACTGAGGGGACAGGTCTGCTGGGCAGAGCAGGGGATGCTGTTAGGTGTGGAGATAAAGTGTTTGTCATCATGTCAAACCCTCTGACCAATGACATACAATGAGAACAAAACTTAAGTCAACAACCATCATAACAAAAAACTAAACAAACAACAAGGAAAAAAACACAAGAAATTAACAACAAAAAACTTACCAGTTTAAAAAAAACACTTAAATGCACAAGACATAAAACCCCCAAAACAGGGAAATTAAAACACAATTACACCTACAACACATATAGCAAAACGCATGTACATAACCATAATATATCTACTACCTTACAATCCATAGCTTCATTACTTAACAACAAGTAACCATGGTCACTTAATTATTTTGTACATTTAAAATTATTAACATAATTAGACAACACAAACACACAACAAAGTGCATTTACTGTGCTTGGCAGGGAACCCTTTCCAAGGTACCATCATCTCAGTAGTGAGACAAACTGGATACGTACTGAAATTGCATACAATTTACAGAATGAGCAGATAACCCTTCCCAAGGTACTTCCCAATCACCTGAAGGTACTTGATTAACTCCTGTAGAACTGAATACCGTGTACTGAACAAATAGGGAACACATCCCAACATAGTGTAATCCCTGCGAAGCACAGTAAATACACTTTGTTGTGTGTTTGTGTTGTCTAATTATGTTAATAATTTTAAATGTACAAAATAGATAAGTGACCATGGTTACTTGTTGTTAAGTAATGAAGCTATGGATTGTAAGGTAGTAGATATATTATGGTTATGTACATGCGTTTTGCTATATGTGTTGTAGGTGTAATTGTGTTTTAATTTCCCTGTTTTGGGGGTTTTATGTCTTGTGCATTTAAGTGTTTTTTTTAAACTGGTAAGTTTTTTGTTGTTAATTTGACATATGAATAAAATCAGGTATCTATAAAGGTGAAAATAAATCTGTTCTCTTCTTCAGATGGAGGAGAGGGAAGTCGACTGTTACAGTTTCTAACATAATGCAACTTGCGAGGAATAAGCTCTTGCATCTATTTATTTGGATTTATAATCCGCCATACCCCAAAGACAGTTAACAATAGATTTTAAATTATATAATATCCTGAACACACACGCCCAACCTCGCCCCCATCAACACCTATTCTTGCCTGCCAAAAGCTTGGCCAGATAGCTTCCAGAATTTGAGTAGGATCATGCTTGTTTGACCTTGGGGAGAGGGAACTCCATAACTGTGGCACAGCCACTGAGAGTGCCTCTCTACATGCCCTTGCTGTGCAAACTTGATGCACCGATGGTATTTACAAGAGGGTGCTCCCAGCTGACCAGACTTTCAGCTGTGTGGGACGCAGGCCAGATTGCTGACATATCTGCCAGTTTCTATTCAAAATAGTTTACAAGATGTTTCATGAAGTAACTTGACTCTCTTCTTTCTCTTCTCTTTCATATATCATCTGAATGTGAACCATAATGATCACTCACAAAATAGTACGGTAAGGATAAAAAACTTTTGCTTTATATAAATCATTTTGTAACCTTGCTGCACTAACGTAGGAAAATAAATTGCTTGACTGACTAACTTCTGTGCTATAGTGAATTGTGGCTTGGAGAATTCCTAGGATGTGCTGTTTCTGGTGCCTTAATTACATAAGAGTTAACTGTGAGAAGTATAGCAGTTTTGAGATAGCAGAACCACAACTTCATGGTCACTAATGCAATTTCACAACCAAGGGAAAGTGGTCTTAACCCAACATTTTCCCACAGGATCTGCTATACTACTAATCCCCGTTTGTTCCTCCGCCTCCCACCTCACTCTGGATGTATAAGAAAACTGGCTCTTTGTTATTAAGTAGCTCTTATTCAGCACTGCAGTTCTGTTGTTCCTTCTTTTAAAATATACACAGATAGTATATGGATGGTGAGGAAACAAAAATGGTCCCTCAAAGTTTGTCAAGGATAATTTGTCTCCTTTATTCACTTTGTTTATAGCACTTTTGGGGGCCAGTAGCCAACTGGGGACTCCCTATTGCTGCTATCAATGACATGAAGAAATCGCCAGATATCATTAGTGGCCGAATGACATTTGGTAAGAGAAAATCTGATCTAAGCCTGAAACTGGAGTAGAGTCCTAAAATGCCAGCAAACTTTAAAATCAACAACAATCTCTTTGTTACAGTTTAATCTGATTTAAACATGTCTGTACATTTTCTGTAAAGTGGAATACTGTGATATAAATTTCCAGGTGACTATTGATTTCTGGGTGCCTCAACATTTGGGCATCCAAATTGACACCTTCTAGGGGCCTGACATTTCCTTAAGCGTTAAACCTGCAGCGTCTTTCAAGGTGGCTCACAGCATCACTAGTCACTTTAGCAAACATAAGCCTTTTTGTCCATTTTCCTATAGCTTATATTTTTCAAACATTTCCCTGTCTCTTCTCATCTGTCCAGTATGGGTGGGGTTTCTCTTAAGAATCTGATTGTTCAGTCAAGGCTTTTACCCAGGGGTAACACGCTCTCAACACCTGGCTGTTTGCATGCTTCCAAGGGGTATATTGCATGGGTACCTTGGATTAAGTAGAAATATTTTCTTCTGCATCTTGGGGATAGATTTACCGAAAATGTTTTAGCCTGTGTGAAATCTGAGTAAGGTTGCCAGTTGCCACCTCTTGCAGTTGACCCTTTAGCCTATGGGAGTCTCTGGGTCAAACCACAAGAGGTGGTAGCTCTACATCCGAGCACAGCTTTAAGATTTCAAATGCCATTGAAATACAGAGGGATCCTTTTTTCTTTACTTAGAAAGCATTTTCCAGGGGGCATTTTTTCCTCTGTTTCATCCATCTCGTACAATTGTTCTTCTGGATGCTTCTCATGAGTAGAGTGGGATTTTTTTAAGCTAAGGACTCTGAGTGAAAAGAAAAACACTAGCAGTTTTTGTTGCTACATTCTCCTTAATAACCAGGGCTGAATTTGTCTTTGGACAGTGAGAACTTCCTCCCTGTCTACAGCTTCCGCCCTTTTATTTTAATTGCATCAGGTAACTGAGAGAGGTGTCACTGAGGGCTTGTTCGCAGGAGCAGAGGGGGCTATAGTGAGGCAAAGGGGGAGGTGGCTACCTCTCCTAACAAGCATAGATATTCTGGGAATGATACCTCTTTACTAACCCCATATTTACTCAGACAAGCGAGTTAAGGGGTGGTTACAGCCCTAAGGCTGTTCTTCCTGGTTAATAACATTTTCTCACCGGCTTGTTCTGTCCAGTTGTCTTTTCTATGCTCTCACTTCTCACAGCTACTGTCTTCCGTCCTGTATCTTTTCTGTGTCCTTTTCAGTTTCTGTTTCGGAATTTTGTTTGGTTTTGTTTGAAAGAGAAATAGTTGGGGGGGGATGTCCATTTTTTTTTTCTACATTCCTTTACAGTCAGTGGGAAAGAGGCTCACATTTACACCCTATGATTGCTATATCAGAATTCTATGGATGCTTCAAAAGATGGCATTGTACATTAACGTGCAATGGATCTTATGCTGTAGGTTCTGTCTTCTATTGTATTGATGCCTCAAGAATTGCAGCTTTTCCCTTTCCATGTTCTGAAATAATAAAACGTCAAAGTGCTTAAAACATTGCTAATGACATTAGCAGTACCAGATTTTATGCATTCAGATGGTGGTAATTGGAAATCAGTTGCCTATTCCAGCCAAACAAGGCACATCCAGTACCATTTGATTAAAGTGACAAGAAGATTCATGCCAGTTTTTGCTTCATGCATTATAGTAATTGCATGTAGCAAAAGGTGAAGTGATATGGAAGATCTTAAAGATATACCTAGGACAAAATGCTGAAAAGTCATCTAGCAAGCCTAACTTTTTTGGAATTAACATTCCACACCACCAGAGCTTAAAAGACACACTTGAAGGTTCTAATGCACATCATCCCTTTTGGCAGATAAAAATTTAATTTCTGCTTGTGAACAGCTGAAAATATTATAAAATGAGAAAAGTTGTCACATTTTAGTTTTTCCACTGATGGGAGGAGCTTATTTCACAATTCTAGATGAACTTTTTCCAATTAATGGGTCTGTTCTTCATTATATTCTTGATTTCTGAATACTCAGTTCAATGAGACCCCTCTAGAAAATGGAAACAAAGTGCTTTCCTTGCACCAATTTCAACTTGCTTAATAACCATCTAATCATGTTAGGGCAAATGCCTCATGCCTACTTATGCTTGTCATCCCAACAGAGTCAATGAGCCCATGAGTAAGGCCTGCAACATTAACCCTTTTCAGGACTGCCCTAACCATAGGACTGCCCTAGTCCCTGCTCTTCTGGGGGCTCCCACAGTGGCCCCCATTTTCACCAGGGCAGTGTGTGGGGTCTGCAAACGTGGCCATTTATAGGGCCCTTCTGAAGGTGCCACCAGGGTCCCTGCATTTTTATCTTTGCCCTAGACCCCACAAATCCTAAGGCCAGCCCTGACCCTTTAGATAGGAATTTTATAGTAAATTTCAGTAGTGGTTTACCAAGCAGGTCTTCATTGGAATGGTAAAGCACACTGGATAAGTCTTCAGAATAAATTGCTGATATTCCTCACTGATGTCCATTTTTCTTTTAACACTGAAGCTGTAATAGAGATCTGTAGTCAACCTCTTGTTTTAGCTACTGGAAACTCTTTTTTATTGTGTCATTTTGGCTAGCATTGAAAGATAGCAAGTGCTTGCTCTATACTAATGTAGCAAGTGCTTGCTTTCTTGGAGGTTGTTTAAGGTTTTATTGTATAAATATACTTTACACGCACCTCATTTAGATCTTCTAAATCAGGCTCCCGCATCTAGAATAAGTGCTGCAGACCAGAACTGAAACTACGCACCCATTTCCGCATATGATGAAATAGTGTCTTGGCTTTTGGAGGAGCATTTTAAAATAATGAAATTACACAACACTTCAAAGAACGTTGCTCCATCAAATATAACTGTGCTAAGTTTAATTAGTTCAGAACTTTTACTTTTTCAAACAAAACCCTGTGTAACTGCTGTGAAATAATCATGTTTACAGAGTTTCTCTTGAGTTACAAAGGTTAATAGTTCTGTGTTTTTTTATTATTCTTACCACCTATAATTAATATGATAAAAAAAATTCTTCCTCCTTACAAGAAGTGTATAAGAAAAGTTGCTGATTCTTTTAAAACAAATATATTTTCCCATTGACCTAGGGTTTAGATCACTGAGAACTGTTCCCCCAGGATTCACAAAAGATCAGTTGACCACCAAGTTTGTCAAAATCTGAAATTATATACTACAATACAAAATAGCTTGTCTTGTGTTTCAGCTTTCTATTGCCTTGCGTAATTACAGTGACACTCAAGTCATCAGTCTCCTAGTTCCCCCTCTTAACTTTGTGCTTTATCAATTTTGAATTTACTGTTTAGAAAGGATGAGAATTCAGGAGTTTTGAGGGGAAAATATTTCCCCTTTTTAAATTCCTGATAGTACTTGCCTACTAAAAGGTAACCATGTACTTAAAATTATAATTTTTGGTAGAAGGTTACAAATTTCTAAGTTTAAACTTTGTACAGAGGACCTTAGCTTCTCCAAGAGGTCTTCCTATCAACTTTACTGAAAGACAGATGTTTTCCTTTGATAAAGTTTATGGGGCCTCCTGCCATGTGTATGCACATATGCACACATAAGTTACACATAGATTACATACACAACTTATTTCCTATAAAGGGGATGCACGTGGGATGTATGTGTGCTGCATGCGCCACACAGGGATTAAGATTGGCCCCACTATCACTTGAATTGAGTTTTTGCCATGGCCTAAAATACATAGAGTAAATCAGCTTACAAACATCAATACAAGCTATATATCCAAAATACATTGGTTAATACACCACCAAAAAATGCAATATATCCATATCAACCAAGAATATAATACCATTTCAAACAGGTATGGTTCACATAATTCGGGACCTTCAATATCGACTGGGAGTACAGTAATTACACGTGCCTAATTTACGTGAGCATTATGAAATCCTCTCTTCCCGACGTTTCATAGCTATGAACATAAATGATGTTACAGCTCTCATCATCAATTCATCCTGTGTGGCAAACAGGAGTTCTAATTTATGTGCATCTGAACAGAACTTGTTCTTCTCCCATATTGGGTTCAACTAAACTGCCCTTATATCCTCATACATTGGGCAGTACAATACAAAATGTTTTAGATCTTCCACCACCAAAGACATACAAGGGCAAGTCCGGTTCTCATATGGTATGCTCTTATATCATCCTTCAACAACTGCAGAAGAAAATAGTTGAAAACGCATCTGCGTAAACGCCCTACGAGAGGTAGGATCATCAAGCTTGTCCAAATACCCCTCAGACTTGTGCTGAAATTTAAAGTGTGCACTTAAGTTACACATAGATTACATGCACAACATATTTCCTATAAAGGGGATGCACGTGGGATGCATGTGTGCTGCATGCGCCACACAGGGATTAAGATTGGCCCCAATATCACTTCTAAAATACTTCCTTTGCTACAGAAAGCTAGTAGGAAACCAAAGGTTCACAGTTTACATCTCTGTGTTAGATCCCAGGAAAACAGTTTGTAGACGTGTGTGTGCAGCTTGAGATGAATCATTGTAAAAGAGAAATGTACTTCAAACAGTTCTAAATAGTGATATGAAGTGAGATTTAATACGAATTGCAATAATATGGTGCCCTTGACAAATGACAGATAATAAAAATTAAAATTTAGGTAATAAGCTTTGAAAAGATAAGCCTCTAACTTTTTTTTTTTCTTTTTTCTATTTCACAGCTTTGTGCTGTTACTCCTTGACTTTCATGAGATTTGCCTACAAGGTACAGCCAAGGAACTGGCTTCTGTTTGCATGTCACTTTACTAATGAATTTGCACAACTTACCCAAGGAGGAAGACTGATCAAATACAAGTGAGTGAACTGGTTAAATCTGGGTTTAAAATGCGAGACATAAATTAGATGGCTAACATGTCCAAATTCTAGTTACTAATTGCAATTAAATAATTCAGAAAAAAATCTTGCTTTTTTTTTCTTTGCAGGCTGGAAAAGAAGAACTAAGTATCTATTTAACAACGGAACACAGGGAATGTGCTCCTCATCTTGAATTGCAACAAAGGAAGATCTTTGCCATCCACAGCTGCTGACAGAGATTGTTGCATTTTCATCTCCCCATTGTCATGATCACCAAACCTTGCCAACAAATACATTTTCCTTCCTCTAAATGTTTGTAGCCTACCTTTTTAAAGTACTTCTCAGCAATTTAAATCATTACATCTAACACTTGCTGCCTTACAAGTACAAATTTTTACTTTTTTATTACAGAAACTACTTACTCAAATCATATGTCCAGCACCGTTTTTAGGGGGGAAAGGAGAACTTCGTTTTTATTTAAACAGCTTCAAAATAAAATGGCACTGGTCCTTCTATGCAGCTTGTTAAACTTTCTAAATCTAATGGTATTTAGAGGTTAGGAACAAACAAGTAGGTGGTGTAGTTCTCCCTGTTGAAGTCTATTGAAAAGTCACTTCAAATATTACTTCAGGAGCATCCCATTCCTGACAGTATTCATAATTAAAGTTTGTACTAAGGCCTCCATTTTGGTCACCATTCTCTTACTGAAAGTATGTGCTCACAAGCTAACTACTTTGTTTGCCAGTTCAGCCATTGCAGGTTTGTTTACAATAGTGTTGTTAGAACAGGCATTACCTAAATGTGCATGTTTTTTTATTTCTACCTAAAGCTCATGTTCCCAACTTTGACTCCAGAAAGCAAATTCTTGTAAACTGAAAGGGAGCAACAGAATTGGTAACCATTCATGTGCTTTGAACATTGTGGATTTTTGTTTTGTTCGGATCATCTCATCTTGTATTACCTGCCTCTTGGAAAGGTCTAAAGACTTTCACAATCATTAAGCAAAAAACTTTCACTGACTTCATTGGGAGTCTTGTTTGGGTAAGACCTTAATGATAAGGCCCCTTACTTACTTGTAACTGTCTTGCTGACTATTACATAATGGCCGTCCAGCTTTGATCTTTTAATACTACAAATACTTTATCATCCTTGAGTGGCCTCAATAACTGCAAGTAATAAACATATAACTTTATTTCTGGTGCAACAATTTTCGAACAGCCAACTGTCAGCATGATCCTCCAGCAGGATAGCATTCGCGTAAGCCATAAGTGTGGGTGCAGGCCCCATTCACTCTATGGGGCTCGTGCCTCTGCTGACTGCTAGCGTGTACACTGTTGTGCAGGAGGATCATCCCCTGGGTATCCCATTAATGTATTATCCAAAAGTTTTAATCTAGTTGCAATAAATATTTTTTGAGAGAACTTTTCTGTGGAACGTTTTTCACCGTGGTAACAAATATAGAATACTCTTCTTATAGTGTATTGTATCTTAGAACAAATCTCCTTTGTAAAGGAGATCTTTGAAAGTAAAGGCTTCTCGGATGTAAGAGCCATTTTCTGTTGTAACGACCCCAGTCTAAAATTAAACATTGATAAAAATGAAAGTGCATGTTTTACTGACTTAACAGAGTTATTGGCATGCAAGATTATTTTTACAGGAAATGGTTTCCCACTACCTATCTTGCATTGAAAAATACAAATTATTTGAAGTGGCTCAACAGTTCGTGTGACCTGTGCTGGCTAATTATGCAAAAATTCCACTCTCCTGGCACTCAAAAATGAACTATAGCTGACCGTCATTGATTGACTTGACTTCGATAATTATCTCTCCTCAGAGTGAACTTGATACTAATAAATGAATGGGATCAAGATCGTCATAAAACACCACTCCAATGTGGTACAAAACATTATTGGAACGGCACACCTTGGTTTTCTATTCTTGTCAGAATTATATTACACACACAGTATTATACAGATAGTCCCCAGATAAAGATACCTTGCGTGTCCTGTGACTGGCCAAATCCTGGAAGCACGCAGGCTGATTCAGGGAAAAGACTGAGAAAGGGCCCTTTGATGCTGGAGAGTAGAGCTGCTGGCGAGCGAAGATAAGTTGTGATCCATGTGTGCAAGGTCTGGAAGGGAGTGAAGCCACATGATTCACCAAATTGGTGACCACCAGTCTTCACACAAAGCCATGTTGCATCCTTTATACAGTTCTGAGGTACCGGTCAGTAATAGCAAGATGCCATGTCATGGTGACATTACACAGTTCTTTAGCATATCAGAAGAGGATCTTCCTGGGAGGAAGGGCTCTGAGCATGTTAGCATCTTTATCTTTAGTTGATGGTTCTTTTCCTGACCTGGAAATCAGTAGCAGAGTTGCAAATGTCCCACTTGTCTGTTCACAATGGGTTTCGTTTGTCAACTCCAGGTGTTCAGCAGGATGCTTGTTAAGCATGTGTGGTGGTGCCAGGAGCAGGCACTTAATTGTCTGGCTATGCCTTTTGTCCCTCTGTCAGTATGCTGATGGTGCCTTATCTATGTGTTGAGTCTCTTCAGCTTGAATTCCATCACAATCTCAGGCGTGTTGTCTGTTCTGGACCCTCTCTCCTCTTTGCCTTCGCTTAACCAAAGTTAGGTCTGGCTTCCTTAGTCCAGACCAGGAGAACATAAGATATCAATAAAACTATATTCTATTGCTACATTCCTCGCTGTGATAGGGTAAAACCGTATCATAAAAAATTACAAACGCAACTGCCAAATCTAGAAAAATTGGTGTGTCGATTACATGAGATGGTTCAATAGAAAATACAACGTGATTATTTGAATAGTGATGAGAAATGGAAATCATGACATAAAATTGGTATTGTAACAGAGAAGGTTTGATATATCTTTGGTTCATGAGTGTGTGAGCGGGGTCAGAGGTTACCAGCACTTAACCCTTGTTGGAAGTGATCTTTACCATCACTTCTTTTCCAAAAGGTTGTTTCATGGCAGTGTGATTGGATCACATCATTCAGTACTGACCGTGCACTGAAAGTACAGGATGAGGTGAACATTTTTGGCATGGACTTTGCACAGCATTAATAACTATAACAAANATCCGGTATTGGCCTGGGGTCCCACTCCTAGCGCACATAAATGCATACACCAACATCTGTGGAAGCTAAGCTCTCTTCAGGATCGTTAACACCCTATTAAATGGAGAAGGCCCTCCTTTGTTAGGGAGTTTCGGTGTGAGTTGACTTACAAAGAAACCTCTTGCTATGAGAAACACTACCTCTCTTGAAACACCACCTCTTTTTTACAGAACCTTAGCGCCAGAGTGGGGAACTACAATCTCATTAATTCCTGCAGAACTCGGAATTTAACATCTCAGGGCACTCAGGCAGATCATACACATACCCACATGGGGGTCTCCTCAAGCATACAAATATACACGCACCCCATATCTCACATAATCAAGCACACACACAAGTTACTCATATCAGCACTGAAGCATGGTCAGTGACACAGACACAACACATGCTGCATTTATTCCTCCTTACAGACTGCTTTGGCCCTTGCTGGCAAAGATAAATGGTAGCAAAAACCTTGTAGATGAGGCCCTATTTTTAACAGAATACCTAAACAAAATACCTAAAAGACGACACCACCAATCACAACAATAAAACAATCTTTGTTACCCCTTTTAAACACTTTCTCTAACCTTTCTAACTTACATGTAATTCTGCTTGTGGGGTAGGGAACACACACAAAGCCTAGTCCAGTGCCTACAGGGCTGGGGAAGGTAGATTTAGAAGTCCATCCTGGCCTCTGTCTGTACTCCTTCCCAAACTGGATTTAGGATTAGCCTGGGTTTTCCCTCCTTGCATAGATGCTACTCCATGTCCATCTATATCCAGTGTTAATCCTATCCTTCAAGAACCATCCTTAAAATCCTTTCCTTATACCTACTACATTCCCAACACCACTGTTCTGTATTCCTCTCCTCAACACACAAAAAGGGGGGGTTTGCTTCAGGCTGTATTACGCGTGCAGGGACCACTGTTGCTGGTTAGGGCAGAATGGGGGAGCCATGTGGAGAGATGGGTGAAATACATTCCCCAAAACAAGTTGGTCAGTATTTCACTCCAAGCCCTGTCCTGGAAACCTGGCCATGGAGGGGGACTTCTGGGGGACCCCTGGACATTCCAGGGGAAGGGGGAAAAGTTCCTGGGCTGGGCAGAGGAACTTTTCCTTCCTGTGTGATCTTGATGCTGGGCATTTCTCTTTGGCTGAGGTTNTTTTTTTTTTCTTTTTTCTATTTCACAGCTTTGTGCTGTTACTCCTTGACTTTCATGAGATTTGCCTACAAGGTACAGCCAAGGAACTGGCTTCTGTTTGCATGTCACTTTACTAATGAATTTGCACAACTTACCCAAGGAGGAAGACTGATCAAATACAAGTGAGTGAACTGGTTAAATCTGGGTTTAAAATGCGAGACATAAATTAGATGGCTAACATGTCCAAATTCTAGTTACTAATTGCAATTAAATAATTCAGAAAAAAATCTTGCTTTTTTTTCTTTGCAGGCTGGAAAAGAAGAACTAAGTATCTATTTAACAACGGAACACAGGGAATGTGCTCCTCATCTTGAATTGCAACAAAGGAAGATCTTTGCCATCCACAGCTGCTGACAGAGATTGTTGCATTTTCATCTCCCCATTGTCATGATCACCAAACCTTGCCAACAAATACATTTTCCTTCCTCTAAATGTTTGTAGCCTACCTTTTTAAAGTACTTCTCAGCAATTTAAATCATTACATCTAACACTTGCTGCCTTACAAGTACAAATTTTTACTTTTTTATTACAGAAACTACTTACTCAAATCATATGTCCAGCACTGTTTTTAGGGGGGAAAGGAGAACTTCGTTTTTATTTAAACAGCTTCAAAATAAAATGGCACTGGTCCTTCTATGCAGCTTGTTAAACTTTCTAAATCTAATGGTATTTAGAGGTTAGGAACAAACAAGTAGGTGGTGTAGTTCTCCCTGTTGAAGTCTATTGAAAAGTCACTTCAAATATTACTTCAGGAGCATCCCATTCCTGACAGTATTCATAATTAAAGTTTGTACTAAGGCCTCCATTTTGGTCACCATTCTCTCACTGAAAGTATGTGCTCACAAGCTAACTACTTTGTTTGCCAGTTCAGCCATTGCAGGTTTGTTTACAATAGTGTTGTTAGAACAGGCATTACCTAAATGTGCATGTTTTTTTATTTCTACCTAAAGCTCATGTTCCCAACTTTGACTCCAGAAAGCAAATTCTTGTAAACTGAAAGGGAGCAATAGAATTGGTAACCATTCATGTGCTTTGAACATTGTGGATTTTTGTTTTGTTCGGATCATCTCATCTTGTATTACCTGCCTCTTGGAAAGGTCTAAAGACTTTCACAATCATTAAGCAAAAAACTTTCACTGACTTCATTGGGAGTCTTGTTTGGGTAAGACCTTAATGATAAGGCCCCTTACTTACTTGTAACTGTCTTGCTGACTATTACATAATGGCCGTCCAGCTTTGATCTTTTAATACTACAAATACTTTATCATCCTTGAGTGGCCTCAATAACTGCAAGTAATAAACATATAACTTTATTTCTGGTGCAACAATTTTCGAACAGCCAACTGTCAGCATGATCCTCCAGCAGGATAGCATTCGCGTAAGCCATAAGTGTGGGTGCAGGCCCCATTCACTCTATGGGGCTCGTGCCTCTGCTGACTGCTAGCGTGTACACTGTTGTGCAGGAGGATCATCCCCTGGGTATCCCATTAATGTATTATCCAAAAGTTTTAATCTAGTTGCAATAAATATTTTTTGAGAGAACTTTTCTGTGGAACGTTTTTCACCGTGGTAACAAATATAGAATACTCTTCTTATAGTGTATTGTATCTTAGAACAAATCTCCTTTGTAAAGGAGATCTTTGAAAGTAAAGGCTTCTCGGATGTAAGAGCCATTTTCTGTTGTAACGACCCCAGTCTAAAATTAAACATTGATAAAAATGAAAGTGCATGTTTTACTGACTTAACAGAGTTATTGGCATGCAAGATTATTTTTACAGGAAATGGTTTCCCACTACCTATCTTGCATTGAAAAATACAAATTATTTGAAGTGGCTCAACAGTTCGTGTGACCTGTTCTGGCTAATTATGCAAAAATTCCACTCTCCTGGCACTCAAAAATGAACTATAGCTGACCGTCATTGATTGACTTGACTTCGATAATTATCTCTCCTCAGAGTGAACTTGATACTAATAAATGAATGGGATCAAGATCGTCATAAAACACCACTCCAATGTGGTACAAAACATTATTGGAACGGCACACCTTGGTTTTCTATTCTTGTCAGAATTATATTACACACACAGTATTATACAGATAGTCCCCAGATAAAGATACCTTGCGTGTCCTGTGACTGGCCAAATCCTGGAAGCACGCAGGCTGATTCAGGGAAAAGACTGAGAAAGGGCCCTTTGATGCTGGAGAGTAGAGCTGCTGGCGAGCGAAGATAAGTTGTGATCCATGTGTGCAAGGTCTGGAAGGGAGTGAAGCCACATGATTCACCAAATTGGTGACCACCAGTCTTCACACAAAGCCATGTTGCATCCTTTATACAGTTCTGAGGTACCGGTCAGTAATAGCAAGATGCCATGTCATGGTGACATTACACAGTTCTTTAGCATATCAGAAGAGGATCTTCCTGGGAGGAAGGGCTCTGAGCATGTTAGCATCTTTATCTTTAGTTGATGGTTCTTTTCCTGACCTGGAAATCAGTAGCAGAGTTGCAAATGTCCCACTTGTCTGTTCACAATGGGTTTCGTTTGTCAACTCCAGGTGTTCAGCAGGATGCTTGTTAAGCATGTGTGGTGGTGCCAGGAGCAGGCACTTAATTGTCTGGCTATGCCTTTTGTCCCTCTGTCAGTATGCTGATGGTGCCTTATCTATGTGTTGAGTCTCTTCAGCTTGAATTCCATCACAATCTCAGGCCTGCTG
>QEPC01013103.1:261996-339094 GCA_003113815.1 Sphenodon punctatus | reverse complement strand
TCTCGTACACCAATATAATATATGGAACTCCTTCCCCTTGGAGGTTCATCTAGGCCCGAGCCTGTTCATCTTCCGGAGGAGATATAAGACCTTTTTGTTTGGTAGGTGGGAATAGGGTGGGGTGGGAGTGGATAGAAGGGGTTGGAGAAGGGAGTGGATAGAAGGGGTTGGAGAAGGAGATTGATAAGTGGTAGGGGGTGAGGTGGATGGAATGGTGTTTGATTTTTTTAGGAGATTTAAATGTATCTTACTGTATTTTATATTGTTAGCCACCCTAAGTCTGGAGAAGGGCAAGATAAAAATGTAAAAGATATTTATAGCTCTGTTTTTAAATGTCTGGCATCTCTCTTTTCTCCCTAACACCTCCCCCCCATTTACTTTCTTATCTACTCCCACCCATGTCATTCTGTGCCCCCTCATATATACCTGTCCTACACTTGCTCCATTTATAGATTTCTGACTGGCTACTCTACATGCCTGTGTGGTCCAAAAGCATGCACGTTCTCACCTACAGAAGTCAGTCTAATAAAAGATATCATTTGAACTACTTTGTCTCCATCTCTCACATGAATGGAGTCCTTTTTTCCCCTCCTCATCTGATGCTTTTTATCTTCTGTTAACAATAGATGACTGTTGAGAACTACTTCTCTCCTACTCTGCTTTTGCTGCAATAGTGGTTGTCATTTTACCTTATTTTGTTACTATGGTAATCATCTATAAATTACAAATGCCAATAAAATGATCAGAGAAGCCATGGAGAGCCATATTGTGTGAGCAGAAACACAGACTAATCTTTGGAAAATCCTGCTCCATTTATATCTTGGATCTCTTCAAAGTTACAAATATTCTGCTTATATCACATTGCCTGATTTTGGCCAGGATTTCTTACTCTTCTACCTCTCTTTGCTGTAGCTTCATATAACTATAGCATCAATATTTTTAGCTCGCTAGGCTAATTCTCAAAGGTGGGGTAAGTAATTTTTGTTTAGCGAAGCTGCTGTTCTATAAACATGGCACAGATTCAGACTTTGGTGTCAGTGAAATTCTCCACTGATATCACATGCCACTAGTTCTTGCAACTATGATAAATTTGAACCTATGGCTGTCTTCACATGGACAGATTCCCTGCCTCGCCGCACCCCTAAGTGGACCATCCATTTAAAGACTGCCCACCAGATGTGCAGGCAGGCTGTCTCCGCTCCAGGGTAGCCCTGCCAGTGGTTCTCAAGATCATCCAGGACCACGATCAGTGGAGTGGGTAGCCCAACCCTGGGGCACCGGCTGGAGGCAAGCCTGTGTGGTGGACAGCTGTTGCAACCCTGCTTTCAGCCAGGAGTTGCCCTGGCTGCATCATAGACTTGTAGGCAATCTACCGATAACTCTATGGTGTGGGGTAGGGGCCACTGTGCTGATGGCCCCTGTGCCGCTGTAGCTGCTGGGTCCATTTTAAATGGACCCAAGCAGGACTGCAAGTGGGCAGTCATGGGGGTACACCCCTAGACTTGCACAGGGGGTTAGCACCTCTGTGTTTGTGTGAAAACACCCATTGTGTCAGAAAAATACTGGCTATGCATTCAAAGGAGATCATTGATAGCCTTTTATCACATCTGACAGCCTAGTCCCCAGGTAACTAGTATAGCACAGGGGGCTCAACTGTGCTCTTGTCCTTTGAAATGGCAGAGCTCTGCTAGGAAATTATCAGTGTGAAATTGAGCCCAATTCAACCAGGTAAAACTGCTTGTGTCGGATTTGGGTTGGTAAGCAAGAATTCTAAATACCTTGTTGAATAAGCCATTTGCAATAAGATCCAGTGCAAATGAATGGCAAAGGAAACAATTAGAGGTATGTAAACAGCTGGTAGGTTTCCCAGGCACATTCAGGAGGGCTTAGCCAAGATCTCCCAGCCCCACTGTGTAGTTGACCTATACGGCATTATCAATACCAAACATTCAGTCATAAGTTAGCCTACTAAAAAATTGTGAGCTGCACAATTTAAAAAAAATGATTGGCAGGTAAATTATATCCTTTTGGCGGTTTGAATGATTAAGGCTCATGTTTTCAATTGCCACACCAACACACAATCGTGATGGTCAGAGCATTCTTTAAACAAACAAAACCCATCAAATTCTCATTCACAGTGAGAGCCTGAGGCATCATTGTGCAGTATAACCATGGTCAGAAGACTGCTGCCTATACCTGGAACTTCCTCCCTGAACACACACACATGCTGTGCTCTCTACCTTCATATCCCTCGAGGCATAGCAAGCTTGGAATGAGCCCTGATGCAGAAGATGGAATGGGCCCCATCTCCTCTCCCAGCACCAGGGAATGCAGCTGCACCAGGAATCATGGGCCCCAGTGCAGCGGCACCGTCTGTCCCTGTTATAGCTACACCCTTGAATCCCTCCTAAAAACCTACCTCTTCTGTCAGGCTTTGCCTAGCTCCTCACCCCCACAGACTGCTCACTGAGGTGCCTTTTACTGTCCTATCATTCAGGGTAGCCTTCTCCCCTGTGTCATGGGGAAACAGGGATGTTTCTGACAAAATATGAAACATCAATACACAACATACACGTGAAATAAAATAGTATCAAACTGGAAATTGGGTTGTGAGCCCAAACCTGGTAAAACTGGTTGGGGCGGGAGAAGCAAGACAACGGTTAGGTGTAGTGGGTGATTTGTCACCATGGCAACAAGCCTAGGTGGGTCCAAGAACCTAAAGGACAGATACTAAAAAGTACAATAGGACTAGCCCAAAGGAGGAGGAGGTCTCCCGCTGTAAGAGGAGGAGGAGGAAGAAGAACAGTCTCCATTTGGGAAGCAAAGAGTTCACAGCCAGGAGACGCTGCCAGCAGCATGAACTAAGAGACCTCCAAGTACCTTCTAAGAACTGGACCCAGCCCCTCCACGTCGGGTTGAGATTATTTTAAACCCCCTGGACTGAGCCTTAGGGTAAGGGAACAGGCAGGGAATTCCAGTGTAACTAGCATGCATTTATTTTACTTTATTTCATTTGGACTTGAACTCTCTAAGCAGAATATATATAAATGTTATTGTTTAACCATAGGTCATAACAAATAAGAAATAACAATTGGCACCGCTAAAACAATAAAACAATAAAATTTAAATACACATTTCCTAAACAATAACACAATCCGAAAGTACTTTAACAATAATCCATATAAAATCGATTCTACGTAAGCCTACCCATGAGAAGTAATAACATAACTTGGCCTACTCAAAATGCTTTCTACATAGGTTTGGGCCCAATTGGTATTTAAATGAATACATAATTACTCCGGTACTACTATTAGCCCAGATAAACCATAAAGCAAAACAAGGCCAAACCACCCTTAAGTATAGGACGCCTCCATACTGATTGTTATAGAACCAAGAATTATTTGCAATTGTTCCTCCAGGCTATGCTTATCCATTGGGACTCATATAATTATCCATCTAACTATCCTTCAATTAGCTGGTGATTAGGTTCCTCGCATTTAACATTTTCTTTTGTGTGGACATTGCCAACAAACAAAATTTTGCCACTGATCTAGCTTCTTCTGAGTTGCTTGCGTTCAGCCAATTCCCCCAAATGGTCAGCTTGGGGAGAGTATCTATATTCTTTATTAAAGGCTTCGGTATGATATCCTGAATTTTGGCATAAGCTCGGTAGAGTATCAGGACATGTGTAAGATTTTCAATGGCCATTTGATCACACCAGGGGCAAATTCTCAAGGTTTTTTCTAAGCCCTTAATGCCCTTCCGTGCACGCTGAGGGGAAGAGCTGAAATCGGAATAAAGTAAACGCGCGCCTAAACTCGGGTTCGTTCCAGGTATAAAGATAACTCTGGGTCAGGTCCTCCACTTGCATCATATAATACTCAGGAGCGACTTTCTGTGACCTGATCTCAGACTGAGTCCTTTGCCAATCATGATCTGCTACTCTACTCTTAACTATGGTCATAGCGCTTGTATAATCATAAAGATTGAAGAAATCTCTGGAGAAACCTAACCTATGAACTTCCTCTTCAGTCAGTTTACACCATCCTATATTCCCCTCTCGGATACAACCTATAAGGGAAGATTTATCTGGCCTATACGTAGTTATTTTCAACCAAAAACCCACCATAGATATCAAAGCCCTTGCTCTAATCGATAGGGCCTTTACCTCTGCCCGTAATAATGCCGACAGAGTTCCACTAGGGGCACCAAGAATTGTCTCTAAGCAGAAAGCCTTACTCTTAAATTGTTTCTAATACATTTTCTTATTATCAAGCTTCACATGCTTGTGTGTTTATTTCTGCCCTGGGGGGTTTACAAGTGTGGTGGCACTCTGGGTTAACACCTAGATGGACCTTTCTTTAGAAGTTTATCTTCACAAAGAGGCCTTCCAAGCTACAGGTGGGCAGAGAACCAGAAGGGTCATTCTGGACCACGGCTGGGCTGGGAGAAAGAAGTTTTGGGGACAGTTACTGCAAAACCCCAATCCCAGTGACCCCCTGTAAGTAAATCGAGGGGCCACTATGGAGAGGACGTTCTCGGTGGCTGCACCTCGGCTGTGGAACTCCCTCCCGGAGAAGGCTCACCTGGCCCCAGAACTACTGACTTTTCGTTGGGTTTGTAAAACTTGGCTGTTCCGCCAAACATTTGGTGGAGGGGATGGATGAGGGAGGGAGGATGGGGTTTTGTTTTATGTTTCTATTTTTGTGGTTTCAACACATTGTTTTATATTGCTATTTTATATGTTTTATATTTTTGTTTTAAATTTGTAAGCCACTCCGAGCTGCTCTGCAGAAGGGGCGGGGTATAAAATTGTAAAATAAATAAACAAACTAAATAAACTAAGGCTGCTTGACCACATTACACAATTTCATGTTATTTTGTATCATACATGAGATTTTGTAACTTGTGCATGTGCTTTCTCATTCTGCAGGGAAATGAAGGTGAGTTTCATCACAGATGTCAGGGCAGGTAAATCCAGCTCTGACACGTATATGAGTTCTATATTATGGGAGATTGGAATGTGTGCATGGGGTGAATTAAACATTAATTTAATTTATGCAAAAATTACAATATGTGCATGGATCCTCTAACAGAACCCTTACGGTCACATGACTTCACATGAGGAAAAAACGCAGAAAGAAAATAATGTGGGCATGCAGCCCAGCAGGAATCTTATGTTGTTGCTAATTTTGTGTGCAATAGACTCTCACATGAAAATCAGTGCATGGGCAAGCAGCCTCAGCTAAGCAGGTGCTGTCTCTCCCCATGCCACACCCCCCTCCCCTTTGCTTATCCTAGATTGTAAGCTTCCTGGGGCATGGCCTGTCTTTTTATTAATGATTGTTCAGTGCCAGGCAATTGCTGGTATAATAATATACTGACCACCTGCAGGGGCTGTAGGCTACATGGTGAACATGAGACTGGGTGATTAGCAATTAATTATATTGTTGTTAATAATAATAATAATAATANCTTGGCAATTAAGCGGATAATTGAAACGAAGGTCCTGGCAGGTGCGCTATATGGAGTGCCAGTCTGGGGGCCGGGGACCCAAAGGCAGGTAATGTTAGATGTTGAAGTCAATAGAATTTGGAAAAGAATCCTGGCAGCTTTGATTAACCTGGAAATAGGGAGCCTTTCGACCAAGGCCATAATAGCATCTCGTGCCTTGGCCTTTTGGGCAAAGTTTAGAGATTCCCCAGAGGCCTCCTTGGCCCAATTGGCATGGTGTGAAAAGCTTTCAGACAATGAAAGAGGAAGTGACAGGTGGTGGATGGCTATTAAGGCTCTCCTTGGTAATGTAGGCTTCTCAGAATTTATATCTTCATGACAAGCCAAGTAAAGTAATGATAAAGATGCTTAAGTCAAGAATATATGACATTGACAGCAGAACCTGAGAGCAGCTGTGGATAACTCAACGATTTGTCCTTACTATAAATATCTGATACCCCAGGGCGGAAGTGCCTCCTATTTAAACCAATTATCTGACCCTAAGCTTAGGATTTACTCACCTTCGTTTCCATTCTATGCAGACGGCGGTACTGGAGGGGAGATATAAATCTATCCCCTACTGTAAGCGCATATGCATATGTGGAATTGAAGTTGAGGACTTGTCCCATTATTTGTTTAAATGCCCTTTATATGCGACTTACCGACATCAACTTCAGGTTGTTACTGGCTATGATCCTTCTCGCTCCATTCTTCAGCAACTGGTTTTCTTGCTCAATTACTCTGATTCAAGGAGGAGAAAGGCAGTGGCAGTTTTTGCCACTAGAGCAGCCCTAACCCGCCGCCAACTGGCCCTAAAGATTGAAGTCCAGTAGGGATGTATCATGTTAAAGAACTACTGAAAGGGGTTTCGTTATTATTAGGAGGTGTTAAAGATTTTGATTTCAATATTGGTAGCTTATTTTGTAAACCAAAGGCCCTTAGGAGGCCGGGAATGATTAAGCCTTCTGCCTTCTGTTAAATATAGTATATTGTAATTATTGCTTGATTGGTGTCTCTGGTATTTTTATGCTCTACTGAGCATCTTTTTTCCAAGCCTCTTTTTATTAAAATTTATGTTTTTCTATTGACTAACTAGCTGCCTATCGTGCAACTGTGTGTATATTCATGTGCGTGTATATTCATGTGTCTATATATCATTTATTTCTATTATGTTATAAGTTTTCTATTTCCTTTGTTACTTGTTTAAAAGAAATGAATTTATATCCCGGTGGGATAGAGGGTGAATACGGCTAGGTATTAGGCTTATTTTAGTTTAGCTTACCTTATTATCTGTGTTATTTAGAGATCGCTGACCTTTTCCTATGTTTCTTCCTTCTAAAATTCTTTGATGTTTTTCATTATTAGTGATGGCTGTCATGGAGAAACATAGGGTCACACACGTGTGATACTGGCCTATATGTAAACTACAAGCCTAGTAAATATGTAAAGCAAAAGGTGCAACATGTATGTAATGTTACAATTGAGAACTGTAAAACCCAAATCAGGACTGTGACATGTGACCAAGCTCCAGGAAATGGAAAGAAAGTTTGTTGATTTGCCCCAGACGGATGGCCAGAGACATTAAAAATGCTAATGCAGGTAGCCATTGCCTACGTGACAGGCCTCAGATTTCTCCAGGCGGGAAGTCGAAAACAAAGAGACCTTGAAAGGTACTTAAAGAGGCCATTAAGCCACCTTCAGGAGCTCTCTCGCTTGGCCATCTGGAGCAGCTGCATCTGCATCCAAAAAGCTGTCAGCCAGCAAGGCTGGAAACCATGAACTGAGAGACAGGACTTTGCTTTCTAGCAACTCTAAGACTGAAGACCCAGTCGCTTACATCAAGGACTGAGAAGAACTTATGGACCTTTGTAGGGTAAGATGCTTATTTAGGAACTCAACCAGTATAGATCAGGAATGCGTTATATTTACCTTTGATTTCTAGTAACCACTCTGTATCAACAATCTTGCTTATGTAAATCAATAAACTGACTTGTTATCTTTATGAAGAAGTGTCTGTGTCTAACATTGGAACACAAGTGAGCAACAAGAGTTCTCAAGCTCTTGCGAACCCAGAGATTAAAGAGTCTATAAATGGGAAGGATCGGGCCCTTGGGTGACAAAGGGGTTGTCCCTGCGGCAGGCTTGAACCGGCCAGAGAGAAAAGCTGATTCAAGTGGACTGTACGTGGGGGAAACTGAGTCACTCAAACCCGGTAAAGTGTGGGTGCGGACCTCCAACCCGTGACAGTGGCCATGTGGCTAACTATAATAAACTTATTACTTACTTAACTTTGGGGTTTTTTAGTTGTTGTTAGAGTATTTTTAAATGTTGTTAGCCCGCCCGAGATGCTAGTAGGATGGGGCGGCATATACATTTTAATACTAAAAAATAAATAAGGCAAGTCAGAAATTAGAACTGGAGACTGAGCAAATCAGTGAAGTGCATATAAAGTGATTGGAAACAATGGCAAAGGGAGGGGAGGAGGAGGGAAGAACAATCCCCAGGTAGGAGGGCCACAATTCAAAAGAATACAATAAGAGCGGCTGACAGTAAGCAAACTATATCTGTGTGATATATATGTTTGTCACTAAGAATCCAACTAATAGTGATAGCTGAATAAACAGGAAAACAATGCAATACAGTATTTTTAGAGTGGTCAATTTATATTCTTGATGCAACTAGGTTACATTCAGAGGGGTAGGTTACTTATTGACGCAAGTCCCCTTACATAAATAGTTACAGCAGGTATACGTTTGGCCCAAGAGGCTGGTAAAGCCCGAGCAACTGGTAACGATAAACTGCAGTTACAGTGTGTTATAACCATGCTGCTCCAGTGAGACTATACAAGGTATCACGCAGAACACAGTTTGGTTACTTAGTGTTGGATGAGGCGCTCTGTCTGTGAGCTTCTTCACAAGGACAGAACTATGCTCCGCGTCAGAATAGAGTGTGAATAATAAACTATGCAGCTGTGAGCTCTGGCGCCCCTGGATACAGCTGCAACCAGATCATCCGCCGCACCGGTCTCCAGGATGGGCTTCACTGGAAGAACCAGTCGCGACTCAGAGCTGGGTGGGTGGGCGGGCTCGTCCCGTCCAGTCCCGGAGCGGAAAGCTCCCAAACCCGCAAAAGAGCGAGGGGCCGTCATAGCTGAAGAGAAGGGTGAAGGGCAAGGGGGCGGGGCGAGAGAAAGCGCATGCGTGGTAAAGGGGGACGAGGGTATAAGGGAGGTTAACGAGACGCTACCCGGAGGAGGGGAGCCAGGAGCGGGAAGGGGAAGTCTGGTGTTTACAGTGAAAAGGGGCGGGGCTTAGAGGAGACGTAGGGCACCCCGATGGACACGTTGCCGGGTTGAAAAATTAAGGGCCAATGAGAAGCTTGTAATTCCTCCCAGAGGCGTGGTTGTGTCAAGGAGGCGTGGCCACGAGAGGGGCGGAGCCTACTGCCAGGCTGTGACGGTTGCGGGATGGAAAAGCACTTTCCGCTTTTTTTCTCGTGACTTCCGGTTTGGGTTCTACCTGGGTGGGGGCGGGTCAGCGCAGGTTTGGGGTGGGGGAAGGGCACGTGGGGTGGTGGGATCTCAGGCTAAATCTGAGGCGGCCGGTTCCGGGGAGTAGCACGGGATGGACAAGCTGCGCCGGGTGCTGAGCGGCCAGGACGACGAGGAGCAGGGACTGACCACGCAGGTACCGTCCCACCACCCTGCCGGTCTACGCTCCCGGGGGGGGTTAGTTGCAATGACTCTTCCCGCGAGCGCTCCGTTCCACCCACTTTCTGTTCCCTGGTCTGTCTTGTCTTGCTGCGCGTGACTGGATAAACTGCCTGCTCCGGCGTCCCTTCCGCCCCGCTGGCTCGTGTGAGGCGCCTCGTTCGGCTTCGCTCTGGCAGACTCCCCCCTTCGGCCCCTCCTTTCTGTGCCCGCCGCAGCGGAGCCGTGTCTGTGAAATGGACCTGAACTTCCTCGTCCCCTTTAGCACTTTCTACCTCCTTACTTCCAAGACGTGCAGGCCGCCTGGGCGTGCCCCTCCCCAGTGGCTACATTCACACAAGTCCCAATCTGGGTTACTTGCTCCGTGATGACGATCCATTTTGCAAGCCTTCATTCTTTGCAGAGTAATTACTCCGGCGGAGGAGGCTTACTAGGGAATTAATTGCTTTGTGCTAGACGTTAAGTACCTTTTTAATGCACGGGTTTAATTAACGCTCTTCACTTTTTACACAATTATACTTTGGAGGTAAACTAATCTGAAGTACAAGCTCTCTTTAATCTATGTAGAAAAGGAGTTCTGTAACTGTTTGCAGTGACGTTTTGTTTGTGCTTGTGCTTCTAATTCTTTTGCACCTTGTGAAACATCTCTTGTTTGCTGCTGTGGTAGATGAAATACTGAGGTAGGTAAATTTTTGAACTGATGGGGGATGAAAAATTGTTATGGCTGCAGCCACACAAGCAGTAGGGACCTGATCTCCATGCAGGCCTGACTTCCACGTGCCCCATGGCGGGCAGTTGCTACCAACACACTGCGGGGGTACATGGGGAAAGCTGGGCAGGCGGGCCAGCACTTGTCAGTGTCTTTGCTGGGGCAGGCCAAGGCACCACCCACATGGGCGGGAACCTGGCCCCATCTCCCTCTGGCAGGACTAAGAGCCCACCTGGGCGTGATGTAGCCACAAACAATGGGCGTTAGCAGCTATCGCTCATGGCCCCCAGTGTTGTACTGCGCATGGCAGGACAAGCACACCTCATCACACGAGTTGCCCCACCTTGGGTAGCTTTACCCCATTTGGGGTAAAGCTGCTCTTTGATGTATTCTTGGAATTTTTTCAAGGACACGTTACAGAGCAGGCAGCTGCTTGCTCTACCTGGAGGTAGGGGAAACGTCTGGTGGGCTGTGTGGATCATTTGCCCAGGGAGAGAGACGGCTACCTAAGGAGTGGCAGCCTCCCCAGCCTGTCTTGTGTGGCTGCACCCTGGCTATTACAAGGATAAGCTAAATATGTGCAAAAAGTGTTAATTATAAAAGAGCTGTTTTACGATTTGTAAGCTATCTGAGAAAAGATTATTTCTACTTCATATAAGCCTACTACTCGACAGTGTCATTTTATTCATTTATATTTGTTGAGGCATTTCTTCTTAGGAATGGGCCTTGCTTAAGACTAGTTTCTGTTTGACTGTGAAACAGAAATTAGTCTTTGCTACTGCAATTTTTAAAGTTTTGCTCCACATTCTTGGACTGTTTCCTGAAAAGACTGTCCTACTAACTAAAGTTATTGTAGTAAAGCCAGTAGATCTTCATTGGACTTGTAAGAGGAAAGCACCTTATTGCATGAATTAAATGATGCATATCTGCCAAAAATTTAAAAATCTAGATATGGGAGGAAGAGACAGGGTAACTTGATCAGTGACCAACAGGTGTCTTTACACAGTGGATAACATGGTGATTATAGTTTAACACTGACATATGCATGAGAGGGAGCTATAAAATGCTACTTAGCATTATTCAAACGGTAACACTGAATGTCACTCTCCAGACCTGCAGTCAAGAGGGTAGGAATGCTCTGTCTGGCTGCCTTTAGATGTGCACGGCGAACATGCTGCGTAAAATCACGTTGCATGTAAATATGCCGCATGTAGGATTTAGACATGACATTTCACGCATTAAAGCCAGCCGCGCGCTCTTTTAAAGCCGTGAATTAAATACCTCGATGTCAAGGTTTTGAATTTGTGGCTTTAAAAGAACGTGCAACCAGCTTTAACATGCGAAATGTCATGTCTATATCCCACATGCAGCATATTTACACGCAGCGTGATTTTATGTGGCGTGTTCGCCGTGCACATCTAAAAGGAGCCTCGGTCTCCCTCTATGTCCTTCCCCCCCCCCAACCTGGCTTTTGCTAGGAAGCAATTAATACTGTCGCCTAAAACAAAGTAAGACATTCAAGTCTTGATTAGCTGCCTATGCCTGATGTTGAAGCAGGCAAAGTGTACATTGAGGCACCAGTATGTCTTGCACTGTCTCTCTCTTCAAACTTGTTAACTACTTATGATTTTTAGTGAGATAGTAAAATACCCATGGCATTATTATAATGTGATACACGCATGCATTTTGATTCTGTCTTCTGTCACTCTTGATTAATTTTGTAATATTGCATTATGCCCCTTCCCTAACCTGTGGAGTGTTAAAAATATTTGTTTCAGAGCAACTGTTATGCCTGTTTTTAGGCTTCAAAATTAAATTTGTCACCTTCGGGCTGAGATGAAACTTTCAAGACTTAGGCCCCTTTTACACAGTCTACGGGGGCGGGGGTTGGTGTGCATGCCAGTGGGTGGGGGAGGGTGTAGACAGGCACACACCAATCTCCACCCATCTACACGTACAGAGCAACTGCCATTTTTGCCGGTTGCTCCGTGTGTGGGTGATGGGTAGAGATGGGTGTGCATGCATGTTTGTCGCGAGTGTGTACGTTCACACCCACCCACCGTGGATTTTACACAAGACGCACCCATGCACGAACACCCAGATTTCTGGGTGTTAATGTGTGGGTGCACCCTGTGTAAAAAAGGGCTTAGTTCCAGAGGAGAAATATTGGCAAACTGAGGGCTCCTACCAGGAAGATTGTCAACCAAATAAAATGGCAATAAGCTGTTTTGTTGTCATGAAAAGCCACTTACACAACATCCTGCATGAAGTGATAAATTTGGGTGTTAACAAACAACACATTACACTCACACCCATTTATAGGTATTTACCACCACCCACCAGAACCACAGCCCCCACTCGCAGCGTCGTCTCTGCGAAAGTGGAGCCCGCCGTGCAGGCTAATGTGTGCCCACATGCCAGTATCCCGTCAATTACGTTGTGGGCAGCAGCTCCACTTGTTGAGGTCCGCCAGCACCATAGAGTCGCAGGTGGAAATCTTAGACCATCCAAGGAGCGACCGCTTCCTGCACTTCTCTCTGCTCCTGCTGTGTCGGGGGCTGCCCGCAAGTGCATGAAAAACGCACTGTGGACTGCCCATTTTTTAGGCTGGATATGCTAAACATATGAGCGGGAAATGCACAGACTGAACCTGGACTCCAATGGGCTAACATCTTTGTTTTCACACTTTTTAGTAATCAAAGTTGCTCAGCTTCTGTCAGGATCAAGCTTTTTTGCACATTCTAATCTTAGTTGCACATAAAGCAGTTAATTTTTTTTATAGCTATGGTAGCTAATAACTGCTTTTTAAAAACTGATGTTTCAAAGTCACCAAGTCCTTTTGCTCAATAGGAGGTGTATTATATATCCGTAGTCTTCTACTACTGATAGTAACATCTGCCCGATATTTGCCAGCCTGTCTTTAATACTTGTCTCATTTTGTAACCTGTTAGTGCTAGAGGCTGAAGTTTACTTTTCACCCCATCATGTGAAAAGAATATGGAATTAGAACTGAGTTACAAAAAAGACAGTTACAGGGCACAAAGGCCACACTCTTTAATAAATGTTTAAAATAAAACAAGCATGCACTTAGAGCTTGAAAAGGTGTAGAAAAGGACAACAGAGATTATCAAAAGTACGGAACTGTTTCTATACGAGACTCAATAGGTTAGGGCACTTCAACTTAGAGAGGAGATGGCTGAGAGGGGATATACTAGAAGTTTAGAAAATCATGGGTGGTGTGAAACAAATAAAAAATTAGAATAGTATAGTTTATTATTGTAGTTAGCCACATGGCCATCACTACAGAGGCAGTATAACAAAGCAGAAACAAAAATTGGTCACCTACCTCGGTGAATTTGTTTCTCGCCTGTAGTCCTGTCAGGGATCCGTTGGGTAGCTCCGCGGATAACCGTCAGGAGGTAGAAGAAGAAAGAAGTCCTCTGCGCATGCGTGGAGCTGCCCCCGGCCATCTTGCCAGTCCATATCAAAGCCGAGGAACGTCTCCACCTCTGGAAGTACTTAACACAAAATTAGATGAAAAAAAACCCCCCTTGGAACGAGGAGTACCACCGGGAGGTGAACTAGGGGAGTGCAACAGAGAACTAGTTTCCTAACAGAACGACTAAAAACTCCCGTCCCTAACATTTCTTTTAAACTCAAGGAAACTTTCTACCTAATCTGTATGCTGTTTGACAAGGAGGGCTGGATCCCTGACAGGACTACAGGCGAGAAACAAATTCACCGAGTTAGGTGACCAATTTTTGTTTCTCCGTCTGTCTCCTGTTAGGGATCCGTTGGGATGTACCCAAGCCCAAATACCTTAAGGGTGGGAACAAACAGCCCCCGGAGACTCCAGAACTGCCTGCAGTACCCTCCTGCCAAACGCCGCTTCAGCGGATCTAAACAGATCCAACTTGTAATGCTTGACAAAAGTATGCAGGGATGACCAAGTAGCCGCCCTGCATACTTCCTCATATGAAGCTCTAGCCTTGAAGGCATAGGAGGTGGCTGCCCCCCGGACCGAAAACTGAGGCTGTCGACTGCTTCAGGGTTGTAGTGGAACAAGTACAGATTAATATCAAGTTAAAGTCTGGCAACTGAATCTTATTTTTATTTTTTTGGCTCCCAGAGTTCAATCTGAAATATCATGCCCTGTCTCTTGTATGTCTTCCCTTTCTTTGTCCTGAAGGGTTTACAATCTAGAACCTGTCTCTAATGATCAATGGCAGCTGCATTGCTGGTTCTGTATAAATAATTATTAATAATAAAGCTGGCTTGGCCTTTCAGGGCCTACTAAATGTAAAATGAAAACCATGGTATTAAGGCCAATATCATAGCTGGGTTTAAACGGGGATTGGATAGGGTCTTGGAGGATAGGTCCATACTTGATTATTAGTCAAGTTGGTCAGGAGATGTAATCTGTGACTGTCAGGAGCTGGGAGTAAACAGTAGGGTCAAAAAACAATAGGTAAAAAAAAAATTAAACTTAAACTAAACTTCCTAACTTGAGTCAGACCAATAGTCCATCTTAGCCCAGTATTGTCATAACCTGACACGCAGCAGGGTTTCAAATTCGGGTCCAAATCTGGCTCTTCCAGAGTCTCTGGCAGAGGCCATCCCAGTGTGCTACCTGAGACCCCTCCAAGCCCCCAGCAGAGGCCTCCCCCTGGTGTGCTACCAGAGATCCTGAAGTGGAGATGCTGGGAGCTGAACCTGGGACCTTATACATGCAAAGCACATGCTGACGCGTTCTTACCACTTGAGCTATGCTCCCCCTCCCCAGGTCGTTCCATTATGACCTATTGTGTTCTTGGGTGACGTGGCAGAAGGTGACCACTGTTGGAGACAGGATGCTGGACTTGATCGCCCATTGGTCTTGCCCTGTATGACACTTTATGTTCTTCTTCTGGCATCATCAGGGTTGCTAAGTCATGATTTCATCATGAAGCTAAGGTACTCTTAAAGCCTCGGTTACTGAAATCATAAGAAGTTAAGCTTCCAATTTTAGAAAAGGAGGAGGAAACAACTCTACTTGCTGAAAACCTATTAAATTTTAGTTCAAATATTGAGCAACTCCCTAATTCTCCCCACAGTTTATCCACCTTGTTGTGGCTTTTTGCCCCTTCATGTGGGGTTTGTTCTGTTACAAAATTTGTGGTGTGAAGTCTTGCATGCCTCTGAGTTTGTAGGCCAGAATGGATTTTCCCTTTCCTATGCTGCTTTTGAATGGCACAGTGGGTAGAATGGGGGAGATCTGTCTACCCCAGTAGTTGGGGAATAGGTCTCTGAGAGTTCACCATGATATGACTGTGTGTTTACAGAGGAAAGCTTGCAAGCATGACTTGTGTGCCCCAAAGCCCCCCAAAACAAAGGACAAATAAAAAGAACCTGAATTTTATTCTTGTTAGTTCTTTAAATTTTTTGTGACTCATGATTTTGAGTATTTGGGATAGTCAAACTATACATCATACATGCTTTCTGTGGAAAACGTTAGGATTGCTTTAAGAACATTATACAAGGTTGCAGAATCTTTAGCATGTAAGATGCTCCTTGCATCACTCCCAATGGAATCTGTGTTTTGGAATAAAATCACTACATACTGTTTCCATTTGCCAGAAATGTTTAGTTACTCTTACCTTCTTCCCTTTCTGCCTACCTAAGGATAATGATTTGGATCTGAGAAGGTAAGCTGCATATATTGCATCCCTTTGACAGGTAGATCTTTGGTGAGCGTAGAAGCTTTGATGATGTTCAATCACCATGTTGGATTTTGTAAACAAACATAAAATATTACGGTCTTGGTCACCTGTCCTTTATTTGATTTCTTTCAGCATCATCTAGTTAGTATCTTATATCCCACACTGTTTTTAGAAAAATTATTCGTGTCATCAAAATTGTGAATCATGTCAGTCAATTGTACTAGTTAAGTAGAACGCCTAAAATATATATATTTGACCAACTTATTTGATTGGTAAATTCTACTTGCGTGCGAATTTTAAAGCATCTTTAATAGGTTGCTTATGTATATTAAGGTTTAAAATCCCTTGGTCCTATAAAAAGGGCACTAGCCACTTGTTTGATCAAACATACTAAACAAATATGGAGGTACTGAAACTTCTTAGGGAATATAAACCTTGCATTTCAGGTTGCAGAGTTACAATTGTTGAACCTTAGTAAAGCTTTTCCTTAATGTCACTTTGTTCCTTGTTTTCTTTCTGCTTTTGAAGGTGCTATTCAGAATTTTTATATTCTAATCTTTAGTTTTCTCTCCCAAAGGTGCTTGATTCTTCAACTCTTAGTTTTGGTACTCGAGTGAAATGGTTTGCCATATGTTTCGTAAGTGGCATTCTATGTTCTATTCTTGTAAGTAAAATTTTTATGTATTTTTATAAAAAAGTAAATCTTACTAATCTACATACTGTGGGCCAAATCCTTTCAGATGTAGAGTACCTTCAAATAATTTATTTATTTTGGGACTGATTGGCATTCCTCAGTTTGCCCCCTCAATTTAATATGTAAATCCGGCCACTCCTTTATGCAAAATACTGGGATGCTTTTTTATTATTATTATTACTACTACTACTACTACTATATAGCACCAGCTGTGTACCTGGCACTTTACAAAAAATAGTTTGTAGGCAGGTCCCTACCCCCAAAGAATTTAGTTGTTCTGAAAGGAAATGACTTCAGTTCAGATGAAATACAAATGAATACAAATTAATTAGCCACCACAAAGGTAGATAAATCCTTGAACAATGAATGATTTATATTAAATGCCTTTTTATAAGAAAATAATGGAACACAGGACAACTAACTGGAGAAATAAAAAGAAATTACTTCCCTGTAGCATGTAACAATGAAATGTTCCTGCTCTCTACTTCATGATCAATTTCAATCAAGGACTGTATTGCCAACTGATTTACCTTGTTTGACAACTGCCCCACTCCATCCCCCCCATCACAGCTGAGCAGTTTTCACTGACTGACCTCTCTGCCTGCTTCATTGCCATTTTTCTCAGCAAATCTAAGTAGTGTTGATTTATGATTTTAACTTGTATATTCAGCTGAATATTCTGAAAGTCAGAGATTAATTTTGTTTACAAAGTAGAAATAGATGAGCTGAAAAAGTTCTCCCCTCACCTTTAATGGATTGCAGCATTATCCTTTGCACATGTGCTCTTATTAAAACAAAACAAGAACTAGGGGAATGAAAATCAAAAAATATTTAGGTGACAATATGCTACTATGTTGTTGCATATGTACAGAATTGAATCTGAGGGTATCAAAAATTATTGAATTTGAGATGATTTTGGGATACTGACACACACTAACTTAAATTAGTATTAAAATCAAGCTGTCTCTCAACTGGATTTAGGAGTACAGAACAGTTGCTTACGGGAGCAAAACTGGGGTGGGGTGCCAGAGCCCCCCATGTCTTTCCCTCCTCCGCCTTCTATTGCCCTCCTTCTAGTTATGCCCTCCAACAAAGGAAAGTGCCCAGTGATGTGGGACAGAAAATGTTCAGGTTTTAAAAACACTGTTTCATACAATTAGTAACATAATGAATGGATACCAATACCAGTCAAATTGGGCAATTTCAAAGCTGTAATTAAATATTTTTATACACACACAGCTATCCTGTAGTGCAAAAGAATGTGGCTCAAGCAGTTCTGAATTAGGTTTGCCTCGGTCTGAACTGGAACTAACAATTAGTGTAAGCACTTCTACAGACAGCGGCTGCAATCCCGTACCCTCCTCCCCATCCTGTGTGTGTGGGTCCTGCGCAGCACAAATCCCCGATAATGGGAGTGCATGCAACTCCTGGGTGGGATCTGCCTGTGCACATGGGAAATGAGATTGGCCCCACCAACCATGAAACAGGTGTCCAGTGAAAGTTAAATTCTGTTGAAGTGGATCAGTGTTGCATCATGCACAGCTCTTTGGGCATGCTGTGTCGGTAATGCCATTAAATTAGTATGTTAACAGTTTTAAGTGCCTTAACCTTTTTTCCTTAAAATTTAAACAATGTAAAGGGTAGTGTATGCTGTTAAATTGTCATGTCTTAAAATATTTACAAGTAGTTCCAATAAAAATAATTTCCAAGTAAAGCTTTGAATTTGTTTGAATAGAACATTTATTTTAAACTACATTGTGTGCTTTATTTATTTTTATTTTTTATCTATTTAAATATTTTAGTTTAATTGCTTTAGGCCATTGGAAAACATTTTGAGATATTTATCCAGCACATAAAGTTAACAGGGTGTATACTTTTTGGGTTTTGTCTAATATAAGTAAAAAAACATTCTAAATCAGATCCCAATTGATTTAGGGCATCAGAATATTTTCCAGAAAATTTTCTGGAAAGTTTTCAGATTCAAAATTTTCTGGAAAACCACATCACCGAAAGTGCCCCCCTATCTGAGACACTTTGTCTCCTTGCTGGTTGCTTGTCCTCTGATGCGGATTTCCCTTGGGCTGCTTCCTGTAATGAACACAGTGAGTGGGCTGCATTGTCTCCAGTATGTGGATGGTAACTTTACGCTGTCTTTTGAAGATCTGGTTGGCATGCTTAAATGAGCTATCTGTAAAGTTTGGCCTGGCTAAGGGATTGGGCAGCAACTAGCTGGATGAGACAACCCAGATAAGATAGAGGAGGATGGGGCAAACACCTAGAAAAGCTAGCTCAGAATAGCTGCCTGCTAACTGGTAACCTATGTATTTCTAGATTTTGCTGCTTTGGGATGGTCATAGCAGCAGTAACTTTTAAAAAAAAAATCTGAATCTTAACCTTAACTGGTGTACTCGAATGTGCCCTAATTGGGGCTGTCTCGTGACACCACTTAAATTTCAGCTGAAGTACAATGCACTTAAATGTTCATTGGATGAACTTATTGGTATCTGCATTCCCTTGCGTCTAGGTGAAGTTAAATTTGGGTTTGGGTAGAGAGAATTTTACAGCCTGTTGATGGGGCTAGCACCAGGTAAAGCATGTGGCTTGAGCACACACATTACCCAAGATTTTAGTGAATTTGGAAAAGCTGCCATGTGTTTAAACACTTCAGCTAACACTATATAGCAGGGGTGGGAAACCTCAAGTCATGTGGCCTGTGGCAAGTTTTTATGTGGCCCCTTTCCACTTCCTGGATCTGGCCCTTGGATCCAGTTCTTGCCTCCAATCACTGAAAAACTGAGCTCAAGGAAAAGGAGCAGAGATGAGGAGGTCATGCAAACAAGAATAGGGGACAGTTCCATGGAACAGATCTATGATTTGGGCACTCCTTTCTTTTAGTGCATCCCTTAAGCACCCCCACCCCAACTTCTGTGCGGCCCTCTTGTGCAAGCTTTTAAAGTGTTTCCCAGAAGGGAAAAGGTTCCACACCCCTGCTATATAGGGAATAGTTTATCTTGACCTGTTGATGTGTTTAAATCTGTCAGCGTATATTAAATCGTCGGTGCATCCCACTACCAGTAGAGGGAACTGTTAACATGCTGTATGTTTACTACCACCTGTGTTCACTCTGTCTTCCCCATTCCTGTTAATGAGGAAAAAGCAGTGAACACAGGACTCTTGACTACTACAAATCTCTCAATACAATGTATGTATGGTGTGTGTCATAGTAATTTTCTTGAATGCTTATAAAATACATATGCATATTTGTTTATGATGAACTGACTACCCATTTAAAAATAAAATGTTTATCTTGTACAGGGGACAGCGCTGCTCTGGCTTCCAGGGGGACTGAAGCTTTTTGCAGTGTTTTACACTATAGGAAATGTAGCTGCATTATCCAGGTACAAATGACTTTCTTTGGTTATTGCCAGTTTAACAATAACTGCCTAGGTGTTGGGGGCAGCAATACGCAGGGTCTATGAATTAACCTGAAATGGCAATATGAAGGTGAGAGGAACACTGGTGTCAAATATGAGGGGCCCCATTGAAATCTGTATTTTCAGCTGAGTGAGACTGAACTGCTAATGGTATGTGCTCTTTCAGGCTGCTAACCATTGGGCACAATGCTGTGCATACTTCATGGCCATGTAACTTATTTAAGCTATGTCATCTCAAAATAAGCCTTTCTGTGTTGGAGCATTTCTGTCATGTCAGTTAATTTATCTGATGCAGCACTGTTGTAGTAACCAAGCCATATCAGAGTCAGTTTTCTGCTTTTGCATAACAATGGTGGTTCTTAAAATTGAAAGTTAATGTTGTTGTCCTCCACATTGAAAGTGCAAGTGGGAAAAGTTTCTTTAATATCTGTCCTTGCGTACTGAAGAGGAAGTGTGGTATTTTTTACTACCTGAGAGGATATTTTGTGGTGCTTTGAATTAAACTGGCCATTTGCTGCTGCTGATTCTAATGTGTGAGGCATTCCCTGTGCATCAGGATGAATGCTGTGAAAGATCTCTGAGATCTCCTCAAAGGGGCACTGACAACTTAAATCATGCTTCCATCTGAATATTTTTATTTGCTAAATTGCTCTTTTCTCCCAAGGAGCACTTTTAAGTGTTGAACTGATGCCTTTCTCCACCTTGAAAATTGATTTTGTTAAGTATTGAGAAGCTTATATAATGTTACTGTATACAGTTGTAAAGGTTGCCATGAATCTGCATTATTATTTTCCCTTTTTTTATCAGTACTTGCTTCTTGATGGGACCTGTGAAGCAGTTGAAAAGAATTTTTGAGCCAACAAGATTAATTGCTACAATTGTGATGCTGGTAAACTACATCTTCCACCTATTTTTCATACATGAAAATAAAGCCCAACCCCCTTGTGCCTTTGCTAGGACAGGGGACTAACCTGTGTTAAATTTCTACTGCCTTACTTTGCTAATTCCGAAGCTTGTAGTGTGTTGTGAATTGTGCATGCTCATGGAAGATAGCTGTTACTTAGAAAGCTTACATTGCTGGTTCGTTCTACAAAGGCAGGACCCTTTGTTTTCAGTTACTTAGAAAGCTTACATTGCTGGTTCGTTCTACAAAGGCAGGGCCCTTTGTTTTCAATTCTTACTGTTTGTGTGTGTTTCTCCCCCCCTTTCTGGAGTGCTCTCTGCCCCCTAACTCTGGGAGCTCAGTAGCCCAAGCTCAGATCCTTGAGTTTCCCCCGTCTTCAGCTTTCTTCTCCTTGGTTCTGTTCCTTCAGGCTCTTCTTCAGCCAGTTCTGTCTTGCTCTGACTATACTGGGCAGGCTGCAGATGCCAGGATTTGGCAACTTGACCTGCTGCTTGAGACTGCTTAACACTGGCTGTCAGGAGCAACAATCTGGGTTCAGGTTTGGCCTCCCCTATACTCTCTCTCTCTCTCTCTCTCTCTCTCCACGACCCCCCACTCCACCCCCCGACCTTCAGTCCCTTGATATTAAACTAGAAAAAGTTATTTCTTGCATGAATTTACAGCTGTTTTATTGTAATAAACACTGATAAATTCCCAACACAATAAAGACCCAAAATATAGACCATTGTCTAGAAAGCCATTTAGAAAACCTGTTGAGAGCAGTTCCGGGGGACTGGACAGGGTGAAGCCAGACTGGTGGCAATCTAGTGCATTGAGAGGAAATTGAAGGAAGCTGTAGACAACATTTTAAAGTCTATTTATGCACTCTTATTCGAGATGACAAGCTTAAGGTGCATCATGCAGGGAGGGAAATTGAATAGGTGTGAAACGTGTAAGGTACCTGGGAAACTATTTTACATAAGACTTCCTTGATACTTTCAGCAAAACTCTGTAGGCTCTTTACAGCCTGTACTCTATGACCGTTTTTCAGCAAACTCTGGTGTAACTGCTGGAATTTCAATTAGAAAAAGGACCATTTCAATTTCATAAGTAAGGGCTTTATTATTTTTAACATGATACAGTGAAGTAAACCGTACTTTGCATCAATCTTCTTTTTCTTAAAATGTTGTCAATGGAAAATAAGCAAAATGCTACTTGGGTAGCTTGAATCAAGCTTTCTATGAGTTTTACTGCATGTAAGGCAGCGCCTCTCAAAAGGCCTCTTCTCACTATTATTTGAAGATTAAGAAAAACGTTGGTAGAAACAAGGTCTATGCCAGCCAAATACAATAATTATGAATGGTTGATTTGTTCTAGTGCTGGCTCCTCTTTTCAGAATATGAATATTGTGCATGATAGACTCAGTGATACTGTTTACAGAATTTGGAAACTTTCTACTAGAAATACATTTGATGGTAAGGAATGACACACCACTGGTCAGGTCATAGTCCTTTTGGGTGCATGAATCTTTCTCCTAGAAAAAATGTTATAAGAGAGCTCTCCACAGAAATATGTGCATTCTTATTTCATTGTCCTGTGTGTCCCAAGTATTAATCTCTAGGTTTTTTTTAATACCATTTCACACAATGGGTGATTTCAGAAGTGACGTGTTCCAGTTCACCACAGTGAATCCCACCCCAGTGTGAACGGATTCACGGCGGGCTGTGGTGACACGTGCGGCCCCAACAGAAGTGACAGGATTGTGACCACCGCCCGGGGACAATCAGAGAGAACACGGGCCGGGGGAACACAACAGACATGCAGTGGAGACGTGGACCTTGGTTCGAGCCCCAGAATGCACCACGGCTGGGGTCAATTCCTTCCACTGCGGCTGCGGGTTTCCGTTCAGAAATTACTTTTCATTCACCCCTGCCGTGGTGACCATTCACCACACTTCTGGACCTCCTCCCGCCCCGACCTCACGAAGCGTGGTTAGCTTCATCCCGGGCCACGTTTGACTGTGGTGAACATCTGGATGCGAGAAAACAGACATGCACGGCGCTTTCACCACCCCCCACGTTTGACTGAGGTTGACTGTGGTGGACATTCACCACGTCACTTCTGAAATCACCCAATATCAGCTTTCCCTTCAAGCAGTTGTCCAGAAACAAGGGACAAGTTTATATGGATACATTCAATATATACTGTGCTTTTGACAAGTACAATAGATCAGTTCAACAAGCTCTTACTCTTGCCTGCATTTTCCTGCATACCACACTATTTAGCATAAGCAGAGTTGTGAAAATAAATGGATCATCTACTTATTCCGCATACAAGCCTACATCCCAGGAATTTTCCACTGGCTTGGGAAGCAGGGGCAGGGTAATGGTATCGGAGCTGCTGGTGTAGGTAGGAAGAGGACCTTAAAATGTCATGTATTAGGCAAGCTTACCTAAAGGTGGCATGATCCTCTTCCTCTATAACAAGTGGAATGGGTCATATTGTGCCTAATCAGGCATTTGCAATAAAGTGGAGTGCAAGTGATCTCAATTGATTAATACAGGAGAACATATCTTGGACATCTGAAAATGTCTGATTACCTAAACAAGCATTTCCCCAGGAGTGCAGCTGGAGAGGCCATGCTAATTGTATACTCCGTAGTCCCAATAACGGCTGAAGCAGTATTGTTACACGTCTGCATGAAAGACCTAGAAAAGCAAGCTCAAGATGGGGACTGCTGGTACCTTCTGAGCAGGATTGTAAAATCATACTTGTCAGCTCATCATTGGCACATAAGATTTGCAAGCTGGCAGCTAGACAGGTCAGGGCTGTCCTGATCCTCATCAAGCCAGTGGAGATCAAGAGTCCATACTGCCCACAGCTGAGACTCGTACTATGGACAGAGGGGGAGGGTTGTTAAAACACACATGATCACCCACTACCCATTCATACATGCCACCAGGAATTTTTTCAATTATTTGAGTATTAAACTGATTAAGCTGACATTTTTTCATGCTGGTTTGCTGCTCTGAGTGTTAAAATTCTCTGCCTATTTCTTTGAAGTGCTCTGGCATCTCTATGTTTTGAAGCAGGCTTCTAAATTTGGCAGTGAGGATTCCCAATCAGAGATGCTGTGCCTGTGAAAATCCACATGGATATAGCAGATGTTAGCAAGCATCTTTCCACAGTTTACAAACATACAGCCACGTTGGTTGGAGAACTAATGCTAAAATCGCCAGACATTTTATTTGCACTCACCTGCTGCTCAAGCCCCTCATAACCTGAGCTTGACACAATACAGGAAGGAGTGCTGATTTGGAAACCTGGCAATTGAGTTATAGTTTCAGCTTTACTAACAGCTTCTATATGCTTTACAACCCTTTATTAAAACAAGACAGACTTCATACCTTGGGCAAACATCACTTAGATGGGATAGCTGATTACAGAAGTTCATTTTTGCAACCTAGGTGTAGAACTCGGTGTCTCATGCAGTAGAACTAAGTTGTCTCCACTTAGTCACGCTGACCTTTGGAACTAATGTCGTTAGTTACAGCCCAGTCATTTCAATGTTAAGAGTAGGACATAAGAGGATTTCCACTTCTGCCTCTTATTACGGAAAGACACTTTAAAATTTTACACTCCATTGCCTTTCAGTAGCTGATTCACAAAAAGCAACTTACTACCAATTACTCATCTAGTATGTACATTGAGACATTCTTTAATTGAGATCACACTGTTCTACATGGCCCTTACCTTAATACACTGCACAAATTAGTGAATGAAGCAGATGGTGGTAAAGCCTTTTTGGCTGAAATACTGGACTTGTACATCCCAGGAGAGAGTTGATTCCTGGCTCTGCTGCAGGCTGCTTCTATGATTATGGGCAAGGCTATTGAGTATTGTGTCGGGGGTACACAATGCTCGGGGTAGAATAGGGCATTAGAGCTTATAAGCATCTTTTCTTCTGGCATTTCCTAACTTTTGAGTGCTTCACACTTTGCAACCTTGATCTTGTAATGTAGCCTTTGATATGTAATTCTGTATAAAGGAGACAACTCGGGAGTGTTTCAGTTTAACGTTCAAAAGTCTGTGCCAGGATGAAGGGGAATGCTTGTATTAAAGCTGAATAGTTTCATTCTATGTCCTGGTTTAAAAAGTGTCCTATCTATGAACTGATACACAGGTACAGCAAAACCTTAAAAGACCTGGAGTAAATTTAGGGTAAAACCAAACGACGTCCCAGGGAGGGTGGCCACTCCTGACCAGGTTGGGGAACAGAATACACGTTCCCACCCCCTGGCCTGACCCAGCAGGGAGTTGGGAATGGGTGGGGAGTGACGGGTGGCTGATTGATTGGCTCTGCCCCAGCGCCGCAGCCAACATCCCACCCCCTGCCATGACGGGCAGCCATAGTTGCCAATAACAAGCAGCCATGTCTGGCTGCCATGGCAACCCCCCACATGGGACTGGGTTGGCACAGAAACTTATTTTTCCTCTTTATTTGTACTCTTACCATGAATAACTATAGAATTAATGAACAGTTTTGATTATAACCATTATTATATTAGTGATAACTGCAGACTTTTCACTCCAGTGGAAAAGGCCTTTGTTTCACACACTCTGATATTTCCTGGCAGGACGATTTGCTGCATCCTGGCACAGGCGCGTGGCTCCATTGTATAGTTTATGGAAAACAGACTTGGGAATTGAAAAAATATTTGACCATTGAATTAAATCAAAAACTAGTAATGACTTTGTGTAGGCTCCAAATTGAGCAAATGACTTTGGCCATTTTTGAAAATTGAAGGAACTTTATCCCTAGGGAATTGAGAGTTTGCGCATGTGGAGCCATTGTACCTGAAGATATTATACACTATGTTCGATTGCCCTCTGTTTAATGAGATTAGGGAAGCATATTGACCTATCCGTCAATCAAAGCTCAGACATTTAGCTAAGCAGATGAGGCTAATTTGGTTATTCTCTCAAAAGGAGACTAGTGTAGAACAAACCTTGCACTTTTTACCCTAAAAGCAGAAGTAATTAGGAGAAAAATTAAGGGTGTTGTCTCCCCTCAGACTATTTAAATTTTGTTTTTAATTCCTATTTTTGTACTCTTAGATAAAGTATTTTGGTATTCTTATGATTTCAGCTCTTGGGCTGTAGTTTTTGGGTGGGTGACAAAGTATTATGGTCCTATTGATTAGAAGTTGAACATGTTTTTAAATATGGATGGATCTTCTCTGTTTGAAATCTCTATGTATTCTCCATGATATGTCCTTTTTGTTTTAACTTAAGGTATTTCTGTTGATTTTGCTAAAATGATAATTGTGTATGCATGTGACCTGTGATGTCCTTAATTTTATGTTTGAATCATGGCAGAAGTTAGTGCTCAATAAAACTATTGGATTGAATTATAACCATAATAAATCATGTATAAAACATTTGATTCTCCAATTATGAGAAAGTATGGGTGGGAGGCAAATCATCCAAAGGTGAACTAATGCTTTGAATGGCATATTCTAAAACTGGTAGACTTATTTTTTGGTTTTGAGAAATTTCCCATCGTATATATTGGAGAAATGTAATTCCTCTACAGTAACATAAATACGATCCTCCTCCTTTATAACTAAGCACATGCACCTGCAGCTTCTCAGTTTCATGACTATATATACTTGCCTTCCTACGTTCCCCTCCCTTGTCCTTCCTACTTATATAAGCCCCTTAGACAAGAACTTGTCTCTTATCATGACTGTGCATTAATCAGGCGGATTGCTGGCACCATGTAAATTATAGATAATAAACACTGTATGCTGTATTGCAGGGCATTCCTTGGACCTGCTGTTTCTGGATGGTGGATTTTACAAATGCTTAATATTCACTGGAATCATATGTGAACAGTTGCTTCAGTGCATTCATTATGCACAAGCTGACTTTTTCTTTTTCTTTTTCTTTCCTTAGTTTTGTTTGGTATTCACCCTTTGCGCTGTGTTCTGGGTAAGCGATATTAACTCCAGTTTTTTAAATCCTTTTTAAGACTTGCCTGCTTGGCAAAATTGTTAGCTGTAGGTAGTGCTTTATTGAACTAATGTTTAAGAGGAGTTTTTGGTTTGGTGACTCTGTAAGCTACACCTAACACTCTGGCTACAAAAGATTCTGGCCCCTGCAGACAGTTTGGCAGCTGGAGGTTGGGGCTGGGCTTAGTTTTTATTGCTTTTTTTAATTGTTTTTTAAGGGATATAGAATGGGGAATTCCTATGGGAGAGGGCATGGTTGGGGGACCAGGTCCATGGCCCCCTGGTTAGAGGGGGGAATGAGCATAGGAGTTTGTGGGTTGGGGCTGGTGTCCTCGTCTGGGGGAGAGGGAGATGTACAGGCAAGGTGAGTTGTGCCATGACCCCCTGATGGGAGGGGTACAGGCATGGGGGTCGAGTGGGGAGTGGTGCCACAACACACACACCCAGTGAGAGGAGGGGGGTACGTACGGACAGGGATGTGCGGGAGGTGGCTTGTCATAGGCCCCCTGGTGAGGGTGGGTACAGGCATGACAGAGTGGGGAGGAGTTTGGGGCCATGACCCCCTGGTGAGAGGGGGATAGAGGCATGGGGAGTTGGGCTGGGGGGGTGTCTTGGCCTCCTGGGGAGCTAGGGCATGTGGGGTGGGGAGGGTTCCCTGACTGTCTCCCTGGCCAACTATCTTCCAGGGATATCAGGTGCAGGGGTGCCCTCTGGCTGCTTTTGGAGCTGGGGAAGGGGAGATCTCTTTGGGAAGGAATCTTTGGGGCAGCTGCTGAACCAGTTGGGGTTGTTCTGGGCATGGGGAGATATGGCTGGGGGTGGGAGTAAAAGTCATGCTGAGTATGGGGCAGACATTTGGTTTCTGTTACCCTGTTGCCCTCTTCCCTCCTCTCCCCCTGTTTTAAGATATTTGTGGGCTGAGGTCAGTGGAGCTTCTGATCTGTCACTGATGCTGCTTAATGTGAAGTCAGTGGCTAATAAAACTACCATCCATGATCTTATTTAGGATGAGACTGCTGACCTTGTATGCATGGGCCTGTATTGGCCCAGATGACTCCAGCCAGGCATTCGATGCAACATCAGCCTAGGACTGGAGGGCGGGTGGAGCGGTGGTGATCTGTAAAGACCATCTGATCTATCAAAAGGTATCGAGTGTCTGACTTGCCCAACATAAAGTGTGTCCACGTTGTGTTGGCGGCCAGGGATAGACTGGGGATTCTGCTGGTGTACCGATCGCTCCACTGTGGCAGACTCTGACTGTTGTAGCTGAGCTGGTCTCAGAGGTGGTATTAAGATCACCCAAACTTATTGTCTTGGATGATTTTCAATATATACGCTGAGGTCGGCCTTTCAGGGGCAGAGCAGGTTTGTATGGCTGTCATGACAACCATGGGTCTATCCCAGATAATATCTGGCCCAACACATGTTGGTGCTCATGTTCTGCAGTGACCTGGAAATGGGGGTTCTGATTATTGGGAGTGTAGTTATGTCACTGTTGTCATGGTCAGACCATTACCTCTTCTGAGGGTCCGGATCTCTTCCCTTTTCCACCCCCTATCAGGGTGGTGGACAGTTAGGATGGTCCATGCCTGGAGACTAATGGATTTGGTAGGGTTCCAGAACTCTGGGGGCTTACCTGTTGACCGTGACCACCTCTGTCAATGGACTGGTTGATTTGTTGTATACTATGCTGACCCAGGCCATCGACACAGTGACACCCAGGCATCCACTCCCTCCGTTGCAGCAACTCAGGTCTCCTTGGTATACGGAAATCCGCTTGAGCCGACTTGTCTTCTGGAGGAGATGCAAGACCTTTTGTTTGGCCAGGCATTTGGCAAGCGGGGGTAGTATTGGGTGGAGGGGTTAGGGAAAGGTTGGGGTGGGCATGCTAGGGGATTTCTTAGCTGTTCCATGTGTTTTTATATTTTGTAAGTTACCCTGAGCCTAACTGAGAAGGCTGGGGTAAAAATTGGGATAAATAAAAAAACATACAGACTTAAATCTGTTAGGAAATGTCTTGGATCTGGGTATCCCCTCTTTAAAGTAAAACACACTGCCATCATAAGAGTGCCTGCCAAGGGAGTTACACTGATCTGAGTCAGCAATTAACATTATTTAGTAGTATTGGCCTTCCACAGAAAAAGAAAACTCGGTTGTTGTTCTGTTTTGGTGGTGAATATAAACTTTTGTACAGATTGGATTTATTGACAAAACTGTGCTAGCAACTTTGTTTAATCTTCAATCTTGTTTTGTTTTAGTGGGGTAAGAAAGGACTGGCCCTCCTATTCTGCATATTGCAGTTTTTGGCAATGACCTGGTAAGGCTTTAAGTTATTTGGTTTCACTCGTCGCTTTGCCACCACAAAAACGTAAAATAAAAGTATTTAATATAGATAGGTCATGTACTAAGGCAGGAGTGGGGAATGCTTTTCCTGCAGAGGCCACTTTGAAAATTAGTACAAGCTCCAAGGGTGTCATAGAAGCTGGGGTGCGCTCAGGAGAGGATAGTCCAGATCATGGATCTATGCTACAGATCTGTCCCCTGTCCTTGTGTGTATGCCTTCATCTCTGCTACTATACTCGGAGCTCAGCCTTTCAGCACTTGGGGTAGGAACTAAATCAATTATAGCTTCCTTTTTTAGAAAAATAAAATAAAACCACCCCAAAACCAAATCTTTTGAATCCCTTAAAGTATTTTTTGTTAAACATTGGGGGGGTGTAAATGATTGGACTGTTCTGTGAGGTTTTTAAAATCCAGTTTGCTCCATTCTACAATAAAAAATAGTTGACTAGTCCGTATATCCAAATATATAAAGCAAAATATTTCCAAATTGGCCCCCTCCATCAAAGCAAAACTTAGTTACAGCGATGGGGAGTTCTGGGCATTTTAGTGCTGTAGCAGACTAGCTGAGTTATAATTAGCAGTCTGGTGAGATTTAACTTTTGCTGTAGTAAACTGCAGCTGAGTAATAGGAGACGGGTGAAGGGAATATTGCGGAGAGGCTGAAGTTAGGTTGGAGGGGGGAGGGGCGGGGAGAGAATCCTCACAAGGCTGAGAGGGAGCCAGGCTGGGAGCAGAGCCAGACCCATCTGCCTCCTCAGAAGTGGCAAGCCTGGACCTGGTACATGCCTGAGTTGAGAGCCACAGACCTGCTGTGGATTTGTCAGGGACCAGTGGTGATCTGCAGATCAGTTACTGAGAGACGCTGCTAGATGGGTATCTTGGCTCTCAAATAACTTTTCAGTCAGAATTACAAATGTCATCTAATGAATTGGTCTTCAGGAACCAAACGTAAGAATCCAGAAGTGGTAGTAAATCTTCCTGTTCCAGCTTAGAGTGGATTTCTATTTATTGAAAGTTATGCATTGTATAGCAAAACTTGAAGGAGGGTATTCAGAAATCTCTTGGCAGTACATCCAGTTCTTGCAGAACTTGTACTTTCCCTCAAGTGGGCAAAGCTTGAATAGGTAGTCTTGTTAGGGGTTTATTACACCAGAAAGTGGTGTTAATTCTGAACTAAAATTAATGGATTTTGTGTATAGAAAATGCATGAAAGCTGACACTTTCTCCCTTCCTCTTTCCAGGTATAGTCTGTCATACATTCCTTTTGCAAGGTTAGTCCCTCTTCATTATCCTCCTCTTACATAAATAAGTTGGCCATCTTAGTTTCACAATGACTTCTAGACTTTTTACTTTTATGAAATTATGGACCTAATCCTAAACACAGTTGCTCAGGAGTAAGTCTCATTGTAATAGTAGAACCTATTTCTGCACAATTATGTTTAGGATTTGAGCCCATTGTCTTTTATTTCCCATCTGAAACTCTGAACGGTCCTTTTTTTTTAATTTTATTTTTTTCCTTCTTGAATTGTACTTTTAAACTTCAGAATTCACACTGCTTAAGTAAATACAAGTATCTGGTATTTTGTTGGATATAAACATTTTTCCAGTGTCTCATTACCAAACACTAAATATTTCTCCCTTTTAAATTAAGATAAACTTTGTGCCACATGATTACTCCCACATTAAAGGAGTAGTACTTGGTAATCTAGCTACTTTCTAAAGGCAAAGCTGCTTCGTGTACTCTTACTGATTAAAGGATTTTAAAAACATGAAAATGACAGTCTCAAAAATTGGCAGGAAAATTCAGGATTTGGTAAAGGACTGACCAAAGCAGATGAAACAGCCTATATGTACACAGTACAGTCAATTGCACAAAGTAGATGGACTATAAGGCTTTTTCTCTAGTCTTCAATTGTAATACACCTTGCTATTGTTTGTAATACAGGGTTAAAATAAAGATCACGCGAGAATGCATATCTTATGCTGATAGATTCTCCTTGTAATTGGATGCCCCGGTTAGCAAAACTTTCCATAGTGTTGGTGAAAACTGTGTTTTGTATCCATCCTCTTATTTTTTTTTCCTTTAATTTCTGTAACATTACCAAATATGTGACTTGACACACCCTTATGGTGTAAATTGTTTGAAAAGCGTGAACTATGATATCAAAAATCAGCTGTAGCAGCAATTTGATCTCATGAATCATCAAAAATTATTGCAAGCCATTAAATAAAATTTGGTATTTAAAAAATAAATAAATACTTGCTTAATATTTTTGATTAATTCAGTGTTTTTGTGTGAGATCATTAGTATTCCAAACAAGTTTCTAGCAGTCACCTTGCAATTCCCATAGGGTTATGCCTGTTCATTCCTTTAATATTTCATTCTAAGAACACAGTATTCTACTATTGTAAAAAAAAATCTTACAATCTTGTTTCAGTGTTGCGCTAGTAAACATCAGTTTACTAGTTTCCATTTAGTCACTTTGTTTTTTTATTAGACTCTTTTATATTATAAAAACCATCTTCTAACAAGCTGCTATAGCAGTTAGCATGCAGTACAACTTCAGTAATTCCTTTTGGGAACTGAAGTATCTGGTAATGTAAAATTCCCCCACAAAGCTTTTTATATGCTACTTGTTGAAGCCATAACATGGTGCCAGAAAACAGTATTGCATAACATGTCTACAGTATTCATTTAATTTTTGATACCTTGCAATAATAGTGGTTAATTTCCTTTTAGTTTGAGATTTTAATTTTCCTTTAGTCTTTGAATCTGAAGCCCCTTAAAGGGGGCAGGGAAAATCTTGTGAACTGAAAGTGAATGTTTCAGGAAATGATTGACTAGCCCAGACCAGAGTGGCAAAAAACCAATTGACAAAATGCATGTTGAGGAATCTGATCCTCTTCTCTCAACCAAGTACCAAGGAGATTCAGTGATTATTATATTTGTCATCTAGAATTACTGCTTCTAATTTCTATTTCAAAGTAAATTTTATTCTAGTAAATGTAAAAACTGATAAAACATTTAGTTAGAAAGTCCTGAATGCAGTATGTGCAGTGAGAAAAATGCTGAAATACTAACAGATTTGTTCTTTTGTTTTTTTTCTTTAAAGGGATGCTGTGATAAAATGCTTTACATCTTGCTTAAGCTAAACAAAATAAATAGACTATTGGACACTTTTGAAAGCCAACTTTATTTTTATTTCATGTTTACTCAGAAAAAAATATAAATTTCCACTCCTGAAATGCCACCTAGTAAATGTCAATTTACTACCTTCTTGCCTTTTCCACACTGAGGATTAAATCATGTTTAGCAGACTTACACTGATTGTCTGGCTTGTGTTATCAATTTGAACTATTTAAAAGTAGTGTAAGGTGGGGTTTTTTTTTTGTTTTTTTTTAATGTTTCACACAACATAATCCTAACAACTGTTTGTTTGGGCCAAATTCTGTTAACACAATTTTAATTCAAGTGCCTATAAGGTCTCTGGCTAAAACTTATTTAAATGTTTCACAGTTTCTCAAATTTGTTTTATAGCTTTAATGTTTGTGCCTTATTCATTTGATGCTTTCCCTCCAAAGACCAAGATTCTATAATCATCGTAGCAGTAAATATTTAGTAAATTATAACTACTGGGCTTCTCTGAAAGTTGGAATTGGTTCATTATGGAGAAACACTAGGTGTGAATGTATGAAAGGACTGTTCTTAAAAGCTTTGAGTGTTCAAATGCTTACATTTTAAACACCAACTTTTTTACTCTGATACTTAAAATACCTTTTGACTGAAATTGCTTATGGATAATATATAAATCAATTAATTAAAAATGAATTATTGAAAAGTATCTGGACTCATTCTTAAATTGATTGCCATGTATAGCGGTGGTAGAAATAAAATATCAATTCACTTTGAAATTAGTTGTCAATACACTTTCTCTTATTCTTTTAAATATGCCCACATCTCCAATCAGTACGTATATTAAGTCTTGTAAGTGAAATAGGGGAGGGTTCTTTCAGAATTGCAAAATGAGTTGGTATCCTAGAAATCAATTTGGCATGGCTTCACTTGTGTGAATGGAATACAGTATATAATCTTAAGTAAAAGTCTATTAATGTTTTTGCTCAGAATATTCAGAATCAGAATATTTCTGATCAGATTTAAATAGAAGAGCAGGGATCTTGATGTTCATGTCTGTTAATCCATGCTGTGTCGAAGCTAGAACATCGTGATTCCAGGATAGCTAATCAAATGCCTGGGAATCTTGGAGGCTGAAATTTAACTGATATTTAAGGTGTCACCTTCCTGAAGTGTAGTTTTAAAAGAAAAATATGAAAAATAGAGATCTTGCATTTTACTGAAACTAGAGCAAAAACGTTTGGGCCAAAAATATTTCTACTTTAGATGCCGCTCACACACGTTCGATACAATTAGACACTTCAGACAGTGTGTTAATGACATTTGAGTGGACCTTGTTACATATGCTGCTGTTGAACAGCATTACTGCATGCTCAAGAGTGTCTTCTTGTTGGAGCACTCCCTGAAAAGTTCAAGTTACTACTTCAGCAGTCCAAATTATACTGTGCTTCCTATCTGTCACCAAGAATGCTTAAGCAATTTCAGCAGCATTTATTGTTGCAGAACAAATTCCTGGGGTGGTTGCTTATGAGGAACCATACATATGGATAATCGCAGCTCTTGCAAGCATAGCCTGGCAGAACCTTCCTAAATGGGTCCCTGGAGGACCCTAACTCATGCTCCAGACAGGAGTACATAAGTGTGGCACCTCCCAATCTTCTTCTCTTCCCACCTTCTCAAGCATATCTGCTGAACAGAACAGCTTGACCATACTTTATTTAAGAGGGGGAAAATTGGCTCTTAAGTCCCCTTCTTTCCTTAGTCTCGCCCTTTCTTTCTCTTCTAAAGGTAGTCTCTTATTTTGATTTTTAAAGATTTGTTTTTTTCCAGCTTGTTGGTGCCAGAGACTCCCTAATTAATAGTACTATGCAGCCTCTGTTTGACATGTAGAAAATCCAGATTTAAGCCATGTGAGAAGCGTAACAGGCCTGTGCTGGTTAGTGAAAGACAAATCAAGTCCAGTGTACGGACCCTTGGAAAGCCTGCATAGACTTTACCTCATGGCAGGTAAATATTGTTCTGAGAATTGGCTACTTTAATGCAGGTAGCTCTTTCTGGTGCATCTGGCAGCAGCATTCCACCACATCAAGCATTTGAGACTCATTCACTCCTGTGCTTCTGAAAGAGTGAACACAGTGTTCTCAACACAAGGCTAAAGAAAACTGCCTACAAGGCGGCTATGTCCAGAGGAGAAGGATTGTATTTCCACATGTTGTCTATTTTGCAGCAGCTTGTAAATCAGCAGCAAAACAAAACTGAAGCTCATTGCTCTGCTGATAGTCATTTTGTAGCTGATCGGACCCATATCAAGACCTCTGTTTCGTAGAAGCCCAAGAAAATACTGTAGAGTCAAAACTTGTACACTCCTGCTTTTGGACTAATTTCTGAGTGGTATTCAGCTGGGTAGAATAAATGTCCTTTTATCACTTATGTGAGCTCTTTCCCTCTTGACATTGCATATCTTTGTTTATGGATTATCACCAGTCTGCCATGTTGAGAAACATCATTACAGTTCTGCAGAATTTCTTTGGAAGCCCTCATTCAACCAGGACGTGGTGGTGTTTTCTCAGACCTCTTGAAATCATATTTATTTTGGAGTAACAAAGTGACTCTTTGAACTGCCACCTACTTCCCATCATCTTGGTCCCCACTATTGTGGCTACATCATCTCCCATAATGAGCATTACCTAATCTACAGCTGTGATCACTGCCATCTCTCTGTGGGAGGCTATTAGACATTGGATCTCGTCTCTTTTTTTTCCTTTTTTTTTCTTTTTGTCTTGCTACAGTCTTAAGCTAAGGCTGTCCATTTATATTGTCATCTTTCTTCCTATAACATTCCTCGTCACAATTTCATTATCCTTTCCATTACTCTAAGCCCTTTAAATAGTCCAATCCATATGCATAGAAACCTGTGGTGTTTCTTTTTGAAAAAAAGATATAAATGTAAGTGCCATACTGGGTCATACCAATGGTTCATGTAGCCCAGCATCCTGTCTTACAGTGGCAAACTTTGCTTGCTTTAGAGAAGTACATAAGTCATAATAGAATGATGCATTTCCTACTATTCTTTGCCTTAATAGGCAACAGTCTTGCTATCTGATGAACCTGAGTAATAGCCATTTATGGACATGTAAGAATTTATCTAATCCTTTTTAAATTTAATTTTAAGGCGGAACAGTCGGGTCTTACAGCTACGTCAAAAAGAGGGGAGAGCCAGGGCCAATTAGGCCTCCATGGGGAGAGAGTTCCACAGCCACGGAGTGGCAACAGAGAATGCCCTCTCCATTGTGGCCCCCGGAAGACTTGAGGGACCTCGAGGAGGGCACCCCCAGACGACTGCAGGGGCCGGTCTAGAATCCGGGGGGTGAGGCAGTCCTGCAGATAGGTAGGGCCTAGACTGTTTGGGGTTTTATAGGCAAGCACCAACACCTTGAATCGGGCCCAGAAGATTACAGGCAGCCAGTGCAGAGATTGGAGAGCTGGTGTAATATGCTCCCAGCAGCCCAATCCCACCAGGAAATGGGCTACCGTATTCTGCACCAGCTGCAGTCTCAGAACTTGTCACCATGGGTAGCCCCATGTACAGCACGTTACAATAGTCCAGCCTAGAGGTGATGAAAGCATGGATGATAGTGGCCAGGTAGGAGTCGAAGACATATGGCCAAAGCCGTCGCACCAAATGTAATTGGCGGAAAGCGCTCCTTGCCACAACCTCCACCTGAACATTCAAGCGGAGTTGCGAATCAAGGAACACTCCAAGACACCGTACTTGGGAGACCAAGGAAGGACAGACCCCATCAATTATGCTGTTGGCCTTTCCAATATTGTCTGGCAGCAAGTTCCACAAGTCAGTTGTATGTTGAATTAACAAATCCTTCCTTTTATTTGTTGTAAATCTACTACCAGTTAATTCCATTGAGGCTTCCCCTGGTTTTGGTGTATGAAGCCACAAATAACTACTTGCTTTACTCTGCTCATGATTTTGTAAACTAACTGTTTTTTAGTTATTTAAATTTATACCCTGCCCTTCCCTAAGGTTTAGAGCCACTTACAACACAAGATACATAAAAGTATTTAAAATCCCTTTAAAAACTCATCCTAACCCCGATCTCCCCCACTCAACCCCGCCAAACCCTATCCCTGCTGACCAATGCCTGGCCAAACAAAAAGGTCTTACACCACTTCCAGAGGATGAACAGGTTTGGGCTTAAACGTATATCTAAGAGAAGGGAGTTCCATAATTCTGGGGCAGCCACTGAGAACATCCCTCCACGTGCCCTTGTAGAAACTTGGTGGGCAGATAGTACCTGCAGAAGGGTGCTCCTGGCTGACCTTAGAGGCCACAACAGGACATGAGGGATAAAGTGGTCCTTTGGATATGTGGGGCCCAAGCCATTTAGGGCTTTATAGGTCAAAGCCAGGACCTTGAATTGTGCCCAGAACACTATTGCTAGCCAGCGCAGTCTCCAGAGCATTGGTGTAACATGCTCCCAGTGACCCACCCCCAACAGAAAACAGGGTACCATGTTCTGCAGCTTCTGAGCAGTGTTCAGTGGCAGCCCCACATAGAGCACATTGCAGTAGCCCAGCCTCAAGGTTACAAAAGCATGGATGATGGTGGTCAGATCTGAATCTGATAAGAAAGGTTGCAGCCTTCTCACCAGAGGGGAGTTGGTGAAAAGTGCTCCTGGCCACTGCTGCAATCTGACAATCCAGGTGCAGCAATGTATCCAAGAGCACCCTAAGGCTGCAAACCTGAGTGGCCAAAGATGACTGGACTCTTGTCAATTACAGATGTCCCTATGTCCCCCAGCTCACAAGGCTGGCCAACCATCATCACCTCAGTCTTGTCGGAACTTGGTTTCAATCAGCTCTCCTGCATCCAGTCCCCCAGGGGAGCTCTGGAGTTTCCCCAGCAGGAACGAGCAGGGACTCGGGAGATCAGAACTGCATACAATATTCAAGGTGAGGGTGCACTATCAATTTATAGTGGCATTATGATACTCTCCATTGTCACATTTTTTCTTGTACACCTAATCAGTTGAATGTCATGGAAAAGCCAGACAACACAAAGTGCCATGTTTTAGTGGTATTGACCTCAGTGCTTTCACAAGTTAAGCAGGAGCCATTGACCCTGAAGTCGTTGAGTGATGAGAAACCATTTGGATGCCAACTTCCAGCAGTGACCTTATAGGCAACAAACACATCTGCAAGAACTTTGTTCAGTGAGGAGTAAACTTTCCAGATAGAATGGAGATAATGCATGCTTAAGGATGGGAGCTGAGAGAGTTTTGATACGAGGGAAGTGAGAAACTCAGGGTGGGAAACATGCCAGTTTAATCTCTCCCAACATGAAAGGTTGTCCTTTCAGTAGAGGTGTGTGGCCCTTTCACGTGTTGTGATAGCCAGACATCTGGTATTTTAAGGATAATCTAGCCATACTATTTTGAAAGGATATAGGATGCTCAGACTTCGTACAATCAATACCTTTACATTTGGGTCATGTTCTCTGAAGTAAGCCATGGTTACAAACAGTGGTGGGAGGAACCAGGCCCATGCAAAGGCTCAGTGTCAACTATTGAGAGGAGACAAGGGATGTCAGACTACATTCACAAATATTCATATGGATCAATAGTTCAATTATTGGGATTTCTGATGTCACTTTGGAGATCTTTCCTTCCAACCTTTTGCCACACTATATATATAATATGTAGTTAAAATTCCTAAACCCCTCTCCCTAACCTCTCCACCCAGCCAAATGCTTGGCCAAACAGGAAGGTCTTGCATGTCTTCCAAAAGATGAGTAGTCTCGAGCTTAGGCAGACATCCAAGGAAAGGGTGTTCCTTAATTGTGGAGCAACCACTGAGAACTTCTCCCCGCATGCCCTTGTACAAACCTCACGGCCAGCTGATACTTGCAGAAGGGTGCCCTTGGCTGACCTCGGAGGCCGTGACAAGGGAAAAGGTGGTCTTTCAGATACCTGGGATCCAGGTATGTTTGTGTGCTATGCATTAAAACATGCTTTTTCTGCATGCAGATCTGTGCCGTACGCACACACTTCCTACTGGTATGTATCTGCTATTATAGTTAGATGTACACACTTGCCCTACTTCTGGTTGTTTGTCATCCATACATAGATGCATGTATTTGGGGGAAGGGATGTTGCCAGGCCAGTTAACTTCCTGCACTACTCCATGGTGGCTCTGGAAACATCCTGGAAGCTCTACTAGGTTTAAAAGGGATGCACCACTTTGAAAAACTTGTTGCTCTGCTTAGTGTGGTTTGCGGTAACCCTTTTTGTGACAGTCAGGGGATTTAGCTGTAGACTCTGCCAATGCAAAGCAAGTCAGTCACCATGGTAGACAAGTGGCTGTTATGCTGAATAACTAGGCAGAGGACAGCTGTAGATTGTAGAAGCAGGACTGGACTCAGATGGAACCGCTGGGAGCAAGCGCTCAGTACAACATTGCCAATAAAGGATTCTTTTGCAATAAGGAATGAGGCATAGGAAAGAGGAGGGGGAGCCAGATTTTTTTTTTTAAAAGTTCAAATATGACTTGGAGAAACGTAGTTGGTAGGATAGAGTTTAATGTCCCTCTGTGGTGCATTTTCATGAATATTTTGGCCTGTAACTAAATAATGCTTTTTCTTGTGCCAACTATTCTGGTGTTAGATTAAAAAAACAAACCTTGCTGGATGGTGGGGCCTCTACCCTTAAGCTGCAGTCCACAGCCATTAAAGTCAATGACAGGATCACACCCTTAGAAGTGCAGCAGCATCTTGCATAACTCAAAATGGAGACTGTCCAGAACCAGAGGTCAAAGCTGCATTTTGTTTCTCATTTTGGTTGGTAGCCTTACAGGGAGATGCAGCATCTCCTTAAGCCTGCTGGAGAAAGTTTGTTTGCTTTGGCTTTTGTATTAAGGTAGGTAAAAAGAATATTAAAAGAATTCTATGTATCATCCCTGAAGAAGAGTCCATGTTACTATTAACTCAAAATGTGGTGTTTTATTGTATTATTGGATTACTTACAGTAGCTGTTGCTGATACTGCATTTTGCCTTCAGCCAAATATTTCTGCCTTTCTATTAAGCCTATTTAGCTTCAACAACCGAAAAGACATTGATTACAAAAGCATTTTTACCCTTGTTAGCTGAGCCACAGTGGTCCAAGATTAGTGCTGAAAATACTAATTGATCACAGATTTTAAAACTATTTTTTAATCTGTGATCAATATATATAAAAATCAAAAATTCTAAATTAAATAGTGACCAAAAATTACAATGCATTGTATTGTATATAGCTGTATTAAGATTCAGTAGCTTACTTAACTGTGCTCCCTTTAAACTGATTAATCAACTAAAATTTTTAATTGGTTGACACTTGGCAGCTCTCATCACAATACATGTCACTGCTGGGATATCTTTACCATTTCTGTGGAATGTATGTTTCCCTGTTCCCTTTTAAAAAGCTTTTAGAGAGCTCTCTATTTGTAAAGCAAATCCTGCTACTGTGCAATTGGTTCAGATCATCTGTAGCTGGGAATAAGTAATTCCATAGTGTGTAATATCTTCCGTCAAGTATAAACTCATCCTCAACGATGGTATCTGTCTCAATCCACTTTCATTGTTCCTCATAACACATAGTTAGTGCCGGGTGGGGTGGGGGAAACAAAGAAGCCGCGCACCTGGGCCGGCTTGTCCCCCTGACCCTGACCCGGAAGTGGCTGCGGGGGCATAAAGAGGACCTGTCAGTGGCTGCACTGCAAGCCACAGGCCACAAGCCGCAGGGAGGCCATTATTGTTTTGTGAGTCATTTTGTTAGGGTTTGGGGGGGAAGGGGGAGGGGGTTGTGGTACTGTGGGGGGGAAGAGGCCCCAAGCACCATCTGCTGGTGGCAGCAGGAGAAGGTGCAGGGAGGAACCATCTGATGGCAACTATGCCTGATGCCCCATGGCAGGGTGAGGGTGGGTGGGTTAAGATGTCCTCTGCCGGTCTCTGGTGGCAGTGGGGTGTCCGGTCGGACGGGTAAGTAAATGGGGGTGGGGGGAGATTTTTCCCCATAGTGAGAGAATGGAGATTGCCTCGGGGGGTAGGGGAGAGCCTCCCTGTGAGAGAGGAAGCAGCCGATGGAAGGGGGTCAGGATGATGTGGATGGGGGGGGGAGGAGGAGATGGCCATAGGGGTTGTCTTAGGTCGTGGATGGTATGGTCGATGGAGGCAGAGAGCTCGGGTGCCCAAGGGCCTTAGGGGCCTTGTGGGGCTTCAGAGAGTCTGCCCACCACCTGAGAGTCCAGGGGAGTTGGGTCCAGGGTTCCTCGGCGGGGGACTGATGCTGTTGAATGCAAGGTCCGTAGTTAATAAGGCTCCGATAATCCGAGATTTGATCCTGGATGGGGCAGCGGACCTTGCGTGCATAACAGAGACCTGGCGGGACAAGGAGGCAGGGCCAATTTTGGCTGATCTCGTTCAGCTGGGTATGCCGTGCAGCATCAGCCTCATGCCAGGGACCGGGGAGGTGATGTAGCTGTGATTTTTAAAGAGATATGGTCAGTTAGGAGGTATCCAGTTCCAGATATTCCTGGGATCAAGGCCCTCCATGTGGTGGTTTATTTGGCTGGGGGCAATTTGGGGGTGCTGCTGGTGTACCAGGCCCCTTCCTGCCCAGCAGCCTCCCTCTCCACTCTAGCAGACCTGATCTCGGTGGTGGCGCTGGTCTCCTCTAGAACTTTGGTCCTGGGGGACGTCAATGCCCATACCGACACCGGTCTTGTGGGGGCGGAGCAAGAATTCATGGTCGCCATGGCAACCATGGATTTGTCCCAAGTTGTCAGCTGCCCAATCCATGTAGGGGGTGGGTATACCCTCAATCTGGTGTTCTGTTCTGGCCTTGAGGCAGGTGATCCGGTAGTGGGGGATGTGATAGCTATGCCCTTGTCATGGACGGATCATTACCTCCTTCAGACCAGTCTCTCAGTGCGCCACCCCCAGAAGGGGAAGGTACCAGTTAGCATGGTCTGCCCTCGGAGGCTGATGGAACCTCAGCGGTTCCAGGAGGCCCTGGGGGAGTTAACCCTGGACTCTGCCACCTGCTCTGTGGATGAGCTCGTCCGGGCTTGGAACATCTTGCTTGAGGGGGTTATTGACAGAGTGGCTCCGAGACGTCCCCTGCCCCTGTCTCGACACCGCAGGGCCCCTTGGTTTACTGAGGGGCTGCGGAGTATGAAGCAGGAAGGCAGGCGACTAGAACGACGCTGGCATCGGACTCGTGCTGAATCCGACCGACTTCTCTGTAGGGCCCACTTGCGGTCCTACGTTGAGGCTGTGAGGGTGGCAAAGAAGGAATTCTTTGCCACCCTCATAGCGTCTGCAAAGTCGCGTCCAGCAGAGCTGTTCTGGGTGGTGCAGGGGCTGGTCAGTCCGGTCTCCCTCCGCCTGGACTGGGACTTGTCCCAGGCCCGCTGTGAGGAGTTTGCCACCTACTTTGCATACAAGATCGCTCGGATCCAGAGCAACTTCGACACTGGATTAGAAACAGTAGAAATTGAGTGTGAGGTGATGGAGGCCCTGTCTGGTCCAGCTTTCTGGGATGAGTTTCAGGAAGTGACGCCAGCCGATGCTGTGGAGGTCCTGGGGTCAGTTATAGCTACTAATTGTGAATTAGATCCTTGTCCGTTCTGGTTGATGAAAGCCTCCAGGGAGACATTGGGGCCGGTGCTGGCGGGGGTAATCGATGCATCCCTTCAGCAGGGGAGTTTGCCCCTTGGTCTCAAAGAGGCTGTGATGCGCCCCCTGCTGAAGAAGCCATCCTTGGATGTGGATGCACTTGCCAGTTACCTACCCATCTCTAACCTTCCATTTTTAGGGAAGGTTATTGAACGGGCAGTGGCCCTGCAGCTCCAGGCCCACCTAAATGGCATCGGGTTTTTTGACCCGTTTCAATCAGGGTTTCGGCCCAGCTATGGTACAGAGACCGCGATCGTGGCCTTGGTGGACGATCTTTGCCGGGAGATGGATGCAGGACGTTCGATATTACTGGTCCTGCTAGATCTCTCGGCCGCGTTTGATACAGTGGACCATGGGCTGCTGTTGAGACGGTTGCGTGACCTGGGGGGTCTGGATGGGACTGTCCTTGGCTGGTTCCAGTCATTCCTCTCGGGGAAGACCTAGCGGGTTGTCCTGGGGGAGAAACATCTAGTCCCCGGGCCCTAGACTGTGGCGTTCCGCAAGGTTCAGTCTTGTCTCCTTTATTGTTTAATGTATATATGCAGCCCCTGGGGGAGATCATGAGAGGGTTTGGTGTGCGTTGCCACCAATATGCTGATGACACCCAGCTTTACCTCTTTCAACTGACCCAGGGCCGGCTGTCTCCGTGCTATCCCAATGTTTGGAGGCCGTGGCAACATGGTTATGGCAGAGCAGACTGAAGCTCAATCCCAATAAGATGGAGGTGATGGTGGTAGGCCAAGCGGGGGAGGTATTGCCCCCCTTGTGGAGGGGGTGCACCCCTACATGGCCCAGCAGGTTCAGAGTCTGAGGGCGCTATTGGATGCAGATCTCCGCCTAGATGGACAGGTGGATGTGGTGGCGAGAACGTCCTTCTGCCAGTTGTATCTGGTGCGGAGGCTGCGCCCATACATCTCCAGAACCGACCTGGCCACTGTGATCCATGCCTTCATCACCACGAGGCTGGACTACTGTAACGCGCTCTATGTAGGGCTTCCCTTGACGCTGACCCGGAGGCTGTAGCTAGTGCAGAAGGCCATCTCTTAACAGGGACGGGCCAACGAGCACATAAGGTAAAAACTATTTGCACAAAAAAAGGTATGGGGACAGTTGGCTTCATGGTAGCACTACTGAGAAGGTCTCGGGGGTTACAAAGGGCCACAAACTAAATTGAGTCTGCAAAGCAGTGCTGTTACAAAGAACGCCAATTACATTTTGGGTTGTATTGGGCAAAATGTCTTGAAGTCATATGCAATTGTACCACTGTACTTGTTATTAGTTAGCTTTCTGCTAGAATATCGTGTCTAGTTTTGGTCACCACTTTTTAAGGAGGATGTAGACTAATGCAAGAGGATTTAGAAAAGTCAATGAAGATGAAGAGGTTGAAATACAAATCATGTGAGAAAAGACATGTATATTTAGTCCAGAAAAAAGATGAGGGGGAGAAAGGAGGAGAAAGTTTTCAAATATTTAAGAGACTGTCACAGAGAAGATAGGGGACAATTGTTCCTTATTGCCACTGAGGGAAGGACAAGAGGAAACCAGTTGCAGAAAGTTTTTTAAAAGCTCAAAGGAAGAAATTTGAATTAATAAACACTTTAAATAAAGTCGATGACAGCTTTACAGAAGAGTTCCAGGCGTGGGAGAACATGTGTAAAACAGCCACAGGAAGGGAACTGAAAGGACAAAGTGAAAACTAATTAGGTAAGAGGCTTGGGCAGATCAAAGGGGCAAGTGAAAAAAGCTGAGCTGAGAGGTGAAAGCAGTTAGCCTTGGGGTGCCCTGTATCTCTGTTCAAAGTATTTGTTTAAGGAATGTCCTTGTCGTCAAGTGCTTTCCTGAGGTTTTATTTTCTCCAGCAGGGTGTAGCTATTTATTTATTTATTTGTATTTCTATCCCACCCATCCTACCTCTGGCAGCCATGGGCAGCGAACAACAAATATAAAATACAATTCTGTAAAATTAATAAAAACTACATAAAATATATACAAATTATATTAATATACTATTTAAGACAGGAAACCCAAAAGATTCAGCCTCTTATAGGCCAATTAGCTTATTGCCTATAATAGGTAAATTATATGCGAGAAGCTTGCTGTCAGCCCTAGAGGCTTGGGTTCAATCTACTCAGAAATTAAACGAAGAGCAAGCAGGCTTTAAGAAGCAAAGGTCGACAATCCAAAATGTATTTATTATTGACCATCTGGTAGATAAATATATGAACATAAAGTGAGGTAAACTTTACCTAGCTTATATAGATTTTGCGAAAGCATTTGATTCAATCAATGGGGCTCTTTTGTGGCATAAACTGCAGTTCATGGGGATTCCATCAGAATTGCTGGAATTGATAGTTAAAATGTATGAAGGCTCTGAAGCAGTTGTCAGGATGGATAATAGAGAGGGAATTACTAGATCTTTCCCCTTGTATCAGGGAGTATGACAAGGGTGTTTACTCGCCCCACTGTTATTTGCCCTCTGTATAGAAGATCTGGTACCGGTTATTTCAGCAGTTAATAGTACGCCCCCACCTGTTGGAGTTCGACCCATGTCTATCTTGATGTTTGCGGATGGTATTGTGCTTCTTTCCCAGACTAGGCAGGGCTTACAGCAGTCACTTACAGCCCTGCATAACTACTCCTAGATGAATTCCCTGACCATAAATTCTAAGAAATCAAAAGTTATGGTGTGTGATTTCACCAGAATAAATAGCAAATGGAGAGTGGGCTCACAGGAGGTACAATTGACCACCGACTACACATATTTGGGGGTAACTCTATCAGCTTCCAAATCATGGAAGTCAAATAATGAAGGCTGGGGAGCGAAGGCAAATCAATTAGTAGAAGGGATATTGAAACTTGCATATTATTATTAACAAACATTTATATAGCGCCATCAGTGTACCTGGCACTTTACAAAGTAATCAAATAGACACGGTCCCTGCTCCTAGGGCTTACAATCAGAGACAGGAGCTGGGGGAGAGACTTAGGAAGGGGAACAGAGGGAGAGACAAGGGGTCTAACATTCATGAAGATGCGAGGTCTCAAGTGCACATACTTGGCTTGGTTACGATGAGAATGACAGCAGGCAGGTCCATGCATATGCCACCCTAATGGTTGCAGTAAAGCGGCGCCTGGAGGTTTATAAAACCAAAGTTATCCCATGCCTCTCATGGGACAGAGGTAACTATTTTAGGGTATAAGGAGCTGCTGGAATTGCCGCAAAATCATTTCCTGTGAGCTATACGAAGAGTCCCGAGAGCAACACCACTAGCTATGATGAGGGTGGAATTGGGCCTTACGACAGCATATGCCCAATTAGTCTGCCGCATTATGATATTCTGGTGGAAACTAGCCTCTGGAAATGTTCCTTTGTGACTGAGAAATTGCTATAAAGAGCAGAAAGAACATACTGGGATTCTGCATTATAGGTGGCTAAGGTTTGTGAAAAATTTGGCAATGGAATTGGCACTCCCATTGGATCAAGAAAAACTCCCAGCTGTGATGGTATCAAAGCGCGAGATAAAGGCTAAGACTGTCGCCTTGGCCAACCATAAAGACCTATAACTTGTAGCGGCTAATAAGATCTCACAGCTGTACCCAAGGATTAAAACTGTGGGTAGGTTTGGAAACGTATCTAAATGTATTGCAAGATGCTAGATTTAGGAGGGTCCTAACCCTCTTTCGTTTCAATTTAATTGATACAGGGGAAGTGAGGGGACGTAGAAACCAAATGCCACGACATTTAAGGGTTTGTCGGTATTGTCCTGATGTGGTAGAAACACTGCTACATGTTATATGGGAATTCCCAAATTACGCTTCCCTTCGAGGAACATGGATGGATTAGCTCAGTAGTGACCTTGAACTGGACAATACAAAGAAATGGGAGATGTTAGCTATATCTACTGATCCACACCAGCTAAAAATTTTAGCAGTGTTTCTTCTCCAGATCGAAAGTGAATTGAGGCGTACTAAACTGGATGATATTGCTAAGGATACAGATGTTTAAGCCCAGGGCATTGAAATGTTCTAGAAGATTCTGGATTTTATTATGTGGAATTTTTTGTTGTTGTACCTTTTATTTTATTGTATTTTATGTTTGAATGGTTATAATAGCAAATTGATGATCAAATAAATATACAAATTAATATTAATAAAAACCTACAATTGGGAAAATAAAACCCCACCTCACCCTACCCTTCTCCTTCACCAAACGCCTGCCGGAACAGTCAGGTCTTATCACCATGGTGAAAGGAGAAAAGGCTCTGTGACAATCAGACCCCTCAGGCAGGGAGTTCCACAGCGTGGGGGTGACCACCAAAAAAGCCCTATGATCAGTGACCACCCACTTTGTCCGAGGGACCTCCAAGAAGGCCCCCTGGACAACCGCAGGGGCTGATCAAGAACACGGGGAGTGAGGCAGTCTTGCAGGTCCGTAGGGCCTAGGCCATGTAGGGCTTTATAGGTCAACACCAACACCTTGAATTTGGCCCAGCAGACTATTGGCAACCAGTACAGCGCTCAAAGCAACGATGTTATGTGCTCCTTGTGACCTGTTCCCATAAGCAAATGGGCCGCCACATTCTGCACCAGCTGCAGCCTCTGGACCAGCATCAAAGGTAGCCCCACATAGAGCACGTTGCAATGGTCTAATCTTGAAGTGATAAAGGCATGGATGATGGAAGCAAGGTCAGAGTCTGAGCTGCAGCCATCAGACTAGATGTAAAACACACTCTCCGCCATAGATGCCACCTGAGCCTCCAGGAGGAGCTGTGGACCAAGGAGCGCTTCCAGACTCTAAATGTGGGAGACCAAAGGAGGGCAGACCCCATCAATGTTAGGAGACTCCACCACTCCGAGGCCTCCCAAATCCTTGCCCACCAACATCACTTCTGTATAATAGGGACAAGCAGTACATCTGCACAATGTCCCCCTGATTCTGGGGGACTATACTCCTGGTGCGGCTGCACCCACTGCTGCGGGGAGGGAGTGCAGAGGGAACTGTTATAACCTAGCTACACCCATTCCCCAATGTACATTTCTCTTTCTTCAATCTAATTGTATTATTTTCCTAGACTGGGATTTCTTTGTAGGGCATACAGCTGGAAGCCTCCTCCCTTTAATGTCTGATAATAGTGTTGAGAATTTAGTGGGAGTCCCTGAAGCCAAGACAGGAACAAAAGTGCCAGGGCCACTGTGCCTCCTTTGTTATCCTCTCAGCGAAGTCCCACTATGGGTATATGGTGCCCTCTAGCACCTCGACCTGGACATAGCAAATGTAGCTCAAGAGTGGGAAACCTGCAAACTCCATGGGTATATATACCCCCAGCACACCAGCTTCCCTCCATTCGTCTCCCCCCCCCCCCCCCCCCCCCCCCCCCCCCCCCCCCCTTCTACCAGCAAGTATGCCTTGACATGGTCAAGGATCACCATGTGCAGGCATGCTTGTTTGTGTTCCTCAGGCTTGTCCAATGAGGTGCAGTAGGTGGTAGAAAACCTCCCCTTCGATAAGGAGAGCTTGTTTACTTCCTCCACAAAGTAGGAGCTTAAACAATTAAAAACAAATCGTAATACCGCTAAGGCTATAGGGCTTAAGGTAACGAGATCCCTTATGCCCCCTCAGAGCCAACGTACAGGGCAATTTGCTAAACCTCTGGCTCAGCATAGCCAGCAGACTCACTCACCCCTAATTTAACCAGGGTCCTCCAAGATACCCATCCTCTCGGGGCTATGGGTATCAAGGGTCATTTGGAAAACCCCGCTCCTCCAACCAACAGAGACAGAGGAGACATTCCAACTCTGTTAACAAGGGTACACAGAACCCTCAACTGTGTTTTGACAGTGACCTACCTACCTCCCACCCCGGCGGCGGGGGGGACTTAAGGTATAAGGAGCGCCTGAGAAGTTTTGAAGGGGCGTGGAGGGAGATTACCTCCAATCGCTGGGTATTGAACACTTGTCTCAGGATATAAGATGCAGTTTGAAACTTGCCCCCAGGGAGGGGTGCATTATTTATTTATCGACTCTCTTCTATCCCGCATCCTCCTGCTCACAGAGCAGCTTGGGGCGGCTTACACCCAAAGCAATCATAATCTACAATTAAAACACTCACAATTTACAAATTAAAAATACATGAATATACTAAAATAGCCCCTACCTATCCCAGATGACCCAGTAGCTGCCTGTGTCTTACAAGCAGAAGTTCAGCAGGTTTGGATGAAGAGTGCCATTGAACGAGTCCCTCCACAATTTATAGGGAAAGGTTTCTACTCGGTGTATTTCACTTTTAAAAAAACCAGATGTTTGCCCCATCTTCGATCTGTGTACACTTAATTAAAACATTACACGTTTTAGGTTTCGTATGACATCTTTGTCACAGGTCATTCCTTCTCTTAGAGAAGGGGACTTCTTTGCTACAATAGACATGAAAGATGCTTATTTTCATGAGGCTATCCACCCAGAGTTTAGGAGATACCTGCATTTTGCAATAGATGGAGATCACTTCCAGTTCTGTGTGCTGCCCTTTGTGCTATCCACCTCCCCGAGGGTCTTCACCAAGATAATGGCCCCTGTGGCGGTATGGTTTAGACGTCAAGGGTGGTACATTTTCCCCTATCTTGACGGCTGGCTGTTTAGAGCCAGGTCTCAAGAGGCCTTAACCCTTCATATGTACCAGGTTTGCAGGGTTCTGCAAGGCTTAGGTATTTTTCTTAACCAAGAGAAGTCTGTGTTATCCCCCTCAACCTTAATAAAATGTATAGGGGCCCTTCTAGACTCTGAGAAGGGAGTGTCCTACATGCCACAGGACAGGTTTCTGGCCATAAGGGAGGAGTGCTCGAAAGTAATTCACGACCCTCACCAGAGGTATTCTTTATTTTCCAGGATACTGGGGCTCATGGCTTCCACAACCTTCACTACTCCTCTTGCCCACCTGAGACTGTGGATACTTCAATGGTGGCTGAAACCGTGGCTGCTCCATGGTCTCCTGAACCCCAGTTTACGCCTACATGCCCCATCGTGGGTTGTGTGCAGCCTCAGGTGGTGGATAAGATGAGACTGTGTGCAGGGGAGTTCCTTTCCTTCTGCCTACTCCTCCCCTCACCACCATCACTACAGGCGCCTCCTATGAGGGGGGAAGGGGGCACACTTAGGCGACTTGTCAAATGGGGTATGGACACAGAAAGAGTCCTGACCACATAAACATTTTGGAACCAAGAGTCAGAGCCATTCAGCCGACTCTCAAAGCTTTCCTGCTGGTGGTGCAAGGCCACAGGGTTTGAGCTGTAGGCACAACACCACAGCAATGTTCTATGTCAACAGACAGGGGGGCTCACTCATGGCCGCTTATGCAGGAAGCGAGACGCTTCTGGGAGTGGTGTAGCCGCAAAGGTATCGTTCCGGTAGCCATGCTTTACCGGGGGTGGAAAACACTATAGGGAATCGTTTGAGCAGGGAAGGGGCAATTTCTAACAAGTGGAAACTGAACGACACAGTGTTCCAAGATCTGGTTGCAGCTTGAGGAGAGTTGGTAGTGCACGTATTCACTACTGGCACAAACTCAAAGCTTCCCTTCTACTTCTCCAGAGGAGAATTCATGGGGGGATGCCCTAGTCACCACCTGGCTCCCAGGCCTCTGCTATGCCTTTCCACCCATTCCTGATCCCAAAGATGCTTCAAAGAATCAGACAAGAGGGAGGGGACCTCCTAATCACACCGTACCGACCAAGGCAGTATTGATTCCTAGAGCTACTGAATCTCTCAGTCAGACCACCCAGACCCATATCCCTGGAGCCAGACCTAATATCCCAGGCAAAGGGGAAGATCTACCGTGGAGGCTCAGATGCTGAGTGAAGAGGAGTATTCTCTCCCCCCCAGCAGTAGGAGAGATCCTCTTAGAGAGTAGGAAGGCTTCCACTAGGGCCTCTTACACCTATAAGTGGCAGAGTCCTACAGTGGTTAAGAGGGGAGAAATCTCCAACTGAATAGGGTCAACATTCCTACTGTTCTGGAATATGCTACGTACCTGCTTGGCCTATTGGTCTCGTCACTAAGGGTTCACCTGGCAGCCTTTTGAAAGGGGCTATTCAGGTACACCCCCTGGTCCATATATGTACCCCTCCTGGGACATGTAGGAGCTTTTGAGAGGTCTCACCAAAGCTTCCTTTGAGCCACTTGAAGAGGTAGCCCTGAACATTCTGTCCATGAAAACAGCCTTCTTGGTGGCTATCACATCAGTCAGAAGAGTTAGTGAGTTACAAGTTCTGACTTGCAGGGCTCCCTTCTTTGCAATTAAGGACCATTGCATCACCCTGATACCTCACCCTAAATTTTTGCCAAAGGTTACCTCAGAGTTTCATGTTCAGCAGGAGATTTCTCTTCCAATGTATTTTCTGCCTCAGACTTCCGCTGGCATGAGCTGCTTCAATTTGTTAGTTACTCCAGCATAATGTCTGAATCACCTTTCTGGTGAGTAGAACAAAACACCCTATCAAACAAGGCTTTCACCCACTGAACTGAGAACCACACCCTTTAGTTTTAAGGAGCCTTTAGGGGATTCAGTCTAGAACAGCTGATTAGGAGAACACACATATCTGCTGGATGGATGGGATGTCTATTTCAAAAGTGCGCAAGGACTGTCCCCCCATGTTGTAGTGTCACATTCCCACAAATTACATCCACAGGAGGTAGGGCAGGATCCTTAGTACTGGCAGATCCTGCTGCTAACCTACATTTGTCTAAAGGAAGAATCTTCCCACTCACCCCTCCCCCAAACGAGAAACAGTATCTTCACCAATGCTGCCTCATTACACCCTTGTCGTGTTGTCAGGGCAGCTGTGGCGCGCAGACTCCCAGCGTTGGGCGCACTTCTCCCTCCACCATTCACTACTGACTTTCCTAGTGGCTGGTGGGTCTGCCAGGCAGCAGCGAGAGATCCGGGAGTGTGTGCCTGGGAAAGGGGCGGATTGCAGCGGGGCGGGCAGCAACAGGCCTCGGCTTAGCGTCTTTCCCACACACACCCCCTTCAGCTCCTCCCCGAGCTCAGCCGCTGCCGCCTCCGCGTGCCTGTCTCATTCATCCCGAGCGGCAGAGAGAGGCGTCTCTCCAGCGCCGAGCTGCTCCACGTGGGGCCGCAGCTGCAGGGCATCTCTCCGGGCTGCCTGCGGGATGCTCGGCTGCGCCCAGGATAAAGAGGGGGCGAGCGGCGGCGGCAGCTGCCACCCAGATCCGGTGTGAGCAGCAGCAGCAGGGTCCTCGTCTTCCCCGAGCAGCGCCATGTCTCTGCCTCCCATCGTGACACCTGCTGCTCCGGTCGCTTCCTCCGCCACCCCCATCCCCCGGGCGCAGCTCAGGAGGCAGCCGCCGCCGGCGACGACAGCAGCGGCCCCCAGGAAAGCGGCGACTCCGGCGCCTGAGAAGCCACCTAGGAAGGCACGGGGGGCGCCCCCAGAGCGCTCGGGCCCCTTCTCCAGCTCCTGGCCTTCCGCCTCCTTGCAGAGGCAGCTGCCGCGCAGACCGGCTGCCCTGGAACGGGGCGCGAGAAACCCCGCGCCGCTCGCCCCCCAGCCGCATCCCCGAGGCCGCTCTGGGGCGCCCAGCTCTGGCAGCCGCTCCTGCGAAAGCCTGTGCCCGGCGGCGGCGGCGGCGCAAGGAGCGGGGGAGGCCGCGCTGCGCTTCTCGCTCAGCCTCCCCCCCGAGGCGATCCGGGTGCTGCAGCGCCGCAGCCTAGAGAAGCAGCAGCAGCAGCAGCGCGGTCAGGGGGCCTTCGCCGACAGCAAGCGCCTCCTGCCGGGCGGCCGAGGCCGAGGCAAGACGGCCGCGCCGAGGGGCCCCGGCGGGGACAACCTGCGGGCGCTGCTGAAGGTGTCGCTGCTGAACGAGCAGCACCGCTACGACGATGTGGAATACGAGGAAGAGGCGGCGGCGCCCGGGGCCGCGGCGGACGAGGGGCTGGTGCGCAAGTGCACCGAGTGGCTCCGCGGGGTGGAGAGCGCGACCGGCCGGGCCGACAAGCTGGAGACCTTGCCTCACTTGGGCACGCTGTGAATCCCGTCCCCAGCCGCCCCCTCCCCGCTTAGAAGGCTCTCTCTTCCCAGCCTTCACTTCCCCCCCGGGTGAGGACACCCAGCTCTCTCGGCTGCCCGCGGTCTGCCTCTCCTCGCCTTGCTTGCCTGCGATCTCCAGAGCCCCCCACGTGCTAACGTAACCAAGGCTTTTCCTCCTCGGTCTCCATCCACAAACGCCCGCTTGGAGACCGCCTGGCACCTGGGCTTGTGCTCATCTAAAAGCCGGCAAGAGTAAAGGTTTCCCCGTGATTCCGCTCCCTGGAGCCATTCCAGCTAGAAACACAGGAGAATGGATCTCTGATCAACCCACCATCAGGGATGCCCATCGGAGGGAAGTGGTTTGCTGCTTTCCCCGGAGATGTGGCTAGAGAATGTTTGTCTCTGAAGTGCTTTTCAACACTAGGGCATGGGAATATGCTACACATGCTAAACAAGTGGAAACCGCATTTCTGTTTTTGTGACTGGTGTTTCATTTGTATTTTTCCCTTAAGTCTAGAGGGGAGAGAGAGAGAGAGAGAGAGACGTGTTGCTGATACTAGAAACCACTTGACATTGTTGCACATGTACTTCTGGCCTGTATGGACTACTCGGATTGACAGGCGTCCCTTCCAGAGGTTGTACAGGGAGGTTTAAGCACTCGGTGTATTGCTTTTACTTCGGTTGGCCAGATGTAAGAGAAGAAGTAGGATGACCCACTTTGCTGGCTTATTCAGTTTATTGCAGAGCAACAGGTGCTTAAGGGTGGTTTTTGTGGTTGTCCTGTTTCTTGGCGGTGTTTACAGTCTCTAAGCAGGGTGGAAGGGAAGATAGGAGAAACTTGTTGAAACTAGCCAGCCTTTATCAGAACCGATCACAAAAGTGTTTCTGTATTGCAGAACAAAGTGTAGTTAAAGTAAAGGAAGAGTGCTATGAACAGTACAAGGGCTTTGTCAGAACATAAATGTTCCATCCTGTACTAAAGAAAGAAACTCAATGGCTTTTTTAAAAAAAATGGTTTTAACTACTTTGTAAATACAAAGAGGACATAGTGGTTTTGTATATCTGTATATAATGGAACATTTCTATTTATTTCAATAAACTGTTGAACTTGCTTACGTTGTAACATCTACATTTCCATGGTTTTTAATCTTGCAGATATCTGTACTTGTTTTCCCTAGTCTCATGGCTGTTGTATCATACAAGATAAAGATGTGTTGGTGTGTTCCCACTCTAACTCTCTGTACTGTCTAAATATTTGACTTAGTTAGAATAACTTTACACGGACTTAATTCTTACCAAGGCTAAAATGTCAACTGTTGATGGAGATGAGACACAGGAGTTACGATGACTGCTTTTATTGGGCTATCAGCTGTTGATCTGTGCAAGCTGCAGGAAAAAGGAGTTCTGTGAAGCCTGAAAGAAGACCTGTGTGAAGTCAAAGTTTTTGCACACAGTCACAAAACACAGATGTTGATCCCAAATTGGAAGCAAAGTCATTTGGGTATCTTTTAATTAGACCAGCTTCTGTTGGGGAGAGTATGCAAGCTTTTGGGCTGAGATTGCATACTTGCCAGCAGGAGTTGGTCTAGCTAAGATATAATATCCTTTTTGGGGAAGGTTATTGAATGGGTGGCTCCCTGACCGCTCCAGGGTCATCTCAATGCCATTGGATTCCTGGACCCATTTCACTCAGGCTTTCACTCTGGGTATAACACAGAGACTGGGTTTGTGGCCTTGGTCTATGATCTGCACCTTGAAATAGACAAGGGGAATTCAACCTTGTCGATCTTGCTAGATCTCTCAGCAGTCTTGTCATAAAGTTGACCAATGGGGGGGGGGAGGGGTGACACAACTGTGGAACCTGGCGGGGGTGGGCAGGACCACGCTTGAGTGGTTCTGCTCCTTCCTGTCGGGGAGGTCCCAGTGCGTGGTGATGGTCGATTGCTTGTTGTCTCCGCAGGACCTTCTCTGGGGGAAGGTCCCACCTTATTTTCCCTTTTGTTCAATGTGTATATGAGGCCACTGGGTGAGGTTATTTGGAGGTTTGGGGTGAAGTGTCATCAGTATGCTAATGACACCCAACTCTACCTCTCTCTTTCATCCAACCTAGGCCCTGCAGTGACGTTGCTTACCCAACGCCTGGCTGCTGTTGGGGACTGGATGAGGGTAAGCCGACTGAAACTGAATCGAGACAGACACAGGTGGTGATGGTTGGTTGGCCCTGTGACCTGGAGGAGATTGGGAATCCTTTTGTTGATGGGGTACAGCCCCCTCTAGTCAGTCAGGTTTGCAGCCTCGGAGTGTTTCTGAACCCTTTGCTGCTTCTGGATTGTCAGGTGGTGACCAGGAGCACTTGGCCTTTTCTTTCCGATTCTGATTTAACCATCACCATGAGGCTAGATTACTGCAATGTGCTCTGTGGGGCCACCCTTGGTGACTGTTAAGAAGTTGCATCTGGTACAGAATGCGGTGACTTGCCTCCTTTCAGGAATGAGACGCCAGGAACATATTATGCCAGTGCTCTGAAAGTCTGCACTGGCTGCCTGTATGTAGCTTTCCAGGCACAATTCACGGTGCTGGTTTTGACCTTTTCGAAGCCCTAAACGGTCTGGGCCCCACTTATCTGAAATACTACCTGTCCTTCCATGTGCCATTGTGACCCCCAGTGATCGTCTGGGAGTGCCTTCCTGTGAGTACCGTCTGTCAGACTCCCTCATACAATGAGGGATCACAGGGAGACGTTCTCTGTCACTGCCTTAATGTTGTAGAACTCCCTCCCCGAGAGGCTTGGTTAAGCCTGAGCGTCTTACAGAGGTGATACAAGCCTTTTTTTGTTAAAAAAAGCATTTAGCGGGTGAGGCTAGGAATGGGGGGTGATAGATCTTTGGGGTAGGGGGATAGGGGTGTGAAATTGGGAAGATGGTATTGGATAGTTTGGAGGAGGGGGAGGTGTTGTGGGAGGGCTGAGGGATTTTTTAGGCTATTTTTATGTGCGAGTTTTATATATTTTTACTGTTGTGAGCTGCCCTGAGCCCTTCGGGTAGGGTGGCACATAAATTTAAATCAATAATACAAAAAACCTTCTTCCACCCTCACAAACTTGGCTCTAACATTTAACCAAAACTCCAGAACAATATTTTAGAAACTTTAGTTAACTTTATGAAGATCTGTTTCTCTTTCTGAGCGAGATCCTTAAGCTGTTTGGTGCTGCCTCAAGTCTCTCTTAGCACTGGCACTAGTCAGGTTTGCTTTAATAGGACTTCTGCTAGCTGCTTTTAGGGCCAGCACTAAGCAACCTGAGGATTGCACTGTATGTGACAGTAGGCCTTTTGAACCAAAGCCTCTTTCCCCACCACTTGTTACATCAACAGTGCAAGACTTAATTAAGCAGAAAATTCACGAATTAATATTTAACCTGTTTATAAGAAACCTTTTCCCTGTGAAGATATTTCTTTCAACATACCTAAACACATTAACTTGAATTCATCGGGCATGGCATTTATGAATGGAACCTGGATGCAGTTTGTTTCATTTTTATGTTAGTAGGACTCGGAACTAAACCAATTTAGGGTGTGATCTTCCATCCATTAAAATCAATGGCTCTGCTCCTGTTGACTTCAAGGAATGGAGGATTGCACCCTTAATTTGTGTAATACAACATTAATGCAGCAGAAGGGAGGGAGTTGCGGGAGCAGCTACACTAGCATTCTAGCAATATCATGAACTCCCAGTTTTTGCAGGCAAGTGGTATAAAATAGTAACGTTAGTGTTTAAATTGGTTCTAACTGTTGATCTTTTGAGGTTTTGGGCATGGTAAGGTGGTTTCCTATTGAAAGAAGAGTCTTATGCAATCTCCCCAGGTGTGTCCCCAATAATAACTTGATCCTACAGGCTAATTGAAGCCAAATATACAAGGGAGGAAGGCTCAAGGACAAGTAGGACTCTCAAAATTTCATAATAGATACTCCTAGAGTACCTATTATCCTGGAGGAGAGATAGGGACCCCTTTTTATAGCCCCAAAGTCACATTTACTCGCATTGGGCATTGTCCCTCCGTATTAAATCAGGCTTCATCCGCTCATGTCTGCTGCACAGAATTATTTGTTAAAGTAGATTTCTTAAACCATTTTATCTGGATATTAAAATCTCGCCTCTTCAGTGATGATCTGGTATATAAAGGCAACTACAGTAGCACAAATACATAGAGAAATTTAATATAAAATTATACTTGATTAAATCTACTTGTAATAGAGTAAATCACTTTTTTTTAAAAAAGAAAACCTAGCAAAATTGAAAGCTGACAGTTGTGGGATACAAAATTATGTCATCTATTTTCTGTTTCAGATTAACTTTGAAACAGTAATAACTTCTTTTAAATCAGTTTTGAAAATAGCATCTCATGTGGGTTTTATATTGTGTTATATTTTTATTGTATTTTTATAGATTATATTTTAATTGATAGCCACCCCAAGCTGCTATTAGCAGGAGGGTGTGAGGTAAAAAAAAACTTTTAAAATAAAAATAAAATAAAGGCACTGTTGCCATTATAATATGGCTGAAGAACTTTGGCGAAATTATTTGCAAAAGTGCAGCTCTGAGTGAAAGAAATCACTTGTGCCATAATTATCAAGAAAGTGAACTGGCAGTGGTTAGCATATCAAAAGTGGAGTTGACTATGCTGTGTGGTCTATACTTGTGTTGCTATTTATATATGTACTAAGTTTAGAAAGTTATAACTGAAAACTTGAAAGTATGGGCTTTGTCACTCAAGTTGTTCTGTATAACTGAGTCACGGTTGTGCAGGCATTAAAGGTATTGATCTGTTCCTACAGTATGACCGTTTTGTTCCACACCTTTACAACAGCAAAGGCATTGGTGAAAAGAAGCCTGCTGTGCTCGCATAAGCCAATTATCCCTAAAAGAGATTTAAGCAAATTGAGTGAAACCAAAAGGAAAAGACAATTAAACTAAAACCAAATCAGCCTGTTACAAGAGAAGCAAGAAACATAGTGCATAGCAAGCTCTAATGTTAGCAGCATTTCTGCTTCAAATGAGCAACCACAGCAACGGTTCTTTGTATGAAGGAAAAAGAAACCTTTGAAACCGATAAAGCTCTGCTAGTGCAATCAGCATTTTAAATAAGTAGTTCTGAACATCCAAACTAACACAGCCTTGTTTACTAAGCGGGACCCAGTGAGAGTCAATGGGATCTTTCAGCTCCAAAAAGCTGAAAACCTCTCCCCTAGGGGCACCTATTATGAAATTTTGGCTCACAACTTACCTTTTGGCCCTCTGCAAGATTTGGTTGAAACGGGTGGGTATTTTTAGATGGACCTGGGAGTGGCCGTCCCTGGGTCTGCTCCAACCATGGTGGGTTTACGTGGAGGCAGCTGCCATGGCCTGCTGTTCGCCTGCGCATGTCCCCTCTCCCCCGCACAATAGAGCTGTGGGTGGATCGGCAGCTGCTCTAGGCTGGTGCTCGCAGCTTTATGGCCGTTGCCAGGGCAACCTACAGCCGAGTGGAGCTACAGCAGCTGTGCCCTTTTAGACGGACCGCTGCTCCGCCCCCCGGCCAGTGCTCTGGGTTCAGGTGGCCAGCTCTGCTTGTAGTGCTCTTATCTGGGGTGTTCCAGAACATCATGAGCGTAGCTGGCCTAGAGCAGGCAGCGACTGCTCCACCTCACCCCAGCATGCCCCACCTCTACATGTACAGGCCACACAGGGGTGGAGTGGAGCACGAGCGGAGAAGGTGTTGGTCTAAAAACACCTAGTGTGTCCTGGTTGTTTTGTCTATTTATACAGCACCAGCAGCATACCTGGCACTGTACAACCAATCGTTATAGACAGGTCCCTACCCCCAGGGGGGGCTTATGATCTAAGAGACAAGGGAGTGGTGAACATCGGGAGAGACCAGAGTACATTCATGAGGCTGAGAAGTTGCAGGTCCACATACTTTACTTGGTTACATGGAAGTAGATTCTGAGTGAGGGGGAAGATGATGCAATTTCACTCATGATGAATTGGGAAGGCATTGCAGAAGAGGTAGGTTTTCAGAAGGTATTTGAAAGTTGGGAGGGAAGGAGTAGAGCGAATGTATCCAGGGAGTTCCAGGCATTTACAGGAGCAAGGGTGTCATGAGCAGGCGATGGTGGGGGTACCTTAAGTCTGGAGCATTCGTAAGCTTACTTTCCATTAAAAAATGTGCTAAAATAGTTTTTAGGCCAAATCCTAAACTAAACTGACAGTTGCAGTTGGCCACTATTCCTTGGGATTTGACCTTACTGAAAAGATGAGAGCTGGGTGTTTGAATTTTTCCATAGACATTTTTAAATGTTGGCTCCTCTGAAACTACTTGGATCAGACACAGTTTTGACCGACTTCTGCTGCTTCCACAAAATAGTTACTTGAGGCAATGAAATAGTTCTTTAATGAAGAAACAGCTAGCATGTCGGGAATGAATTTACCCTAAGCTCAAAGCGTGAGAGCAGCAGATGAAAGCTAAAGTGAAAGAGAGCGGCCTTTTAAAGAAATAACCAGCGTCTTAAAATCTGTTCTCTAGATGTATCGAGTAGTTGAAGGAAAAGACTTTTGTACTGGACTGAGCAGCCTCTCGAGTATTTGAGTAATGGAAACGACAGCCAAATTGTAAGATCTATATAGAAAGGTCTGCAGAACGATGCCCTACAACTGTAAATGGGGTATGGGGACCCTCTGGCCCTTGATTTTTATTTGGCCCCTTTCCAGTTCCTGAACTTGGCCTCTGGCTACAGTCCCTGAACTCAGGCACTGAAAGAGCTCAGGGGAAGAGAGCAGAGATGAAGGCATACTCAAGAATAGGGGATGGATCTATGATCTGGACCCTTAGGTACCATATTGCCTAACTCTTATCCACCCCTCAGAGCATGTACTCACTTTTAAAGTGGCCCCTGCGCGGGAAAAGGTTCCCCATCCCATCAACAATACTTATCTTCCTTCCAAAAATTGGATCTTTTCATTACAGTACTGTAGAGGCTCCTACCAGGATTAGAGCCCTATCGTGCCAGCCCTGAAGTGTTAGCCATAAATGACAAAATCAGATTATTTGATTGTAATATTTGAAAATGGGACTATAAAAACCCTTATGCATGCTTAAGTAGTATTTTTCCTGAAATTAAAACCAGTGTAACGTTAAAAAAAACTTCCAAAGTGTGCAACTGATGATCAATACATACATACATACCCTTTTAGTGTATAAAATAGTGCAGTGCCTTAGTCCTTAGATTTTTATATGCTTGCTGACAAACTCACACCTGTAAACCACAGGGCTTAGTGATCGAAGTTCTGGAAAGTTGTACTATAGACTTTCTGATGATAACATTGAGGAGAATAAGTATGAAGTTTAGACATCTTATTTCAATCTTGATTTATGTGAAGTTATAATGAATGAGTTTCCAAATGCTATAGACAGAGTCTTGAAGGACAGATAATTCAAATGTTTTTTAAAAAAAAACAACAACCCACCACCACAACCCTTCCCACGCACACCTTTTTAAAGGATTGCTTCTATCCTTTAAAGAAGGAAAGAAAAATGTGTACATCAATTTTTTTTAAAAAAGAATCAGGACACCTTCAGAGAATATAAAGTTGAGTGTTAATTAGGCTCAAAATAGCTAGCCTTGGAGTGTTAATTATTTCTGCACTTTGCCCAACAGCTCTGTGTTATCTTGTCAGTATTCTATACTTCTGCTGCTAAGCCAATGGACAAGAGTACAAAGTACTGGATTTGACAGTCTGTTGAGGATATCACTATACTACATGTCTGCACATGCACTCTAACAAGAGTACGCAGGTGTTCAGTCCATCTTTGGCATTGCTTTTGCTCTAAGAAGGGATAAAATGGTTTTGTCAGTCTCCACCAACACACATCAAGTTCACATACACATCAAGTACTGGCTCAGTAGCTGTGCAGCTCACCTGGGATAATTAGCTCTCCCACCAGAAGCCCAACTTACAAGCTGCCCGATTAGTAGTATGCAGACATCTAGAATTAGCCAGGGCAATTCACCATAGATAGCCACATGATACCAATTTTGTTAGTATATTCATTAGTTTGATGGGTCAGGCACAGAAATGGCATTTGTGATATTTCTGTGGGACCAAGATTTCACACTGGAGTTTCAGCACTGCAAATCCCTCAGTGATCTCAGTTGTGACTGCTACTTTTATCATACGTCTCTGCAATAGTTGAGATATAGCCTCACGGCCTGGGCCCTGCTTATCTGCGGGATCACCTTGCTCCCCATGTGCCCGTGCGATTGTCTGGGGGGGCTTTTTTGGAGGTTCCCTGGGCGAGATGGGTGGCCACTGATGTGAGATTTATCAGTGGCTGCCCCCGTGCTGTGGAACTCACTCCCGGAGGAGGCTCGGTTGGTCCCCACCCTCCTGTTGTTTCAATGTTTGTGTAAGACCTGGCTGTTCCGCCAGGCTTTTGGCGATGGGGGGTAGGGTGGGAGGGGTTTTATACATACATACATACATAATGATGTATATGGGGTTCTTAATTATGATTGTTTTAAGTTGTTGTTCGCCGCCCCGAGCTGTCCTGTGGGCTGGAGGGGCGGGATAGAAGTCTTTTATAAATAAATAAATAAATGTTGGCCTTCCAGCACAGCAGCACCCACTGGGGACTTCCCAACTCAACCGATGTGTGTCTGGCCAGTAATTATGTAGGATAGTTAGCTAGGTTTCTTCAGGCCAGTCACCCACATCTTTTCTATAAAAGCTCACCCTTGCACTCTATAATAACAGGTCCAGCCATTATAACCACAAAGGTTTACAAAAGACAACTCCTTCCGACAGAAGTTTTATATCCACTCATGCTTATTTTAGGTTTTGAGAACATCTCAGTCAGTGGTCAGCGTCCCTAGTTTTTTAAGGTCTATGGAGCATTTTATCTGACTTATATGGACAGAGAGCCTACAATCTCTCTAGACAGCTTGTTTTATTGACAAATCACCTGGCTGATGGAGAATCTACAACCGCCCCAGGCAACCTGTTCTATTGCCAAACAGCTCTTTTGGTTAGGAAGCTTTTTCTGATATTTAACAAAAGTCTACCTTCATGTAACTTGAGCCCATTATTTCTAGTCCTACCCTCTGTAGCAATGCAGAACAGTTCCTTGCCATCTTCTTGGTGGCAGCCTTTTAGATATTTGAAAACTATCATGTCTCCCCTTAATCTCCTCTTCGCTAGGCTAAACATAACCTGTTTCTTCAGCCTTTCCTCGTAAGACTTGCTTTCCACACCCTTTACCATCTTAGTTGCCTTCCTCTGAACCAGCTCCAATTTGTCAATGTCCTTAAAATGAGCTGCCCAAAACTGGACCTAGTACTTCAGGTGAGGTCTGACTAGTGCCACAGAGAGTAGAATTATTACATCTGCTGACTTGGAACAAGGCTTCTGTTAATGCAGCCTAAAGTTGCATTCACCTTTTTTGCAGCCATACTTCACATCACATTGCATCACATTGCTAACTCCTATTCAGCTTCCGATCAGCCACATTCCCAAGGTCCTCTTTACATGTACTGCTGCCAAGGCCCCATCTTATACTTGTGCATTCTGTTTTTCTTCCCCCAATGCAGAACTTTACATTGATCTCTGTTTAATTTTATTTTGTTTTTTTTCAGCCCAGATTTCCAACCTATCAAGATTTTTTTTTAAAATAAATAAATTCTATCTTCCAAGCTGTTAGCTACCTATCCATTTTGTGTTGTCTGCAAACTTGATAAGTATTCCCTTCATCCGAGTCATTAATTAAAAATGTTGAAGAGCACCAAATCCAGGACAGAGCCCTGCAGTACTCCACTAGATACCTCACTCCCTTCAGTTTGATGAGCTATTGACGATCACTCTTTGAGTACCGTTCTTCAACCAGCCATGAATCCACTTGTCGTAGTGTCTTCCAGCCCACGCTTTGCAAGCTTGTCAATGTGGATTTCATGTCATCGTCAAATACTTTTCTGAAATCAAGATATATTATATCCACAGCATTCCCTCATCCACAAGTTCGTTACTCTATCAAAGGAGTCAAGATTATTATTATTAGCAAGCATTTATATAGTGCCAGCAATGTACCTGGCACTTTACAAAGTAATTGAATAGACTGCCCTGCCCTAGGGCTTAAAGGAGTGTAACATTCACGAGGATGCGAGGTCCCAGGTGCACGTGTTTGGCTTAGTTACATCAAGAATGATGGCTGGTTGGTCCATGTGGTGAGGATATGAGTAGACAGACCTTACGTAACAGATTGTACTGGATGGAGGGTATCAGCAAGAAGTCGGGGAGGGCAGAGTGGAAGAGGTGGGTCTTGAGGAGGGATTTGTAGGTACGAAGGGAGGGGGCGAGGCTGATGTGGGCAGGGAGGGTTAGTCTGGCATGGCTTGTTCCTGGCAAATCTGTGCTGGCTTCAAGCATTCACTGCATTGTTATCAAGATGGTTACAGATTGACTGTTTTATAATCTGTTCTAGTATCTTTCCAGATATTGAGGTGAGATTGAGTAGTCTAACTTCCTGGATCTCCTCTTTCACCCTTTTAAAGATACAGATAACATTTGTCCATCTGCAGTCTTATGGCACCTCACCGATTTTCCAAGAGTTCTGGAAATCAATTGGCAGAGGTTCTGTGAGTACTTCAGAAAGTTCTTTCAGTACCCTGGGGTATAATTCATCTGGCTCTGAAGACTTGAATTCATTCAAAGAAGGTTCTAGGTGGGTATTCTCTAACCAGCTCTCTATCTATTCTGGACTGAAATCTTTCCCCCTCATAGTTCATACACTTATTGCCAGGTTGGAGGCACTTTCCCTTTTCTGTGAAGACTGGGGCACAATAGAAGTTGTGAAGTTCTGCCTTTTCTTTGTCCTCTACTAGCATTCCACCATCTTCACTGAGCAGGAGACCCACCCTCATAGTTGGTGGGGCGTCAGCCCTGTGCAGCTGCTGGGGGGAAGGAGAAGCTTGGGGAGGAGCTGTGTGATCACCTGCCTGGCCTTCATTGGCTCTCTTCTCTACCATGTATTACTTATACAGGGGCAGGGGCCCCCTTGGGCGCCAGCCCTTGGGTGACATCCAAAGGGTGTCGCCCGTTGGCTGGGCACGCAGTGCAGTGCCCTACCTCCTGGTTGGACTGGGGAAGGAGTGCTCGTTGAGGTGTGAGTGGGTGCTCGCCCCGCTATCCAGTGTCCCGCTGTACCTGCTGCCAGGTGAAGCCTGGACCATCACGCTGGCGGGCTGCTCCGAGGGTCCCATGTGCCGGGTTTCTGTGGGGACAGAGGGGCTGAGTGAGTGCAGGGATGAGAGGGCTTCTGCAACTGAGACCCCTCCCCGCCTCACCTGACACAGGAGTTGGTTTTTCCCCCCCTTTTTTTTTTACTGGCTAGTGCCTGAGGGGCTGTTTGTTAAACATCTCGGAATTTGGCCTGTAATGGGTAGACGAAAAGGGAAGGAGGGGGTCCTCACCCGAGCCAAATCCAAAGCGTGCCAAGCCTCATTGTCAGATTATTTACGATCCCCCGACTTGGGACATCGATTACATGGAGCTAATTCAGCGGGTAACCCTGAGTTTTTTTTTTTTTTTTTTTATTCTCAAGGAGCAACCCAGGGTGCCCCTGATAATGGTTTCCCCTCTATCGCCGGGCTCACCCTTGGTAGACGACTCTGCAAGTCCCAAAGGTTTGCCTCTCCATTTTGATAACACTCAGGGAGATGACAGTCTTAATCATCTGGCAGTTCAAAGCCTTGCTATAGGAGACATGGTTTCCAAACTATATGCACAGCTCGAGAGCATAAACATGCAGCTCGAGCTTCAGCGATGCCAGTTCGGAATTCTCTCCGATAAGCTTAACCTAGTTAGTCTCAGTAAAACGCCAACCTCTGTACCCCCCTGCTCAAGAGCTTCAATTGGCACCCAAGTCTGGGCCAGTGACTTCCCTAATCAGCCACCGTGCTCTGGGAGTGCAAAGACTAGGTCACCAAGAGATGACAATTGCCCCTCTATTCAGCTGGACCCCAGAGGGCTGGTGCTTAAAATAATCCCTCTTCAGGTTACCTCTCCAACTGGTCATCCAAACCCTATATTAGACGTCACTTGTCATACATAACTGGTCTCACCTTTAGTGCAGATGCAATCCTGGATCATTACTTTTTACCATCTGACCCTCATACGTATCGTTAGTGATACATTTTCCCCTCTTCACTAGTTAAAAATTTGTCAATACAGTCAATTGTTGGCAAGACAGGGGGTTTACCTTACAAGGCTATTCTATAACCCCACTAGAGTACCCCTTTTGCCAACTCCCACCATTAGACTAGGCTTTGCCAGTACCCCCCGCACTCCGTTACCTGAGCCAGAGAGTAAGCCCAATTCTACACAGAGGAATGGTATGGGCCATACTCGCGTCAGCAGTCATTTGTCCACTTCATCGTCTGAGCCTTCGAAGGGGCTCTTTGTTCGGGCAACACAGCCCCAGGGCCTATCCCCGGATATTATTACTGAGGTAGAGGAGGTTTGTCATCAGTTGGCAGAGGACGACCCCCCTTTCCCATCCATTGTCAGGAAGAAGTTCAACCCAGGGCAGCATACGATTGAGGTTTTAAATGGGCGGGCGTCAAGGCACTCGGAAGTATATCGGCCCATGGTTGCATCTATGCCAGGTGAAGGTGTCACTAGCCAAGGTATAACCGCAGCTGATTATCCATCTTCGGGAAGTGCCGTGGTGGTCCCCAAAGTAGACCATCGGAGTGACAGACTTGGGATTCCATTGAGTTTACCAGATACATCTCAGACCCAAGAAATGACATCCTCCCAAATTAATACGGGCACTTTAGGGTTGCCCCTCCCTGGGAGATATGCCTCTTCATCAACCCCTCTGTGACTAGGTTCAGATCCCCGGGTGGGAGCGCTGAGGCTATGCTCCTGGAATGTGGCAGGATGGGAAAGGCACAGAAGGGACCCAGACTTTTTGAATTATCTAGAGAGATTCCATATTATTGGCGCCCAAGAAACATGGTCACCTACTGCTTTTGATGTGGAGGGTTTCAAGGTATTTAACTTACCTGCTATTAGGTACCACTCTTAGAGGCTGCCTAGCCCTCTTTATTTCCGATGTGTTGGTATACCAGGTAATAGAGCTTATAAAAGAACCAGCTTTGGCTTTAGTACTTTCCATCAACAGGTTAACCTGGTTGATTATAACCATTTATATTCCCCCATGCAATGCGGGTTCCTTTAGGGAGACCAGCTGGCACAGATTGGAGGATTTAGTGGACTCTCTCCAAAATAAATACCCTGGTGGGCTACTGGTAATCATAGGGGATTTCAATGCAAGAATGGGGTCCAATGACTTGGAGCTCTTAAGTTACTGTGATCCCCTACCGCAGGATCCCTCTGGGAGGTTGTCACCTAGAGCTTCTAAGGATACTGGACTCAACTCCTCTGGTATCAGATTAGCCAAATTTGTGATTAAAGGTCATCTATATGTTCTGAATGGCTATGGTGACATTGAGGGAGAATATACTTACCTGGGGTGCCAAGGATCTAGTGTAGTGGACTTTGCCCTAGTTTCCTCCCCCGTTATCCCTCATCTACTGGATTTCCAAGTGGGGGCAGTCTTGTCTAGTGACCATGTCCCCTTGGAAATCACTATGAGAATAGATAACCATAATTGTTACTTGACACAAGAGTCAATAGGTAACATAGCTGACTTAAACAAGTTGGACCGCCACTATTCAACCAGGTGGGATAGGATACCAGTGGGTTTTCCTAACTCCATTGTCTTGGATCCTCGCATACAGCAGCTGCGGGAAGCCCTCCTTACGTCAAAGGAGGATATGACCATTATAGACCTGTACAATCAGCTTACCAGATTGTGCCGCCAATCTTTGGAAGGTTTACAACCGAGTGCCCTCGGTCAATTCAGCCAGTCTAATAGGACCCCCAATAAGGGCTGGTTTGATAAAGAATGTAAGACCCTTAAAAAGAAATTGGTTACAATATATGGGGAATACAGGAGGCTTAATAAGTCCAAGCTCCCAGCTCTTTATTTTTCAACTAAGCTGGAGTATAGGTCATTAATAAAAGGGGAAAAAAGGGCGTATGACCAACTTTGTTGGGAAAGACTGCTGGTTGCAGCCGAGCAGAAGAACAACAAGGCATTTTGGAGACTGATAAATGCTAACTTAAGTCACGGATGCGTGGCTATAACGTCTCCCATCTCTCCAAGAGCTTGGACTGAACACTTTCAGGGCCTATTTAACCCTAATCCAGGGAACAATGTGAGGGAGGTTTTACTAGTGGAAGAAGATTTTGGCCCACATTGGCCTCCAATCACCATAAAAGAAGTGGAATCTTTGGTAGACTCCTTCAAAGATGGGAAGGCCTCGGGATGTGATCTGATCCATGTTGAGTTTTTAAAGACCCATAGGGAATGGTGGTTCCCTATGCTAGCGGCATTGTTTACGGCCATCAACAATGCAGGGGCTATTCCACCGGACTGGGGAAGAGCCATAGTTATACCTATCTTCAAAAAGGGATCAAACAGTGACCCGGCTAATTATAGGCCTATTAGCCTGCTTTGTATTGTTGCCAAAATCTATGCCAAGCTCCTGCTGCGTAGATTCACAGATTGGTTGGTGGGAGAAAAGATAATCGCAGCAGAGCAGGCTGGATTTCAGCAGGGACGCTCAACCATCGAGCTGTGTTTGATCCTTTATCACATAATTTGCAAGTATAGGGCCCAGAATGGCTCATTTTTTGCGGCCTTTCTGGATTTGAGGGCCGCTTTTGATTCCATAGATAGGGCTCTCTTGTGGGAGAAGCTGGCAGGCTCTACTATAGATAGGCGTCTGCTTCAACTAATTTATTCCCTTCACACTCATTCCTCTTGTGCCGTTAAAATTAACCATCAGGGATATCTGACGTCACCAATACCTACTACCAAAGGGGTCCGGCAGGGCTGTGTCTTGGCACCAGCCCTGTTTAACTACTACATAAATGATGTAGCATTTCTTATGGCGGATTCGAGGCTTTTCCCTCCCAAAATAGCGAACAGATCGGTAGGCTGTCTCTTGTATGCAGACGATGTGGTCCTCTTGTCCCAAACGCAAGTAGGCCTAAAACGTCAACTAGTGGCCTTTGCGGCTTTCTGTGAAAATATGAAGCTTACTATCAGCACCCAAAAATCAAAGGTGGTGGTATTCTCAGCCAAGAGACGGAAATACAACTGGGATATAAAGGGGCAAATACTCCAACAGGTCCCTAGTTACCGCTACCTGGGTTTATTGTTTCACCAATCGTCCATGTGGAAGCCACATGTTCAACGTGCAATTCTGACTGCAAAGGGCCCTTCTAAAGCGTTGTTGGGTTTCTTTGCTCAGGCAGGCAGGACGGCCATTCTTCCGGCCATACAAACGTATAACGCCAAAGTTCAGGCCCAGGTTTTGTATGGGGCAGAAATCTGGGCACCATTCTATGGTAAAGATCTCAATGGGATCCAGGCAGGGTTTCTTCGGGCCCTTATACACGCTCCTAGAAGTATACCATACACGGCTGTAAGAGCTGAATGTGGCCAGCTAAGCTGGCAGTTAGTTGCCATGAGCCGTGCTTTTAGGTTATGGACCAGTTTGTTAGACCCACATTCACCCGAGCTGCTGCGGGCCATAGGGACAGACACTTACCATAATCCTTGGCAGGATAACATCCAGAAAGCCTTGACTTGTATGGGCCTATCACCAGACTACCTTGCCCATAAACCTTTGAACACCCTGGTAAATGAGATTAGTTTGAGGACCCGTGACATTTATAGACAATCAGAAATGGGATCAATCGCAGACTCCCCTCACATGATCTTATATTTTCATTTTATCCCAGACCTTGGGCAGATGGCCAATTATCTGCAGGCCCAGATTTCAGCCTGGGGTAAACACCTTATTTTGGCCGCTCGTTGTAATGCCCTACCTTCCCAGGTTTTGGAGGGGCGGTTGATGGGCACTCCTTACTCCTCAAGACTTTGTCCCTTTGACAGGCAGGCAGTGGAGACAGTTGGCCATATGCTTCTCCACTGCCACCTTTATGATGAATTGAGATACCAACATCTAAAGGTATACTTAGATAGACTCCCGGGCCGGTCTGACAGTGAGATCTTATCTTTTTTGTTAAATAGCCCTGGAAAATGTATAATTAAATCCATGGCTAGCTTTTTGACTCAGATGATTGTAGCTAGGGAGAACTTTTTGGCATTCAAAACAGCTTAATTCAAGCCAGTACTTCTGGGTTTTAACGTCTTGTTTTGATATTTAGAGACTTGTTGATACATGCTGATATGTAAATCCTTTGTGGAGATGAAAGCATACTGTAGTATCAATTGGTCATAATTGCTGTATTGCAAATATTTTTCTTTGACAAACGCTATGGCCTTTGGCTACGCGTGAAATAATAAATGATGATGATGATAGTTGGTGGGATGTGGACCCTTCTCTTCGCCTCAGGTCACTTTAAAAAAACATTACAAGTGCTGTGGACTGGAGTGCCCTGACAGGTCCTGTGGCCCCAGCCCATCTGAGTGCTCTGCAGGCAGGGTTGGCCTTAGGATTTGCAGGATCCAGGGTGAAAATAAAATGGGCCCTCTGGGCTCTGCCCCCTTTTCTGTACCACCCTTTTGGGGGCACCCTTAAGGAGCCCCCACAGGAGCCTTAAGGTGGTTTTGTTTGGGGCCCTGCTGGGAGGAGTGGAACCCCCACACCGTGCCCTGGTCAAAGCAGGGGTCGTTGTGTGGCCCCAGAAAGAGCAAGGCCTGGAGCAGTCACCCTGTGGCAGGAGTAACAAGAAATGGACCACTCCATTATGACCTGTTGTACACTTCTCTGAAGCAACTGTGAAGTTGGCCACTGTTGGAGAGAAGATGCTGGGCTAGATGGACTATTGATATGGCCCAGCATTGCAGTTCTTATGTTCTTATACAAAAAGCTGACAACACAGCATCATCAGACTAGGGATTCATGTCCAGTTGTTTGTCTCCTATTCCAACATTTAAAAAACAATATTTTAAATTCATAGTTAAGGCCAATTAATCATTTGAAATATTTTCACATTTCTCCAATCTAATATCACCATACTTCCAATTTATTACTTCACCACATCACATCAATGTTTTTCACCCCCTCTATGTCCTTCCCCTCCTCAAAATTATCACCTCCTCCTCTTTAAAGAACATGGCAATTCTGTCCTAACAATGCATGACAATGACCATTCTTCCTCGCCCCTTGTATCCTGAATCGGCCCCTGCGGTCGACCGGGGATGCCTGCTTGGAGATCCGGGCCACGTTTGAGAGGGCGTTTTCAGTGGCCACACCACGGTTATGAAATTCCCTCCCGGTAGAGGTCTGTTGCTCTCCGGATCTTCCCTTCTTCTGTCGACGGTGTAAAACCTGATTATTTCACCAGGCTTTTGATGAGGGGGTGGGTAATGGATGGATTTTTAGTTGTATGTATGGGGTATTTTTAGCAGGTCTGTGGTTGGGTTTTTATTGATATTTTATGTATATGTTCTATTTTTATATTTTATATAATTGTATTGTTCACCGCCCTGAACTGCCTGTAGGTAGGAGGGGGCAGTATAAAAATGCTGGCATAAATATTACATCACTTCACACACACAAAAATTAAAGAAGTTATTCACATGCCTTGATGAGTTAATCTGTACATAGTACATATCATACTAATATTAATTTTTAAATTTCAGATAGAGTAAAAAACATCAACACATTGATTAACTCATTAAGGCATGTAAATAATAAGTAAGTTCTTTAATTTTAGAGTGTGTGAAGCAATGTAATATGCATTTTGACAGAATTGTCATGTTCTTTAAAGATGAAGGGGTGAATTTTAAGGGGGGAAGGATATAGAGAGGGTGAAAAATAGTGATGTGATGAGGTGAAGTAATAAGTTGAAAGTACAGGACTCAAGGTATAGTGATATTAGACTGGGGAAATGTGAAAATATTACGAATGATTAATTCGCCTTAACTATGAATTAAAAAACTTGTTTTTTAAATGTTGGAATTTAATCAGGTTTTTGAAATGTTGTCTTGGGTGTGGAAGAGTGTTTGGCGTCCATAGGGTAGGGAAGGGTTTTGGGGGTTTATTGGAGAAATGGGTGTGGAGGTTGGGGTGAATGGGGAAGGAGTGTTTGGGGTTAGTGGAGAGATAGGTGGGGGGCTTGGAGCTGAATGGGGAGGAAAGGGATGTGTTTGGAGGTTAATGGGGGAAATGGGGATGTGGGGGGCTAGGGTGAGTGTGGGAGGAAGGGGCTGTTTGGGGATTAATGGGGAGACAGGGATGTGGAGGCTGGGGGTTAGTGGGGAGGGAGGGTATGTGATTGGGGCTGGGGGTCAGTGGGGAAAGGGGATTTGCCCCAGTGCACCCTGGTTGGGATGCAGGGAAGTGAGGCCAAAGGTTTGATCCTCCCCAAGGCCAGCTGGATGTGCTTGAGTGGATCCAGCCACCTGGGGGACATTTAAACTAGTTTCCCTGCCCCAGTGCACTCGGGCTGGGATGTGCTGGAGCAGGGAAGTGGTGATGGGTTGAACTTAAATCCTTCCCCAGGCAGCCAGCTCCACTCTAGTGGACCCAGCCTCCTGGGAGACATTTAAACTAGTTTCCCTGTCCCAGTGCACCCTGGCTGGGATGCACTAGCACAGGGAAGTGGTGACAGCGGTTGAAACAGCCCCCATGGGGAGGAAAGGGATGTGCTTGGAGGTTAATCCACTCTAGTGGATCCAGTTGCCTGGGGGACATTTAAACCGGCTTCTTTGTTCTCATGCGTTCCAATTCAACTCCCTCACCAGCCCTCCCTCACTCTCCTCTACCCACCTGGTCTTAGCTCACCTGCTCCTCCCCTCCCCCACCCACCCCCTCCTCCTGTTCAACTGGTACTGTAAGACAGACTACCCCCCCTTGTCCTCTTCCCGACCTGTAACCCTCCCCCTATTGGCCTGCAGCCCCCACCATCCATACTTACCCCAGCCCAGGCTAACCACGCACACACACACACACACAAGACTAACCTGACTCTCCTGCCAGCCATACTTACCCTCCGCCCAACCTGACCCCCCTGCCAGCCATACTTAACTACCGCCCCAGCTAACTTGACCCCACCACCACTCATACTTACCCTCCGCCCCAGCTACCGTGCCCCCGAACCTGAGTCATCCTCCCCTGTAACATCCCTCTGATGGCTGTATTTATTTTGACTTGTTTTCTTTCTTTGCTAATACACTTTATAGTATCTCAGCTCTCCTTCACACTGAAGATACTTATACAACGTTGTATATACAACACTAGGAGAGCTACAATACACGTGCACAACTTAACAATTTATTCTATTCTCTTCAACGTGTCGTTTTTTTCAACAAGAACTTTTTATTAAAAGCACCATTGTTGCACATTGCCTCAGTTTTCCCAAATGGAAAAGTACTTAGTGGTCCAGACCAGATATAATCTGACTTGAATACAGGGTAACTGATTCCAATTTGTGGGTTATAGTGAGATTACACCTACTACGTGGGTAGGACCCTCTTTAGCATGTATACGTAATGACAATATATTTAAAAGGAGGAACTCGAGACAAAATAATATATAAAAAGCATATAGGTTTACTTAAATACAAAAGGAATAACTACAAAAAGAAAAACAAGTTCAGTTACAAATTGAACAGTATGGTACAAAAGACATTGATTAAACAATATTCATTGTCTAAATTTAGTTTAAGTCAAAACCTTAAAAGAAAAGAATATACCTTAATCTCTCTGGCTCAGTGGTCTCGTAGTTGCCCAGTTCAAGCCCTGTTCTACAAGGTGATGAGAAGACTCCAGAATTCAGAGAACGTCTAACCTTTCTCTTTCCTGAGGGCCATTTTATGCCAAGTTTTCTGTACAGCTAAACATTTCTTAAATTAAGTCACGACGTGCTGAATAGCTAGTCAAGTTAATGAAACTCTAGCAGAGATGATAAATATCTCAGGCAGGAATTGAATAGAAGCAAACAAAGAAGCCTCTAGTACAGGCTAAAGTAAATAATACCTAATTTCTCTGACAATGGCAAAGACTCTCCTTATTTACTATCTTCTCTGGTCAGCATCTTGAAAGTCAGCAGTTTGCTTGTGGCTCTAGACTCAGCAACAGCTGAGCATTCACAAAGTTGGTTTCAACCAGAGAGAGATTTCTACATGCAGACAAATTTCTCTTAGTCTGCATTTTGAAGCAAAGTTTTGGCAAAAAAATATCAAAATACAAGAATACATGACACCATTCTCTACACAAAACTATCCGCGATTCCTTCACCCAAAACTTTAGCTATCTATAACATTTACTTTTTGTTAAGATACCTAACTAAAGAATAATCACCTGCAAAAGATTTTAGTTGTAACCCCGGAAGTGAAGTGACTCAAAACTCCCATGTTAAAGATAGACGGGGATTGAAAATGCCTTATTATTATTATTATTATTATTTTATTATTATTATTATAAACATTTATATAGTGCCAGACATGTGACCTGGTGCTGTACAAAACATAGAAATAGACATGGTCCCTGCCTGTGGCTTACAATCTAAAAGACATGGAGAGGGGACAGAGGTAGAGACGGGGGAGAAGACTAACAAACATTCAAGCGGATGCAAAGTCTCAGGTGCGTGTGCTTAGTTTGGTTACAATCAGGTTGGTTACAGCAGTCTGCCGAGGAGGGCAGACAGTAGGTATATGGGAATGTCTAGCAGGCATTGGGAAAGGTGGCGAGGAAAAAGTGGGTCTTGAGGAGTGATTTGAAGGAGCGGAGGGAGGGGGAGAGGCAGATCTGGGCAGGGAGGGAGTTCCAGGCATGGGGGTAAGCGAGGGAGAAGGGTCGAAGGCGGTTAGCAGGAGAAACGAGGGAGAGCGAGTGAGGGGACAGAGGAAGAGCGGAGAGCACGAGCAGGAGTGCGTAGGGAGATTAGGTCTGAGAGGTAGGGAGGAGCTTGGTTGTGGAGTGTTTTGAACGTGAATACCAGGAGTTTAAACAGGATACGTTCAGGAAGGGGGAGCCAGTGAAGAGAGAAGAGGAGAGGCTGCACATGGTTGGAGCGACGGGCAGAGTGAATGACCTTGGCAGCGAAGTTTTGGATTGCGATAAGGGGGGACAGGTGAGAGTGAGGGACGCCAGAAAGGAGGAGGTTGCAATAATCGAGGCGAGAGATAACCATGGCATGAACAAGGGTTTTGGCCAAGGAGGTAGAGAGAAAGGGGTGGTTCCGAGCAATGTTATGGAGGGTGAATCGGCAGGATTTGGCAACAGAGTCAATGTAAAGTTTAAAAGAGAGGTGTGTGTCGAAGATGAAGCCCAAGCTACGGGCTTGGAGAACAGGATGGATGGTGACTCCATCGATGCAGATGGGCAGGTTAGAGGGAGAAGAAGAGGAGGGAGGAAAAATGAGGAGTTCAGTTTTGGCCATGTTGAGCTTGAGTTGACGTCAGGACATCTTTCTCGCCTTAACTAATAGAGGGGCAACTGTGCCTCTATAATAATGACTTATAAAACCTTTTCAAAGTCACTGCTTTCCAGGATACAGTTCTCACATTCTGTAGGTATGATTTATGTTCTTTGTTGTTTCCTAGAAGTATGACCTTGCATTTGGCTATATTAAAATGCATTTTATTGGAGTGGGTCCAGTTTACCAGTCCAGATAACTCCGTGTAAGTGCCCTTCATCATCATTATTTGCTGCTGCCCAGTCTTTGTGTCATCTCCACTTTATCAGCAATGATTTCTTGTCTCTTTCCATGTTAGTAAAAATATCAGTATTGAGCCTAGAACATAAGGGCATTGTCACAAACTGCCTCCGTTTCCTGTAAATGGAAAAGTACTTAGTGGTCCAAACCAGACATAGCCTGGCCTGACTCTAGGGTAGCTATTTCCAATTTGTGGATTTCACTGAGATGACACCTTACTATGTGGGTAAGAAAGACCTTCCTAGTAAGTAAAATAATGACAATATATTTATAAGAAGGAACATGAGAAAAAAGAATATATAAAAAGCATATGTTTACTTGAATTTAAAAAGAAGCATCAAATGTTTCAAAAAGAGAACAAGTTTAGTTATAAATTGAACAGTATGATACAAAAGACATTCATTAAACAACATTCATAGCTTAAGTTTAGTCTGTCAAAACCTTAAAGAAAAAGATACGCTTTCATTTCTGGCTCAGTGTTTCATATTTACCAGATTCCAGTTCCAGTCTGCCTGTGTGAGAAGACTTCAGAAATCCAAAGAGCTTCTGAATCTCTTTTGTTAGAGAGCTAGATTTTATGCCCAATTTTTGAGCTTGTAAGCATTTTCTGAATTAAGTCACTTCAAGCTCACTTTGCTAGCTGGCTAACACCGCTTTTAAATGAGGCACTGAAAAGCACCTCCTGAGCCCCGCGTTGAGAAAAAAGCCGCATGGGGAGTGTTTACACGCTCCCTGCGCTGCCGGCAGTGACGTGCTCCCCGTTGTTGGCAGTGGCGGTGGCTGGAGATGCGGTGCTTTGAAGAGACGTGTTCTGAAAGCCTGAAAAGTGAGGCTTCCAGAACGTGCCTCTTCAAAGCACTGCATCTCCAGCCACCGCCACTGCCGACAATGGGGAGCACGTCACTGCCGGCATCGCGGGGCTGAGGAGGTGCTTTTCAGTGCCTCGTTTAAAAGCGGTGTAAGTTAATAAGTACCTTAAGCCAGAGCTGAGGAGAGAAGCTCGTTTTATAAGACAATAGAATGATTGGTTTATTTACCAACTTCTTGCTTCTGCTGACCAACATCAGTTTTAATCAACAAATGCTGTCTAGAGAATTTATCTCCTTTGGCTACGTGACCATCCTGAGCCACATAGGTTTAGCATTAACTATAAACCCTGTGCTGGGAAGCCTATGTGAGCTACGAAATCACTCTGAGTCAGCATTCCCAAATCACATAAAAGAAGTCTTGAGACAATAGTTTTGCCAATAACAAGTATTAAAAATACATACAAAATTCATTCCAGTACATGACATTATGAGGCCCTTCTGCCTTAAGGGGGGGGGGGGCATTTGTGGGAGCTGGACCCCTAGAACTGGCCCTAGAAGAAGGGGTGGAGGGTCACCTCTCCTCTGCCAGGTAACTTAACAGTCAATAGCCTGGGTAGGAAAGGGATACACCTGTGGGGTGGTCCAGCATGGCACTTATCTACAGTGCATGCAGTGCCAGCCTCCTCTTCATTCCTAACCGTGCTGCCCTGACCTGACCTTGTTTGCCAGGTGTATTCGACTGATGGGTCGGCGTCGTGCCTCTCGGGGGCAGCTGGTGCTGGCTTATCACAGGGTTCCCTGTCCATCCCAAGGGTGCGGGCACCTGCTCCAGCTCCACGTGAGGCATCTCCAGCTGCTGCAGGGAATTTAGCACCCTCCCATTCACTCCACCTCCAGTGCTGGGACAGGATGGCCCTTGCCAGGGTTTCTCCCTGCACTGCAGCAGCACTTTGAGGGGGTAGCTTATGCCGGGACTCGCTAGGCTGGGACTCCCCAGTGACTCAGCCAGGGGCAGCTTGAACAGGGATTTCCTGGGCTGTGTGCTAGAGCACGGGTATCTGGCTTTTCACTGCTGGCATCATGGCACGTGCTCCAGCTGGTGCACCCCCTCCCCTTCCCCGTTGGCCAGGCTTACAGGGGTAGCGTACAGGGATAAAATGGCCTGGCTCTTGGTAAAGGAGCTAGATTCATGCCGGACCTGGGGTCCAACATGGTTGCTCGGTGACAATGGGGGAAGTCATGTCGGCTCTGTGCCAGCTGGTGAGGCAGGCATACTTTAGAGGTGCAGGGGAGCAGAGCTAAAGAGCTAATTACTTAAGGCAGATGATTTTAATGATCTATGGATTACTTTTAGAAAACAACAATCCCAAACTATTAAGGCAGATGACTTGATGATTTATGGATTACTTTCCTTTTAAAGAAAAAAAAGGATGATGAATTTATGAATGCTGATTCAATTATGAATCAATTTTAAAAAAAGGGGGGGGGGACTAGGTAGTTGGTATTACTGAGGTGCTACTGAATTATGAATTAGTGGCAAAATATTAATGATAAATGATTTATGAATTGGAAATGATTAATGATTTATGAATTGGCAAAAATATGAATGACAAATTATGAATTACTGGCAAAAAGGAGAGGAGATAATAAAGAATTAAGGATTGCTGAATTAATGGGGAAGTAATTACTACTGCATTGATTATGAATGACTGAATTAGAGATTGTGGGTGCTGATTTTAAGTGAGACTGAATCATATGGAGTTATTTCTTGTTTTTAAAAAAAGGGATAGGGGGGGATGTATGAGTGGATGATGAATTACTAAATTAGGGAAAGGTGAATTATAAGGATGAACTACTGTAAGGGGTAACTTTCTTAGCAATTATTGAATATTTATTTATTTATTTCATTATTTCTACCCTGCACCCTCCTGCCCAGGGCAGTGCGGGGTGGCTCACAAACCTTAAAATACAAATAAAATAAATACAAAGTATAAAAAAATACAAATAAATACAAAACAGATACAAACATCCAACACGTAGACTTACCCCACCGCCCCCCCGCCAGTCTCCCTTACCAAAAGCCTGGCAGAACAGCCAGGTCTTACACTGTTTTTGGAAAGAGGGGAGGTCTGGGGCCAAGCGGACCTTTGTCGGGAGGGAGTTCCACAGCTTAGGTGTGGCCACTGCGAACTCCCTCCCCATGGTCACCATTCAAGAAACTCGTGGGACCTCAAGCAGGGTGCCTCTGACAGTGACGGCTAGTGGGGCGGGGGGTGGGCCCAGAAGTGGGTGGGGCTAATGCAATGGTAGGCGGGGCCAACACAATGGTGAAGCCAGAGTCATGGCTTAACTCAGCAGCAAGCAGTTCCCAGGGTTAACTGGAGGAAGATTACATTAGTTAACCTTAGGAACTCCTTGTTGCTGTTGGAGAAACAGCTCCAGATGACATCACCTTTTGCACCAACAAACTCTAATGACCACTAGGGGCATTGGGAGTAGAGATAGTGAGTTAGTGTGAGTGTCACTTTAACCTTTCCTGATCTCTGCTTCTAAGCCCCCTCCCAGGTGGGATGTGCCCAGGAAGCTCCTACTGGACTTCCTCCTTCTTCCTGACCTTTC
>QEPC01013103.1:244869-258237 GCA_003113815.1 Sphenodon punctatus | reverse complement strand
GTAGATTTTTATACCGCCCCATCCTGCAAAGCAGCTCGGGGCGGTTAACAACAATAAAAGTAGTTTAAAACATTTAAAATACAATATAAAATACATCAATAAAACAGGGCAGTGTGCATAAATAAATATATAAGTGGGGGAAGATACCTGAAGGGTACTGCACACTACACATTGAAGATTCCAGTAAGCAGCAACTCTAGACTGGTGGGATACATGGATGCAGATTGGGATGAAGACATGGCTGATCGCAAGTCCACCAGTGGACACTTGTTTCTCTCTGGAGATGGAGCCATAAGTTGGACTAGCATAAAATAGTCACTTGTTGCACTCTCATCAACAGAAGCAGAATACATATCGGCTAGTGAAGCATGCAGGGAAGTTGTGTGGACACACAAGCTGCTGTTGGACTTTGGAATTGAAGAGTCAAAGCCTACCACGATGTTTGAGGACAACCAGAGTTGCATTAAGCTCTCACAAATGGAGAAGACCAAGTCTCGAACGAAGCACATTGACATAAAGTACCACTATGTTCAAAAGGCACAGGAAGAAGGGCTAATTGAGTTGAAGTATTGCCCAACTGAAGAAATGGTGGCAGATGGACTGACTAAGCCACTACCAAGGGATCTATTCCAGATGCTACGTGAGCGAATGGGAGTCGTGAGCTGGTGCGACAGGCGATGAGAAGGGGTGTTGGAGAAACAGCTTCAGATGACATCACCTTTTGCACCAACAAACCCTAATGACCACTAGGGGCATTGGGAGTAGAGATAGTGAGTTAGTGTGTCACTTTAACCTTTCTTGATCTCTGCTTCTAAGCCCCCTCTCAGGTGGGATGTGCCCAGGAAGCTCCTCCTGGACTTCGTCCTTCTTCTTGACCTTTCACCATTCCCTTCTTCTCTCTCTGACCTTCAACATGACCGGCCACCATGCTGGTGGCAGCTAGCTAGTAAGGCCTAGGGATAGGCCTTTCCTATCACAACGTGCTTCTCAATAAAGTAGATTATTTTAATCTAGAAAAAATCTCCAAGGTGTTGATTACTACTAAGATGTTGCTATTAAGAATTCAAGCTGCTTTTGGTTTTTTAACCACTAATAAAATTCCAACAGTTGCTACGTGAAGCCTTGCCACTGGGGGATAGAGAGTCCCATCCATTGTCTCTCCCCCACTGGATTCCATTTCTCCCTAGCAGTGTAAAAAAATTGATCACCTTGCCATCACCTACCTTTATCCTGAACCCTCGAATCCTTGATTTTCATGCCCTCCTTGACCACCTGTAGTTTTCTGAAGGTGTAGGCTTTGGGACAAGTCTTCTTTCTGGCTTGGAGAACTGAGTTAACTCCCTGTCGTACTACAAGCCGAATCAGAAGGTGCGAAAGGGAAGAGAAGGACAGGACAGAGGAGGAATAGGAGGGAAAGGGTTTTGTTTTGGTGCACGAGAAGAAGAAGGGGAAGATAGGTTTCAGTGGGGAACAGGGAAGTGGACTCAGTTTTTGTCAATTGAAGCAATTCAAAGTCAATTAAAGCCATGTGTTTCTTTTTCCTACAAACCATGATGAAATTTGGGGAATTGTAGGCCTGGAATGGAACCAAACAAGCCCCATCAAAACCAGCGTCCCTACCTACGCTGTATCACCAGCAGCCAGATGCCTGTTCACACAAATAGGCCTTTTCTAAGTTTGGGGAGTTGTAGGCCTGGAATGGAACCAAACAAGTTCCACCAAAACAGCAGCCTAGACATGCAGCAAGATGAGATCAGGGGGTATCTTATCCACCCCGCCTGGGCCCTGGGCTGAATAAACCAAATTTAAACAATGCATTTGTTTTTCCACAAAACCCCAGGCAAGACTGATTGATTGATTTTTAAAATTTGCTATCCCGCCCCCTCCTGTCAAAGGCAGCTTGGGGCTGCGTACAGTATAAAAGCACAAAATAAAATAAACAACATAACAGTTAAAAATTAAATAAAAGCAATCATCATTCTCCCCCACGCCCCCCCGTCTCAAACGCCTGGCAGAACATGCTCAAAAACAAACAGTCACAAGCAGAGAGGCAAGAAACTACTTTGCAGCAGGGGACAGCAGTGAAACGGCAAAGGGACCATTTTAAACAAGAATAGCCACGACCAGTGGACCCACAAATTTACAAAATGGCCTCTCTACTGATGCTTGGGAGGGGAGAAAGAAAGCAGCAATGCATCATGCAAACACAGAGCAAGCAAAGTAAACCATCTTCAGCCAACAATAGTATGTGCAGTCCTTAGCACACCATAAAAGCAGCAGCGAGGATTTCCACTTGGCCCCCAAAACATGCTACACAGCTCTGTTGCAATCTAAGAGGCAGTGCTTCAAACAGACAGGGAACATTCATATGCAAGGACTAGTCATTAGTGAAAAAGCCTGCCACAACATCCCACCAAACTGCAAAGGGCGGGGGCATTTTAAAATGTAAGGGAAATTCCATCAAAGATTGAAAACTTCCATCCAAGCTCCTAGGTCCCCCCCACAAAAAACAGAAAGCAAACCGTTTATGTGGAAAACAGCCAAGAAAGGGACCAATTTTAACCAAGAGTAGCCATAGTCAGTGGGGTCCCCAGAAAATGGCCATGGCCTTTGAACATGCTTGGGGGAGGAGGGGGGAGTTGAGCACACCAAGCAGGCAGGGATCCAGGGTTTGGCCCCCCACATGCCAATTACACTGGGGTACTGGTGGCCCCCGATAGATACCCCAATACAGGGGCTGCTGATTATCTTGGGAGGCTTTTTTCCCTGGGGTCTTTCCAATTCCTTTTTGACAAAATTGGCATTCCATGGAGCTAGATAGTGACCCGCACATCCAGCCTCCCACAGGACAAGCTTCAGGTGCTCCGCTAGCTGCTGAAGGAATTTCTGGAGGCATAAAAGGTAACACTGAGATGCATGCAGAGGCTGTTAGGGTACCTTAATTTTTTTGTGCAAGGTGTGGCCCCAGGGAGAGCTTTCTGTGAGCAGCTGGCCAGGGCCACAGCAGACGTTTTGGCTCCACATCATCGTATCAGGGTCACCAAGGGATTTCTTGGAGAATGATAATGGGGCACCACTATGGAGGGATGTGTTGTTTGAAAGCAGACTTGCAGATGATAGCTGATGCAGCTGGGGGGATTGGCTTTGGTGTCTTTTTCCAGGGGCAATGGTGTATGTAGCAGACTAGTGGTGGCTGCCCAGCTGGGCAGAGGCCAGTAGCCTAGGTGTCATAACTTTTTTATAGCTATTCCCCCTCTTAGTTGCTAGTTAAATCTGGAGGTGGTCACTTTTGGATGGACAACCAGGCCGGGGTTCAGGTAATAAACATCCAGTCTTAAAAATCACCCAGAGTTACGGGCCTGATAAGGTGGTTTGTGTTGAGGTGCCAGGCTTTAAATGCGCTTTTCACAGTTAAGCATGTCGCTGGGGTTCATGATGATATCACTGATGCTCTCTCTTTCAGACAGAGAGATTCTGTTCTCTGGTGCCAGCCCAGAATCAGAAGTGAGGCCAGAAGCAATGTGGGAACTGGGGAAAGCCTGCTAGATAGCAGAATACAAGTGCCCATCTCCAAAAGGACCTGGTGGTTCTACATGTGGGGCACTGAGAACTTTAGGATCTTTCTTGCTGACCACGAGCTAGTGGGGCAGTGGCCTATACCCCTCAAATTTGTAAAGCTGTTTGCTGCCAAGCTTCATGAGGAGGGCTTAGTGGGACGCACCATGAAGAGCTGGCTAGTTGTGATTACTTTCTTCAACAAGGCCCTACGGGTTTCTGGATCCTTGCTCTGATTTTAGGTTGAAACAAGCAACTGAGGGATGGGTTCAGTGTGGTGGGCAAGCGGAAGATCAATGTGAGGTGACATATTGGCAAACCTGTCTGCTTCGTTATTAGCTTTATGCTCATCAGGCTATGAGGTGGCACTGTTTGAGTGGTTTTGCCCCCCTGCATTCTTTGCAGCTCTCCATATTAGTGAGTTGGCCTCCCGGGCTGACGCATCAAGAAAAGCCCTACCCATTTGGAACATAGTCCCTGGGGTAGATTTGGTTAGGATTGCTATTTGCCAGCCAAAGGCTGATCAAAGGGGCCGGGGCTAGATCTTGACCGTGATGGGGCACTCGTTGGGATCATATGCCCAGTCAAGGTGATGATGCCCTTCCTAGCCAGAGGCCGCTGTCAGGATGGAACATTATTCATCTGTGCTGATGGGTGTGTGTGTCTTGACCACACTTCAGATTATTGCAATTTTTAGGAGGGGTAGCAGTAGGCTGTGCCTCCCACCATATGGCTTTGGGTCTCATTCCTGCCAGATGAGCACCATCTCCACAGCAGGTAGACTCCCAGTGCCAACAATCCAGGCTATCGGGAGGTGCGGGTCTGGGACATATCGATCCTACATTAGGCCTCTGGGGCTCAGGGGTCTCTCTTTAGTAATATCAATGTCTTCAACAGGTGAACAGCCTTTTGTGAAAGTGTGGATTTGTGGCCCCAGCATTGTTCACTGGGCAGGTTGGAGAACTGTCATGTCAAGCCATGGAGCTCAGCTGGGATGTGGATCACATGTGCATCTGACCTGGATTGGGGGCATGCACTGGGAAAGGCTACTGCAGGTGTTGAATGACAAGGAAAGGAGGCATGGGTCACTGGACTTGGTGATCATCCACTTTGCGGGAAAACAACTTGGAGTTGGGCTCAGCCCTCTGGCTTACTGACAACATTAGGACAACACGCTCCCTCTTGCATTCATGTGGCCGGAAATAGCCATATGCTGGGGTGATTTCAGACGTTACGCAGTCCCGATTCACCACAGTGGATTCTCGGCGGGGGTGAACCAAACAACCACCCCCCGTGGTCAAAAAAAGTCCCGAACAGACGTGACAGGACCGGGACCACAGCAGGGAATCGGGTCGCCAGATCATGGCCCGGGGCAGCGCAACAGACGTTACGCCGATCCCGGGCCGGGCTGTGGTCAAAGCACCCGGAAGGTGCTGGGGCGGCTCGTCCCAGCTGCTGCTGTGTGCCCTTTAAATCTCCCTCCCCAGCCTGTGTTGTTGCTCGTTGCCTGGCAGCGATGCTGCGTGCTTTGTCCGCGGCTGGGAATCATTTCCTTTGATTCCGGCCGGTGGTTGTCGGCCAGACGTTACTTTTTGTTGGTTCCTGTCGGGAATCTCTTTGACCACGCTTTCGGAGATTGTCCCACAGGGAGCTCCGGAAGCATGGTTGAAATTGACCCCATGTGGGTACTGTGGTGAACATCTGGCGGCCACTGAACACACATTCAGGGCGCTTTGGCCCCACCGCGGGATTGAGCGTGGTTCACTGTGGTTGAGCGTGATCTCGTCACGTCTGAAAATACCAGTGGTCTGATATGCTGGAGCGCAGAACCTGGTGCTATGCAAAGTCACCCAAAAAGATGGAAAGGGCAAAGAGAAAGGTCAACAGGGCAGTCTGGGGCATGATTTTAGGCATTGGTGGTGCTGTTATTCACCACTGGAGGATTGTGTTTCAGTACGCTAACCTCTATAGACACAATGGGGTGCACCTGTCAGATAGAAGCAGTGACATTTTGATAGATGTGAGGCAGCCCTGCACTGTCATTTTGGCATCCCTGGGGGTGGGGGGGGAGAGGTTAGTGGTTGTGCCCCTCCCCCCTTTTTCTGTGGTGGATACCAGCTTAGGAACCACGCCCAGGCAGAGCTCCTTTAAGAGCACGATTGAAACATGGCACCTCCCCAATTGCCCAGTATGGGATGGGGTGGGGCAGAGGCAGGGATGTTGAGGTGGACCCCAGCTCAAGGCTCCGAATGGCTGGGCTGTATTTACCAATCTCTTCCCTGGGGATCGGGGTGACACCAGGGGACTTCTGGGTCACCTGGGTGGGGGCACTAGTGCATCTAGCCTGACCCCCCACCTGGCGCACACGGGCATAGTCGCAGGGGCGCCCAGTATCAGGGTACCCTTTATAGTTAATAAAGTTGTGGCCAATGCTTTAACCCAAACAATGTTTCTAGTGTGGTTCTTTTGCGTCATGTTCACACAAACACCCTCATTTTACAAGGATTCTCTGTTAACTACTTGTTAAAATCTATGAATTAGCCAGTTCTTAATCCATTGAACATATACTTTACTGATATTGTACAGTGCTATTTTGTACAAATCAGAACATTATGCAGTATTATAAGTCAAACACCTTACAGATGTCTGAGTATATTAATTCATTTAATTTTTCAACCAAACTTGTAATCCTATTCAAATAGGATCAGGATTAGTTCAACCCAAATGCGTCAGACTCCACTTCTCCACCCAGTTTGGTTAAATTAAGGGATGAGGGGAAGCAGGATCTTTCTCACAAAATAATTCCATGCACTGCTGCAGTCTGGTTCTTTGTAGCCATTGCTGGAACTGCCCCCACTGCCTCTCAAGGGATTATCTGATGCCTAATTTTCATTGCCTCTGGCACAAAATTGCATAAGTGAACTCTGCCGGGTTGTTCAAACTGGCCTCTGCTTTGAGTGTATACTACTTCAAGTGTGTGTGAATTGGACGTTGTCTTTCTAAAGACTCTGTAAACCCTCCGATAGAAGCTCACTGAATTTATGTTCAGAAGCTCGTCAAATGGCTGCCATGAAGTAGCAGAATGCACTTACCCCTTCCCTTTCCATTTAAGTTTAATAAATACTGTTTGAACCCCGCTCTATTTGCATAGTTTCTTCATACTATTCTTGCAAGGAACAAAGGGTTTCTTCACTCAAATACCTCCTAGTAAGTTCTGAAGTTGCTTGTACTCCTGGTTTTTTACACAATCAGCATGTTTTATTCAGGACTACAAAGTGAGGTATGTATTTCTATAAAAAGAGTAGCTATGTTGCTTCTTGGTTTTTCTGGAGTAGCTGTTCATGTGTACATTTCCATGTAGGAAATGAATGAAGAATGAGCAGTAGTAAGCCTCTTGAAGATCTTTTCACAGTAGGCAATATGTTTTCAGAGCTGAGGTTCCCAAACTGGGTTGGGACCTCAAGTGAGGTCATGCTAGCTGTGGATAGGGTTGAGGTGCTTCCCACTCCTCTCTTCCCACTCCCACCCCTCTCCCTCCTCCCCCTCCTTCTCTCATGTCCTCCTTCTCCCCTGCCTCCCTTAAGGAAATCTCCTCTCTGCTCTCCTCCTCCAACCCTTCCACTTGCCCCCTTGATCCCATTCCTTCCCGCCTCCTCACCTCCATTACTCCCACTGTCGCCCCTTCCTTCCTGCACATCATCAACCTCTCCCTCTCTACTGGCTCTTTCCCTTCTGCCTTCAAACATGCCACAGTCTCTCCTATTCTCAAAAAGTCCACTCTTGACCCCTCTGACCCTTCTAGCTATCGTCCTGTCTCACTCCTTCCTTTTGCTTCCAAGCTGCTTGAACGTGTTGTCTACTCCCGCTGCCTTGACTTCCTATCCTCCAACTCCTCCCTTGACCCCCTCCAATCTGGCTTCTGCCCCCTTCATTCTACTGAAACTGCTCTCGCTAAGATCACCAACGATCTTCTGGTGGCTAAATCTAAACGTCTCTATTCCATTCTTGTCCTCCTTGATCTCTCTGCTGCCTTCGATACTGTTGACCACTCACTCTTGCTGGATTCCCTTCACTCCCTTGGCTTTTGTGGCTCTGTCCATAACTGGTTCTCCTCCTACCTCTCTGACCGCTCCTTTAATGTGTCTCTCTCCAACTCCGCCTCCTCCTCCTTCCCCCTCTCAGTTGGTGTTCCTCAAGGCTCTGTTCTTGGCCCTCTCCTCTTCTCGATCTATACCTCATCCTTAGGCAAACTCATTGCCTCCCATGGCTTCCAATACCACCTCTATGCTGATGACACTCAACTCTATCTCTCTACTCCCTCTCTCTCTCCCTCTGTTCAAGCTCGTCTCATCAACTGTCTCTCTGACATCTCTACCTGGATGTCTCAACGTCAACTCAAACTCAACATGGCTAAAACTGAACTCCTTATCTTCCCCCCTCATCCTTCCTCTCCTTCCTCACTGTCAATAACTATTGATGGAGTCACCATCCTGCCTGTCCCCCAAGCCCGTAGCCTAGGCTTCATCTTTGACTCACCCCTTTCTTTTAAACCCTACATTGACTCTGTTGCTAAATCCTGTCGCTTCTCCCTCCATAACATTGCTAAGATTCGCCCTTTTCTCTCTGTCTCGTCTGCCAAAACTCTTGTTCATGCTCTGGTCATCTCTCGCCTCGATTACTGTAACCTCCTTCTCACTGGCCTTCCCCGGTCTCACCTTTCTCCCCTCATCTCTGTCCAAAACTCTGCTGCCAGGGTCATCTACCTCGCCAGTCGCTTCGACCATGTGCAGCCCCTCCTCTCTTCGCTTCACTGGCTTCCCCTTCCTGAACGAATCCTGCACAAGCTCCTAGTCTTCACCTATAAAGCTCTTCACAACCTTGCTCCCCCCTACCTCTCTGCACTTATCGCCCTCCATACTCCAGCCCGTGCACTTCGCTCCTCCTCTGTCCCTTCTCTCACCCTTCCACGCCTTCCCTGCTCCCCTAAGCGCCTTCGTCCCTTCTCACTTGCTGCCCCCCATGCCTGGAACTCCCTCCCTGTCCACATCCGCCTTGCCCCCTCCCTTCATACCTTCAAATCTCTCCTTAAAACTCACCTCTTTCGCTCTGCTCTGTCTGACTCTTTATCCTGCTGAGCCACTATTCCTATACCTACGATCGGTTTACCCTTATCCTTGCAACATGGACCTGCCTGCTGTCATTCTCATCGTAACCAAGCCAAGTACGTGCACTTGAGACCTCGCATCTTCATGAATGTTAGACCCCTTGTCTCTCCCTCTGTTCCCCTTCCTAAGTCTCTCCCCCAGCTCCTGTCTCTCAGATTGTAAGCCCTAGGGGCAGGGACCGTGTCTATTTTATTACTTTGTAAAGTGCCAGGTACACTGCTGGTGCTATATAAATGTTTGTTAATAATAATAATAATAATAAAATATACTTTGCATGGTTTTGTTGCTGTTTGGGTTCATAGGGGTCATGGAGTATTCGGGGTCTTGCAGGCAAAATTGTGAGAACCATTACCCTAGAGAGTTCCTCCAAAGTGTCCATCTTATCATGTGTTCTCTCTGATACCTGGTTTTCCTGCCTCCTTTCAAAGTCTCCAGCTGCCCAGAGAAAATATGGCATCATGTGGAAATGTCTAGGGTGTCAAGCAGTTGATATCTCACTGGGATAAGTACAGATTGATCACTTCACTTCAGCAGCATTGAAAATGCTACTGAAGTAAAGTAATAACTCCAGAAAAATTTCACTAAACACAGACACAGTGAGAGTGTACACACAGTGGAGATGAGCCCTGAGTTCCCAAGGGGCAAGGCTTTAGAAGGGGAGGGAGCGGTGTCTCCTCCTGCAGGAACATTGTTACTCCATGGTGAGCTGCGTTAGTGTGAACACAGTCAAATATGAAACACAACTGAAGTGATTCTTTGGCCACTGAGAGTGTCCTCTAAATCAGGAACCTGTGTTCACCGCATTTTCTATATTGTCACCAATGGGGGAAATGTATAGTGAACACAGGTCCCTGATCTAAGTTTGACCTTGAAACCAGTATGCTTCTTGCTATAATTAGTAGTGAGAAGAACTGCTTTAGATTTTTCTTTTTTTCATTTTACACTCTCATCCTGCAAATATTTACACATGTAGCTTTACTCCGAGAGAGTTCACACAAGAAGTTCCACTGAATGCACAACTGTTTGTAGGACTGGGATTTTAGGCTCACGCAAACGTGCATGTTTATCTGTAAAATGAAGTCAGTGGCACTGCAGCTGCTCATGTCTACAAATGCTTGCAGAACTGGAGTCTAAGTAAATATCAGAAACATATAATCTGAAGACGGTTGAGGAAGCTAACAAGAAGAATAGTGACACCAAAATGAGTCCCGCTCGCTACCAGCCAGTTATTACACCAACCTGACTGTAAATAAATGTGATTCACAGACGTTAGAATGTCCTTTTCACTGATTCCAGGTGTGGTCATTTGATGCTGTGGGGTTCAGTTCTGTCTTCACGGAGTCAATGGCTCAGTTTTGTTAGTCTCTGACTGACCCAGAATGTTTGCAGTTTGCATGCTCCCTTTTAATTACTCTGCCAAGTCTGCATTGTTCCTGCTAGACCCTGGTGCAGCGCTCCTTTGTGAAAGTTTCCTGTTCAGGCTCAGCGCAAGTGGAAGGTGGAGGAGCATTTGTACCCCAAGAAACCAGTTGTATTACTGTCAGTCAGCAGAGTAACACAACAGTGCAAAGAGCAAGACAGGAACAGACTCTTTCCCCCCTCCAAAAAACTCCCGAGAGGTGGTAGCCCTAGGTTTAGGAGACCCTGACCTTCAATGTTGCCGGGGAATTTGGGGGGGAGGAGAGAGAGCATTTCTGCATTTAAGAAACCATTCCCTGAATCCCAAACGCAGGAGAGAATGCTATAATTTTTACTCCCACCCGCCATTAGTAGTATTTACATTTCCAGTGGCTTGCTCCTTTTCCTGTACCTCTGGTATCCTCCTGTGTGATCAGTAGATCGGGTGGCGGGAGGTAGATTTCTAGCTGTTTGGAGCTAGCTAATGCTATACAACGGCTGCCTGCTGGGGAGCCAAAGACGACAGGCCACGTGGGCGGGGCTGCTGCTCTGGCTACAGCTCACAGGACGCCCTGGCTGCTGTGATTCTAGGCGCGTTGGGGAGCTGCTCTTCTCATGGTGCGGGGTAAGTGCGTCCCCTCTGCACCCCGGTAGGTAGCCAGCCATGACTATCCCAGAGCCCTGCACGCAGGAGCAAAAAGCGACGGTCTTCTGCAGAGCATCATCCACCAAAGCCGCGGTCTCCCTGGATGGTCCCCACATCAACAGGGCTGAGGCAGCGAGCAGAGCCTAGGCTGAGGGAAGGCGCCCCTGTACTAAGCTAACCTCCTCCCCGCTAATGGGGAGATAAGTGCGCACCTTTCCCCCCCCTAGCAGTGTGGATTTGCCAGGAGAGTTGTTTACTGCTCTGGGTATTCTGATGCGGAGTGCTTGCAGCTCCTCCTCTCCCCATATACTTCAACGCACACCAAGGGCAATGACATTGTTCCCAACTCTGGATGTCCTATATCTGTTTCCCTCTCAGAGGGCAAAATTTCCCCTTTCTGGATCGAAATTTCCCTCCACAAATAAATAACAAAAATACTTACAGTATTTGACAAAATATTCTGTAATTAGGGATAATTTAAATGACAGGAGGTGCAATATAATTGTCTTGTCTCTGAAACATTTGCTGTGGAGCAATTTGCCCTTGCTGTGCTGTGCAGCAACTGAGTTCCAGCCACCATGCAGATGTTCTGCTCTGGAGCAAATTTAGCCAATGGTTCTGGAGCAAATGTTCATGTGTACAAGTTGCTCGGGAGCAAGTGGCAATCTGCTTGGGGGCAGCATAGCATGTTCGTATGGACCTGCTGCAGGCTGAGGACAATGCTCTGGAAGGCAAACACTGCTCTGAAGCAAGCTGCATCAAATGTATGCAACAGGGCAGCTTGTATAGTGAACACCCGCTCAGTGAATCAGCCCTTTGGCTGTTTGCCAGTGTCTTCTATACTTCTACTCACCACTCCTGTTCTCTCAGGACCCTGCTGTCTTCCTCCATCCCACAGACCCTCTCCCATTCAGTCGTGGGAGAAAAGACCATCCCACTCCCACCCTTACTTCAGGCAGAGCAGACCCTATTCCAGGTAGGAACATTCTCTTGTGTGTGAATGGAGGCAGGGGCTGTGAAGATGAGCCTCTGCTGATTGGCCCATCCCATGACAGGAAGTGGGAAACTCAGGACTCATCCCCACTGTGTGTACTCTCACTGAGGCTGTGGAGAAGCAACTACATGGGGCAAAGGTGGACAGAAAGAGGCAAAATGTGGCGTGTCCTACAAAATGCAGGACACTTGATGCCTCTACTCTGACCAATTAAAATTTCCCTTGGAATTCATGAGATTTTTCTGAAATTTCCCTTTTTGCTCAAAACTTCCTGGTGCCAAGGAAAAATTCTTTCCATCTGGTAACACTGGGCAGGGCCGAGCATCCAGTGTGGGTAACAATGGTCCAACAGTAGGGGGCACAACTCCTTCTCTCCTAAAGCCTTACCCCTGACATGTCAAGTAAAAGTTGGGAGAAAGGCAGAGGGGACACCCTCAAAGTTTGGTATGCAGAGGATAGTCCCCTCTATTTAAATAGAGCTTTGGGGGACGGGGGAGGTAATTTCTCCACTACCTTTGTAATTTTTGTTCCTCTTGTACCTCCTCCTGCTCCTAAACCCCCATCTCACTATCTGCTTTTAGCTTAATATATATGTGTAGATTGTCTGTATTTCGAAATAAACAGTTCCTTATGTATAATGCTGAGGATGTTGTACATGCTAATGCTTTGTGGGAAAATAAGCTTCTAGAGATGGAGTCTCCTCTAAATTGTACTTTTCTAAGCGGAGCAGGTGGGATTTGTTTCCCTCCACTGATGCAGCTACCCAATTAACAACCTAACCGTTTCTGATCTCTCCTTCGATCCTCATCCCATCTCTAACCACTTCCTTGCCTCTTTCAATGTCTCCCACTGTCCCCCCTCCTCTTCCCCATCTCCGTGCCCCTTCCGTGACCTGCAGGCCATTACCCCCTTGGACTTTGCCTCCTCTCTCTCTCCCCACTTCTCCCCTCAGTCTTCTCCTCCTCCTCCCCTGACTGCCATTTCTGCTTTCAGTGCCTATCTCTCCTCCACCCTTGACTCCCTTGCTCCCCTCTCCTCCCACCCTGCCTGTTCCCACAACCCCCGTCCTTGGCTCACCCCCAGTATCTGCCACCTCCGCTCCTCCACCCGTGCTGCTGAATGACTCTGGCGCAAATCCCACTCTCATGCTGACTTTTTTCACTTCAAATTCTGTCTCTCCTTCTTTACTTCTCCCATCTCCTTTGCTAGAGAACATTACTACGCCTCCCCCATTGAGTCCTGTTCTCAGGACCCTCGCCACCTGTTCTCCACCTTCGACTCCCTTCTCAAGCCCCCCTGTTCTTCTTCTCCCTCTTCCCTTTCTGCTCAGGATCTTGCTTCCTTCACCTCCAAGATAGATGACATCGCTTCCCGCTCCTCCCCTCTCCCTCCTCCCCCTCCTCTCCTGTCCTCCTTCCCTCTCACCTTCCTTGAGGAAATCTCCTCCCTGCTAGGGGCGGGAAACTGGTAGAATCCGGTATCCGATAATGCCGGTACCGGGCGTACCGGCATTATCGGATTCGACCCGGTAATCCGGACCGGGTACCGGATTCCGGGGTACCGGATTTTTTTTACATTGCAGCCATTTAAAAATGGCTGCAATGTAAAAA
>QEPC01013103.1:198100-242067 GCA_003113815.1 Sphenodon punctatus | reverse complement strand
TCCCCCCCCCCCCAGATTGTAAGCCCTGGGGCAGGGACCATGTCTATTCAATTAATTTGTAAAGCGCCAGGTACATTGCTGACGCTATATAAATGCTTGCTAATAATAAAATAATAACTAGCACTAGATTCTGTTTCCTAAATGTACAGACAGACCGGCTGGAATGCATGCTGCTGAATAAGCATATCAACTGCAGAAACATTCAAACGGGAAGGGGATCAGATACTGATTGTGGCTGCTTCCCTTTTCTGCTTTCCTTCCCCAAACCCTTACTACACGGTGGAGGGGTTTTCATGATGTTTCTTAGCAACAAAAAACAGTTGGACAGCTGCTTCTCTTCCCCCTCCACTGCCCAGGTCTCCACTGAATAAACACTTCCATCTGCATCACAGATTGGAAAGCAGCATGTGGCTCTATAGCTTTACCTTTCAAAACAGGTTACTGAACTTTTTACATGTGTGATCCCATTAAATATAATACTGAAGGACCTGGACAGCAACAAAGACAAGTATTGCAAATATAATGGGGAGCATGAGGAGATGGTGTGAGTGACCTCACTTGGGACTCTGTCCCACAGGTTAGGACCCACTGCTTTAAACAACAGAAACCGCAACAATTTTCAAGAGACAGCGAATTGGAAGTGGTTGAAAGAGCTGAAGATAAAAACAACAACCTCACCTCTGAGAGTAAGTGGGGAGTGGTCTAGAGAGAGTGTGTTTGCCATGCTTGTCCAAATAAGAAACAGAGACAAAGTAGGTCAGATTATATCTTAATTTTATTAGACCAATTTCTCTGGTGAGAGTGTGCGAACTTTCAGGCCACACAGCACCCTTCTCAGGCAAGTGAAAAGTCAGAACTCCCTGATTTGGGAGGAAAGTGGGAGTGGGTAATAATGTGTTTCACTAGGAGCCAAATTATAATAGCAGTGGCACAGGTTGTGTTTACCTCAATAAAAGGCAGTGGCAAGTCCCATTGAATAATTGTTTAAAAATTGTCCTGTCGAACAAAATAAATTTTATCTGGGGAAAATAATATTTCAGAGTGTATTCACTTGCCTAATATGGTATTAGGCAAGAATACTACAGTTTACTGAGGTTGTTGACTCTTGCACTATCTGATGATGGCCCCAGTAAAATAAGATGCCAGTTGGAATAGAATCTTTTCTACGTACATCAAATGTTAATTTTAGGGTTCAGCTATTACACCCTAATTTGATGTATTATTGTTGTTCTCCCTTTATCCAGGTTATAATCTTGTTTACCGTCTCTTTCATAAAACACACTGGCAGAGAAGCGGTATTACGACATGGCAACCACCTTTCAGGATTATAAGAAGAGTACACTTCCTCCACTTCTGAATAGTTATCTGCCATTTCATTGTAGGAATCAGGTAATCTTTGTTTTAAAAAGATGTCAGTCATGAATGAAATATTATTTTGAAAATGTGATCAATCATATATTTTTACTCTGGGATCATTCTTGTCTATAAAAATGCATAAGGTAAAAAGTATCAAAATGTTTCAGCACAAATTCAGCTAATGAGCCCTTTTCTGTTGTGACTTGTTGCTACTTTTCTTCTTGCACTTGTTTTTCCAAAGTCCATTTCATACGTTGGTCACAAAGCAAACAAGGAAGCAACAACAACAAAAACATATTAATTGCTCCTCTGACAATATGCTTACCGCCAAATACAGAAGAATATTTCTGTAAGCTAAATGGCACAGGGTGCTAATTTTCAACACCCAAAACTTTATGAATATGTTCAAATTCTGAATAGATCAAAAAGAATAAATTTGGTGGTCGTAGACAAGTCTTCAGTGGACATTTTCCACATCTCAGAATTAATTAATGTCTATATAGTTGCTGTGTTGGTCCCAACTATGGGTGAAAACAAACGTGAGGGTGGTGAGGTGGCTCCCCGGCCTGCCTTATGACAAACTACTGCATCCACCACTCCATGGGTTAGCAGGGAGGGCTGTTCACACAAGCAGCCCTCAGCCCTTAACTTGGGTGTGAGGGCTGCTAGCAGAGATCCCTCTACACCCCAGGGCAAGTCAAGAAACTGTCCACATGGGACAATGCAGTGCAGCAAGATTGGGCCTGGGAAGAGCTGCCACCAAACTGCTGGGGGGCACTCCTGGGTCCCTTCCCATGAGCTGTTCTGCGTGCAGGCAGCCAGCCGCCAAACAATTGATGGTGGGCACTTCTGCCCCCCACCCCCATGAGCTGTTTGGTGTGTGCACGCATCCAGCCCACCAAATAGCTGCTTGAGGAGCCGCTCTTGTATCATACTTCCCTATGGAACTCCCTCTCCTTAGAGGTCCACCTGAGCTTATTCATTTTCCTGGGCCTACTTCACAGCAGGGGGTGGGATAGTGGGTGGGCCAGGGCTGGGCAACTGACTCTGTGTATTGCTCTTTAGCCTGCCCTGGGGCTTGGTGGGACTTGTGATGGCAGCCCATCCACCTGGTTTCCCCATGGGGGAGGAAGGGAGATCATTTGGACTGCTCTCCCCACTGGCCCAAAGTGTGGAGGCTGCATTTGCCCTGCCCAGGGAAGGGAATCCGGCCAGCCCTATTTCCTATGGCTTTTACCTTAAGCCAGTCGTCCTAATTTCCAGCCTACAGTCTTTCCACATTCATCTCCTGGCAACAGCTTCCTTTGTTTCTTTCATTCTATGCTGCATGGTACAATACTGCATTTTCATGTGTTTCACAATACAGTATTATGTTTTTTCTAGAGTAAACAGTACAGTACTGTGTATGCAGTACTTCCCTGTAAATGAATGTCAGCCAATCTGAACTGTTTTGCTGTTCTCTGGACGGTTTGGATAAACAGGCTTCTACTTTAAATAGTCGATAAAGGCATTGAACTACTACTTTGTGTTACTGCTTAAAAATAATAAAAAACCTTAGTATTTCTATACAGCTTTTAAAGTGAGGAGCTCAACAGGTTGTCTTTGTATTTTACAAATATTAATGAATTAAGCCTTATGTTCTTTGTGAGTGTGAGAAATATTTACTCCCATTTTACAGGTAGGAACACTGACGTAGTACTATAAGGTTCCTGCTTTCAGTAATATAGTGAGTCAGTGGCACAGCCAAGGATAGACTTTATTGCTCTTGATTCCTTGACCCTGTTCTGACCCTTAAGACAACACACTCCCTCACTCAGTTCATCAGTATTAAAGTGCCAGAACTTTGGAAGCTCCAATAATATATTAAGGGCTTGGTTCATGCAAGGCAGCTACTCCACGGTACTCATGATGAACTGCTTTAGCATTCAGATGACAAACTGCTTATTCGAGGCTAGGGTAATTTGCAAGTTAGCCTGGGGGAAACTAATCTACTTTGAATCAGGGGGAAGTTCTGTTGCTTGCTAGGAATCGAGATATCCTGCAACTGCAAGCCTCCGAGGCTAGCAAAGCCATTCAGGAATCCTGCTTCTCCAGGGTAGCAGTAACACAAAGGTAGTCTTCCTTGTGTGAGGAAGGCCTAAAATGTCCAATTTAAGGGAGTGGGAAAATTTGCATGCACAGCTATGAAGAGCCCAGCAGTAACCAGTAGCAAATTAAACAGAAAAAATGAAACAGAAAAAAATGCACACAGGCGTTAAATTCTCTGTTTGTTGCCTGACATACTGTACTATACTGTATACTTTATGGAATTTCATAAACAGAAGAACATAAGTGGTGCCATACTAAGTCAGACCAATGGTCCATTGAGCCCAGCACCTCGGTTGCTTGGAAGAAGTACCCAACAGGTCACAATGGGGCGATCCATTCCCTGTTCTTCACTCCCAGCTCCTGACAGTAGGAAGTTACATTCCCCAAACCTACCTGGCTAATAGCTGCTAATGGACCTGTTCTCCAGAAACTTGTCCAACCCTTTCTTAAACGCAGCTATACTGCTGGCCTTGAACACATTGTCTGGCAACAAATTCCACAACTTAATTGTGCGTTGAGTGAAAAAATACTTCCTTTTATTTGTTTTACATCTGCTACCTGTTAGTTTCATGGAGTGTCCCCTAGTTCTAGTACTATTTGAGAGGGTAAATGACCGTTCCCTATCAACTCGTTCTGCACCACTCATGATTTTATAAACTTCTATCATATCCCCTCTGTTGTCTCTTCTCCAAGTTGACGAGCCCCAGCCTATCCACTCTCTCTTCATTCCATACCCCATATCAGTTTTGTTGCCCTTCTCTGTACTTTTTCTATTTCTGCTATTTTGTTTTTTGAGATGGGGCGACCAGAACTGCTTCCAATATTCAAGGTGCGGTCGCACCATAGATTTATATAGTGGCATTATGATATTTTCAGTTTTCTTCTCTGTCCATTTATGAATAATTCCAAACATTCTGTTTGCTTTTATGATGGCTGCTAGCGCCACACACTGAGCTAAGGATTTCAGTGTATTGTCCACAATGACTTCAAGGTCTTTTGCCTGAGTGATAACTCCTAATTTAAAATGCAGCATTGTGTACATAAAGTTTGGATTGTTTTTCCCTAAGTGCATCACTTTGTACTTGTCCACATTAACTTCTACCCAGAATTTAATGCTGGATACATTCTTACTTTTCTTAGTGTTACCACCTTAACAGGGAGTTTGTGATGACTGTGGGCACTGGGCAGTAGTGGGTACTGCTGTTAATGCTGCATCATTAACTCCTTTTGTCATCATTTAGATGTGTGGGAGTATTCCTCAGTGTTTTGTGCTGGTCTATTAAAAATACCCAAAAAATGCTGTTTAGGTTGTTGCTAAGGGAACAATGGGGTGTTCACCTGCGTGTGAATCTTTTTCTGTTCTCCTTCACCTTCCACTGTTAAACAGGAGGGAGGGTCGGTTTTGCCTGCCAGGCTTTTGAAGGAAGGCAAGATGAACTGAATTACTTCTGAAGATCAAAGAGTATTTTGTCTGCCATCTCCTGTTTTAGGGTTGGTGATGTTTGCATATCCTGAAGTTCATAGCTCTTCATCATATTCACAATCAATGAATAAAGAAAATTACGAGTGAGGGGAAATCCCTTATCTGGATTCTCAGGATAATGAATAGCCCCGTTTACAGTCTGTCTTCAAAACAGGAAACAAAAAGGATATGCTACAAATACAAAGAGAGGATGAAAGCACCAACTTGGTGGTGTATGTCATATGTAATATTGCCATAGTAACATGATGATAAATATAGTCATTCATCACAGAATGCTGTGATAAACCATACATGATCCTTGTTGATAAGAATAAATACAGAATCTTACAGTGCCCATGATGAGCTAAGGAGATCTAGACCATAATAAGTCCTAATAAGGTGCTTCCTTGCACGGTGTAAAGGCAATTGGGGCATTCAACAAATATTGATACAGCTGTAAAACACAGCACTATGGCCATTTTTACATGGACGCCCCTGCCCCCCCATTGGGCATGCAGTCCGGGGGGGTGTCTGTGTAAACACGGTGGTGGGTGGGTGCATGGGTGTTCGTCCATGCGAACAGCAAGGGCAGCGGGTGGGGGGTGCGCTCCCATGCAACACCCATCTCCACCCATCACCCACCCACGGAGCCATCCGGCAAACTGGAGGAGGCTGTGTGGGTGGAGATGGGCGGAGGTGGGAACAGGCAGCACACCTATCCTCCCCCCCACACTGCTGCCTGTGTAAAAAGGGCCTGTGTCTTCCACATAAAACAGACGAGTGAACTGCAAAGTGTGGTCAAAGGAGTCATTGTGGACAATGCATTGAAATCCTCAGCTCAACGTGTGGAAGCAGCCAAAAAAGCAAACAAGATGTTAGGAATTGTTTGAAAAGGAATAGAGAATAAAACTTAAAAGTTTTATTATGAATGCATCATGAAAAGAAGTGGGCTTTCAAGAAAGAAGTAAAGGAGAAGACAGTGGTTTCAGGAACCTGCGTAAGAGAGGTTTCCATTGACAGAGACTGAGAAAATTTATGGAAGATATATCTGTGAGAGATGTGCAAAAATGGCATGACAAAACTGATGTTATTTTTGGATCAGAGTGTCACCTGCTCTGTCACCCTCTGTCCCAGTAGGGCACTGTAGCACCATCCGCTAACCAGGATGATCAAGCTTCTAGTCAGGATGGTTCAGAACCTCTGGTAGTACTGGGACCAGAATTACTGTCCACTAACCAGAAGAATGCTGCACCGCATGTAGCACCAATACAGGGCCATGTGCTTCATCCTCAGCCAATGAGGAGAATCCCTGAAGTCAAAGGGGAGGAGCAGGGAGTTTCTCTTCCCTTACATAAGGGAAAGTGTCATTTTCCTCATTGGCGTGTCAGGTGTGCAGATCTCCTGTCCTGGCATGCTGATACCTCTGCTCCGCTTCCTGTTACCATGCCTGCTCCAGCCTCCGGTCACAAACCCAGCCCTTGGTGTCCTCAACCCACTCCAGCCTCCAGCTACCAACCTTGCCCTTGGTTTCCTCCACCTGCTCCAGCCACAAAATTGGCCCTTGTATTCCTCAGCCTGCTCCATCTTCCAGCCCTGAATCCAGCTACTACTCGCCCGCTTCCCTTAGACTGTTTTCCAAGCAACTGACCTTGGCCTGTCACTTGACTTACACGTACGGATTCTCCTTGCTGCTGACTTGAACCGCTCAAACTGCCTTCTGGAACCTGACCCAGCCACAGACTAATCATGAATTTGGACACACACACACACACACACACTCCCCCTGCTTGCTCTGGTGAGTATCCTGGACATTGGGGACTTTGCCTGGCCATCCCTGTGACAGTTTGACAGGCCCACTGGCTTCCGCTATGGAGGCCAGTACTCTTACCATGGCAGATCTGAAGGCCATGCTACAGTGCCTCCAGCATCAGGCGTGCTCCTGACAGAGAGACAATTCCGCCCTGATGAGCCAGCTCAGCTCAACAACCACAGGGAACATCTCTCCATCAGATCAGCTAGGCTTTCCCCAGCTCCAAGCAGGGGACATGTCTCTTCCAGATCACTTCATTGGGAACCGAAGGACCTTTTGGGGGATCCTCATCCTGCCTGATGTTTTCTCTGTGCCCTTGTACCCATGGCAGCAACCGGCAGCATGTTGGGTTGATTCTAAGTCTATCATCTGGCAACACCTCAGTCTGGTCTATAGCACCGATAGATACAGCAGTCACACCTTATGGTGGTGCGGCAGCAGCACTCCTGTGAGTCAAAGACGTGGCAGAGGAAGGAGGCGGAGGCTGACATAACTTCTGGTGCGAACAGGGTTTTGCTGCGATGATGCTCACGAATAACAGGGCTCAAAATCTAGCCCTGTCATTCGTGAGCATTGTCACAGCAAAATCCTGTTCGCACCGAAAGTTATGCCAGCCTCTGCCTTCTTCCCCCGCTGGGAGTGCTGTCACTGTGCCGCCGTAAGGTGTGAATGCAGCCAGAGTGTGATGATCTAGGTGCTTCCCACCGGAGCCCCAGCCCAGAGATCTGCAGCCATGGCCTCAGGGTCCTGAGAGTCCACAGCCCTGCCGCCGTACAGGTATCTCCCCTATAGCCCATCACACCTCGTGCATCCAGTCTCCGCTGGGTTCCTGGACTGGTAGAGCATTGCCTCCAGTGTCGTCCAGGTCTCACTGATGACCTCGTCACACTATGGAACAGTCTGCTGCTGAGCCCATTGATTGGATGGCTCCTAGATGTCCACTGCCCAGGCAACAGCACCACAGGCCTCTGTGGTTTTCGGAGGAGCTGCAAGTGCTGAAGCGAGAAGGGCAGCGGTTGGAGCGATGATGGCGTCATTATCATATTGAAGCCGACAGATTGTGGCATAGAGCCAGTTTACGAGCATATGCTGAGACTATGAGGGCAGCAAAAAAAGCTTTTTTCGCTGCTCTTATAGCATCTGCAAAATCGCACCCAGCGGAGCTATTCCGGGTGGTGCGGGGGCTGGTCAGTCCGACCTCACTCCACCCTGGAATGGAGTCATCTACAGCACGCTGTCATAGGTTTGTGAATTATTTTGTGGATAAAATCGCTCAGATTCACTATAATTTCGATGCTGTACTTATTACACTAGGAGAACCAGAGGTTATCGAAGTCACGCCTTGTCCGGTTTTATGGGATCAATTTCAGTTAGTGACACCCACTGATGCAGTCGAGACCCTTGGGACTGTTAGGGTCACCTCTTGTGAATTAGATCCGTGCCCGTCTTGGCTAATTAAATCTTGCTGGGAGACAATGGGGCCGTTGCTGGTGGGGGTGGTCAATGCCTCCCTTCGGGAGGGCAGAGTGCCGGACTGTCTCAAAGAGGCAGTGGTGCAGCCTCTGCTCAAGAAACTATTGCTTGCCGTGGACTTCCTTGCCATCTATTGACCTGTCTCTAACCTTCCATTTTTAGGGAAGGTTATTGAGCGGGTGGTGGCTCAGCAGTTGTAGGGGCATCTCGACTGTGTTGTTTTTCTGGATCCCTCGCAGTTGGGATTTCGTCCGGGTCATGGCACAGAGACTGCGCTTGTGGCCTTGGTGGATGATCTGCACCGAGAGATGGATTGGGGCCGCTCGACCCTGTTGGTCCTATTAGATCTGTCAGCTGCTTTTGATACGGTGGATCACGAGATGATGGTGGGAATGTGCAGGGGTGGGTGAGACTGTTCTCAAATGGTTCTGCTCGTTCCTGACCAGAAGAACCAAACAATTGGTACTCGGGGAGTGTTTTTCATCATACCGAGAGCTCATGTGTGGTGTCCCACAGGGTTCGGTGTTGTCCCCCCTCTTGTTCAACGTATACATGCAGCCTCTTGACGAGGTGATCAGGAGGTTTGGCGTATGGTGTCACCAGTATGCTGATGACACTCAGCTATACCTCTTTTTTTCAACCGACCCAGACGCTGCAGTCTCTGTGCTTACTCGATGTCTGATGGCTGTGGGGGATTGGATGAGGGCTAATCGACTGAGACTGAATCCCGACAAGACGGAGGTGATGCTGGTGGGGAAGGCGATAGAGTTAACGGCCCCATCATTGGTGGGGTCTGTCCTCCATTGGTTCCCCAGGTACAGAGTCTGGGGGTACTTCTCAATGCGCAGCTCCACCTGGATGTCCAGGTGGAGGCTGTGGGAGGGGTGTCTTTCGCCAATTATATCTGGTACGTCGGCTTAGGCCATATGTGTTGGACTCCGAACTGGCCACCGTCATTCATGCTTTCATCACCTCTAGACTAGACTATGGTAATGCACTCTACGTGGGGCTACCCGTGGTGACAGCCCAGAAGCTGCAGCTGGTGCAGAACGTGGCGGCCTATCTCCTGATGGGACTGGGTCACTGGGAGCACATTATACCAGTGCTCCATTCTCTGCACTGGCTGCCGATAGTCTTCCGAGCCCGATTCAAGGTGTTGGTTTTACCCTATAAAGCCCTAAATGGTCTGGGCCCTGCCTATCTGCAAGACCGCCTCACCCCGTGGGTACTGGACCGGCCCCTGCGGTCATCGGGGGATGCCCTCCTTGTGGTCCCCTGAGTCTTCCGGGGGGCCACACGGGAGGGCATTCTCGGTGGCCGCACCGAGGCTGTGGAACTCTGTTCCGGTGGGGGTGCGTCTGGCCCCGGACCTCCCCTCTTTTCATAAAAGATGCAAGACCTGGCTGTTCCGCCAGGTGTTTGGGGAGGAGAGGGATGAGGGTGTAGTAGTATGTTTTATAGTTTTATGATTTTAATTGTTGAGATACACTGTTGGGAGCCACCCCGAGCTGCCTGTGGCAGGAGGGGCGGGAAACTAAATGCTTTTAATAAATAAATAAATAAATAAATAAAATACACTCTATGGTTCACCATCTTGGTGCCTCCCACTGGAGCCCCAGCCTGGCCCAGGGACCTGAAAGTCCACGGCCCCCCACCTCCCAGTGGTGCCTCCTCTCCTGTGCTGCCTAGTTCCCAAGCAGAGCTCCCGTTTAAGCTCCTTCTTCCATATGTCTTCCACTCACTGGGCTCAGAGCCTTCCCCTTAGGCTCTTCTGGCCAGGCACAGACCCTCCTAAAGCCAACTTAGAGGCAGAGTCCTCCCTGGCTTTTGCCTCCCCGGAGCCCTTGGGGGAGCAGGACAGAGCTTCCATCCTCGTCTCCTGCCAGTTTTTTTCCAGTCTCCTGAGCTCTGGGCTGGCCTCGGTACACCCAGTTCAGCTGACCCCAATCAGCCCCTTTGTCAGCCCAGCCGTGAAGGGTACGGTAACCCAGCTGTGGCCCATTAGGGCACTTTCCTGTGTCATCACAGCACCTGCACTTGCCCTGCTAGTGTTACTTCAGACAGTGCTAACCTTCTTAAAGGTCCAGGCCCCCTTCTACCCTGCCCTGCTACAGTAATAATAAGCTACGTCAGTCCCATCACCTAAAAGCTGCATTTACCCTTGCACCTGCATTCACCCAGTTGTCCATGCCTTGCAATTAAAGCCCTGCCCTACTGATCTGTTTGTGGGCTGCCCTGTGCCACCACTGCCTCCTGTGATTCAGGACGGAAAGGAAGAATATATTGCAATTTGCCTGGATGGCGCAGAGCCTCAGGTAGTACCAGACCTGGGAATGCGATCCACTGGTCGGGATGGCGTGGGACCCCAGGTAGTGCTGGAACCAGAATTACCATCCACTAGCCAGTAGGATGTTGAATCTCATGTAGCACCAACACGGCTATGTGCTTCATCCTTGGCCAATGAGGAGAAGCCCTTGAACCAAGGGGGAGGAGCAGGGAGTTTCTCTTCCCCTACATAAGGGGAAGGGAGTAATTTTCTCGTTGACCTGTTGGTTGTACAGATCTCCTGCCCTAGCTCGCTGATACTCTGCTCCGTTCCCTGTTACCATGCCTGCTCCAGCCACAAACCTGGCCCTTGGTTTTCTCAGCTTGCTTCAGACGCCAGCCCTGAATCCAGTTACTAGTCATCTGCTTCCCTTGGACTGTTTTCCCCGGTAACTGACCTTGGCCTGTTACTTGACTACGAGTTCGGATTCTTCTTGCTGCCCAGATGAACTGCTCAAACTGCCTTCCAGGACTTGACCCCAACCACAGACTAACCATGAATTCAGAACCCACACCCCTCCCCGCTTGCTCTGGTGAGTGTCCCAACCATTCAGAGACTGTATTCGACCACCCCCGTGACACAGAGTTGCTGTTAATGCTTTGAGTAGAGATGGGAAATAAACAACAGTAAATCTTTGAACTCCCCAAACTCTAGGAAACGTTTATGCTTAACTTGTCAGTTACTCAGTCCTTTCTCATGCAAGTGGCATCCCAGCTGCATGTACTTCAGCAAAGTAATATTTACAGTATTAGACTATTATCACAGCGGTTAGCAGTAAAGTGCATGGGCCTAAACTACCAATCAGTCTTTGTCTTCGTCCACATAACCCAGGTGCCCTTTGAGCCCAGCTGTGTTTGGAAGTAGTCATATTTGCATCTATGATTTAAAGGGAGATCAGGATGCTTTTGATAAGGAATCCCAGGCCTCTTAGACAATGTGGTTAATTATCACTTCTGTTTTTCACTCAAGGTCCTTAAATCATTGATTTTTTTTTTAACACAGGGTCAGAGGGGCTGGGACAGCTTGCTTTGGGCAGCCCCTCCCTCCAAGATGACTATATGAATGAGACCAGGAACAGAAGCTCTTGGGGAAGAATAGGGTCTCATTTGACATTTTGCCCCAGGCCTCCAAAAACCTCTTGGCAGCCCTACCAAAAGATAAAATGCATTTGGAGAGTTTATGATGATTTTGCATTTGGCCCATGGATGGGTTCGGTCATCTGCCCCTCACAAAGCAATTTACTAGTTAGGAGTGAAAAGGTTTCATATCTTCACCACATTCTTTTGTGCTAGGATTGCAACAATTTGGCACTACTTAGCGACCGAGTGATGCTAAACCCCCACTCCTGCCTTCTCGCTTTTGTTGGAGCTGCTGTGCCATGGCCTTCGGCCATTTTTCTAAGTCTAGACATTGTGCTCAGGCAGGGCTTTCTGGGAATGACCAGGATTATGCATGCTTGCAGTGTGTCCTTGGTAGCAAACATAATTACTTACGATGCAAAGAGGATTCTTCAAACTGTGATCAATGTGCTTATTGAGCAGTACCTTGGGCCTCATCCAAAAAGAGGGATTTTATAAATGGGAGAAAATAGTTTGGGGGATTTTAGTTTTAGAAGGTTTTTTATGTATGTAAATAATTTCTGATTTACCTTATTTGTATTCTGTACTGTGGCTTTACTTTTCATTGGTTCATATATACATATTTACTCTGTTTTCTGGCTATCTTTGAGTATGTATCCCACTATGTTTTGTATACATCATTACAACCAGTTGTGCCCATGAAGAACAGTATATGCCAAATTGCACATCATTTAAAAAAAAATAATTAAATAGTACAGGGTTTATATCTGAGAGCAGCTTCTGCTATGGACATTGATCGCTAGTGAACCAAAAAAAGGTGTCTCTTAAAACTGAATCTAAGAGAATATATTTTCACTAATTTTAATAAGCTGCACAAAATACTTAAATGTATGCAGGTAACCTACGAAAGGTTGGTAGTGTTATCACGTTTCTCTTTGGTTTATTTTACCTGCAAGCCACTGATCTGTTGTCGTGGTTGCTGCCATTATTCCCAGGAAAACAGTCATGCCAAGTTGTATCTTAGGAGCCACATAGACTTTAAGATCAGAAGGGACCACTGAGATTATCTAGTCTGACTACTTGACAAATATAAGACCATTGACTTTCCCCTAGTTGTTGTTATACTGCTAATATAGTACTGTTTGTCTAAAGAATATCTTTCAGAAGGGCATCTACTCTTATCTCATATGATAGTTTGGTGCTGTTGGGAGCATGTTCCTGGGAACACCTCCTCCTGAACCACGGTCACTGCTGGGAATAATTTTAGAAACATGGTAAACCCCTGCAATCAGACAGGTACATCAAGGCTGCGTGACAAAACAAACTACAGGTTTGAGATTGAACATAAAGCTAGGATGGGCAAAGTCCCCAAATGTAAGAGCTGCGTATCAGAATCTTCATATAGTCAAGAGCCACAAGGCACAGGTACATGTGTGCACACGCATGAACGCACAACACAAAAATCCTTTTGTACTTCATGATTGACTGGAGGATCTGGTTCTTTGTGGTTCTGACTGCTGAGATTATGAGGAGCAGCTGAAATTTAGCTGCTGAGATTCACTTGCAATTAAGTAAAATACATGACTATTAAAGTAGCGTGGTGTCCATGCTAAGCCCTGGCTAAGAGCCATATGTAGTTCCTGGGCCCCAGTTTGGCCAGTCCTGTTGTATACATTCTTTAAAATGTGAAACAAAGGGAAGAGGGTTTTCCCAGAGTCGGAATTCACTGCTTAAAATCAAAAGGCTTCTTGCAGCCAAAGCTTCAGATGTAAGATTCTAGATTAGTCAAGAGCAGAGGCACACCATTGTTCACTTAGTTTACATGTTCTGCTCATACAGCAGCCTCTACTATCCATTATTCAGACAAAACTCTCCTAGTCAAAGATGGGCAGATCCTTTATTTTAAACTATTTGCTCTATGAATACTTCGATGCCTTGCAGACAAACTGAGCTGTACATGGCATTCGGGAGCACCTCTTTGTGGAAGGCCCCTAGCTCAGGAACCTGGTCATGGGGGATTTGGATGACCACACCCCTCATAACTGCACCTCTTTAACCCATTCTGCAGGACCTTGCTCCCCACCCTACTAGGTGAGGAGGGGGGAGTAAGGTCCTGCAGGATCCAGCCACCCTGGGCGCTGAGAGTCTCAGATGGGGAGAGGACCCTGCAGAAATAGCCGTTCCTTAGGCCTCAAGAGTGCTGGTCCTGAGGCTACCAGGAGTGGTCTCTTTGCAGGCACCCCTCCGATTGTGGGACCTGGGCCATGGCCTCTACTGGCCCTGCTTAAGTCTAGCCTCTGATGAGCCCGCCATAAGATATTAGACATGTCAATGGACCCCCACCCCACCCCAGGGCTTAATGGCTAGGACATCTTTAGCATGCCTTGGGGTAGATAAAATGTATCTAAGAAGTCTATGGCTGGACAATGGTGCTATACCCTGACCTTCACCAATATCTGGGATTGCAATGCAGATTGTGACCATCAGCAATGGTGGACACGTAGGGCCACTCACCTTTGGAAATAGATGGGAGAACTTTAAGTAGCTTCCTGGATGTTAATAGGTTCCTTCAGCTGCCATAGTGTTGTGCAATCTTCAGATGCTCTGTGCCTTCTTCCTGCAGTGTCTGTACCATTCAGCATATCATGGTGAAGGTGAAAAGTTTGCTTAAACTGACAGATCATTGAAGAAGACTTGCAAGCAACATGGTGGTTGTGTATAATCTACCTCATCCGTTTTTGAGCTGACATCTGCTAGTTTCTTCCAAGGATGTTAGAAATGGTGTTGGACCCAACTGCATCAGACTAGGAGACCTGTATGGCATGAGATGCACATAGCACACCAGGAGTTTTGAGAGAGAAAAATCAGCCATTGCACATTTTGTTTCATGAACTCTTAATGATCGGGGGGGGGGGGAATACCCTGGTTGGGAAGCTCTTTAACTATGTGCTACCCAGTCTTATTACGGGACAGTAACTGGAGAGAGGGGAAGGTAATTTTAAAATTAAAATATACAAATAGATTCCAAAATTGATACAATTAGCACCATAAGTAAACCACACTCCGTTCCAGAGCCATGCTCTGCCACAGTTCCAAAAGGTTAGAATTTATATTATTTGAGTCATCTTTGCTTTCAGTTAAAGATGCAGGAAATAAGACCACTTTCATACCCATAGAAGAAGTGGTCAGTCTTTGAAAGTGTGGCTCAGGATTGTTAAACTGCAAGTTCAGATTGTTAAACTGAACACTATGGCATGCTTTTGTTTTTGTCCAGAGTGACCCAAACCAGAAAAAGATGACAACACATGACACCAGTAGGAAGAAGAGCAACAAACCAGCATTTACAGATGAGGACAAAGAAGATGCGATGAAACGAGCTCTGCTAGAAAAGGTATTTCAATGTACTATTTGCAGAGAACATGTACAATAACTTCTAAGGGCTTGATCCAACTGGGGAAGTATGGTAAGAGGCTACCCCAGAGGTCCCAGAACCTTAGCTGGCCTATTTTCCCTTGTCAGTGAATGGAGCAAAGCCAGTCCCCAGGCTGTGCTGGTCCAGGGATGGATGGCAAGTTATGGAGCATTGAGTGGAGAGGTGACTTGCACTAGCTGATAGTGGCAATAGTCATGGAGCACTCTGCACCCTGAAGTACAGGGCTGCAACCCAGCTGGTGCATTTAGTAGGGTGCAGATCCTTTGTGGGAATAGCCTGTTTTCTACCCCATTGTTGGATGTTCAGGTGACTGCTTAATAAATCTAAAGGAAATGGGAGTACTCGTGGCATGGTGTATACCTTTAAGACAGGGAGCTCTTAATAAAGATTCTGAAGTTTGGTGTGTGGAATGTGGCAGTTGGAATTGTCAGTTAAGTCTATTAGAACTAACCGAGTCAGAGCTAGAGATTAGATGTCTTCAGTTGTTAGTTAGTCTTTGGGTAATTTCAGACGTTACGAGACCACTGTCAACCACAGTGAATCACCTGTGGCCAAAAGTCCCGTAACGTCTAAATGATTCCCTCCAGAGGTTCACCACGGTGAACCTCTGGTGGGAATAATTTTGACTACAATTCTGGACCTCCGGACGCCCAGAGGTCCAGAATCGTGGTTAGCTGGACCACGATCTGGAATCAGCCAAAGGTAACATCTGTTACTTTGGCCGATTCTGGATCGTGGCCCAGACCACGATGCGGGATCGGGTGCAGCGGCTTGATTGGCCGCTGTGCCTGCTCGTCTCCCGGAGGTCGGGCGGTCAGGGGAGCACCGGGGGGGGCGGGGCTGTGCGGCCACACGTTGCGCCGCGCAGCCCCGCCCTGTCCCCGATTCCCTGTAGGAATCTGCTGGCATGTCTAAAGGACGGCCGGGCAGATTCCTGTCCAGGATCCGAAACAGATCCCGGACTGCGGTTCAGTGTGGCGAGCCAAAGGGCTCGTCACGTCTAAAATTACCCTTTGTAAATATATCATAGCTTCTTAATAAATATAGTTGTTACATTTATGAGACTATGTCACACAAACATTATTGAATAAGATTAGAAACACAACCTATGGGAATCAAATAAGACTGTAATTTCTAGTAAGACAAGAGACAAAGGAGTTAAGAGGCAGACTTTCTCATGTTTGCCTGAAGAAGAGCCTTGTGAAGCTGAGGAGTTTGCACTTTCACTCAGCAGGAGTTGACCTGATAAAATTTACCATCTTACTACTTTGGGCGTTTTCACAAGGATGCAAAAGGGTCCAGGGATGCCCCCCAACATCTTCCAACTTGCAGCCCCACCTGGGTCTGTTTTAAACATACCCAGCAGCTGCTTCAGCCCACAGTTCACTCGCACAGCGCCCCCCTCCCGTACACCATAGACTTGCGGATGGATCGCCCAATGCTCTGGACTGTCACCTGCAACTCCATGGTGTTGCCTGGGGCAACCCCTGGCTGAGAGTGGAGCTGCAGTGGCTGTCTGCCAAGCAAATGGACAGCAGTCCTGCCTCCAGCCAGTGCCCCAGGTTTGGGTTGCCTGCTCAGCTGGTGGTGCTCCGAGATGTTCCAGAGTGCCATTGGCAGGGCTGCCCCGGAGCATGCACAGCCTGTCCCACCTTTGCTCCACCTGCACATCTGCTGGGCCGTCTTTAAACAGATGGGCTGCCTGGGGGTGTGGCAGAGCAGAGACATGGGTGCTGTCAGTCTGAAGACACCTAATGTCTCTGGTACTCACAATCAGTGCAGTAGCCACATTCTAAACAACAGTGTAATTGTCAGTGTACTTTAAGGGGGAGCCAGGCTGTTGGGATTTTTTTTAATGGATAGATTTTTAGCTGTGACATCTTGTTTATTACTGTAGTTGCCATATACAAATGCTTTCAAACAACTTGCAAGTATACTATAGAATAAAGCTTATTAATGTCTTGTAAATTTTTTGGTTAGTATTCCCAACTGTGCATCAAAATAAACTAAGTTTAATTAAAGCTATCATCCTTTTTCAAGGATTGTACTGCAGTCCATAAATCACTTTCTCTGGAATAAATGGCTTGTGGACCACAGCCTTAGTTAATATTCATTTCATAATATGGTACTTGACCAGTTCAGTTCAAAATGCCTGAGAAGAATATGCAGTGTTAAGCAGCAAGATCATGTGAAGAATGAGGAAGTAAGACATCCCACAGAGCAGCATAAGGTGTACTGTTTAGTGGCTAAGAGAAGAATGAAATGGCTGGGTCATCTTTGTAAAGCAGGTAAGCAAATGTTGCTCAAAGGAAAATGGTGCCAATGGTGCCCAAAGGAAAAAAAGTCAAGATCCAAGAAGACATGGGAAAGAACAGTTAGAAAGGATATCAACACATTGATGATGACATGGCATGAATGCAAAAAGGTCTTGAAAAATTGATCTAAATAGCAAAAGATGGTTGCTGCCCTATGCAGTGTGTGATGTGACTAGCATGTGTATTATAGTCCTGTGTAGCATGTGTATGGTACTGTATGGTGCATGGTGTATAGTCCTTATGCCAATGGGTGAAAACAGACATTACGCTAACCACCCTTTAACCACCCTTGGTGGTCATTTATGCATGTTTCAGGGCTGCATAGGGCACCAATACAGCCCTGCAACATGCATAAATGACCACCAAGGGTGGTTAGTGTCATGTCTGTTTTTACCCATTGTCACAAGTACAGTGGTGGTGATGATGTAACATACATTTAAAAATAAAAACAAGAACTTTTATAAATGTGTTTATTTTACCCCATATTAATAAATGAATATATCGTAATGCTAAGCTAATTCATACCTGGTGTGTGTGTCACTAGATTCAATAGGAGAGAATTTGAAAATCTGAGTCATAGCTCCAGCACTGCTGAAAACGAGCAAAGAGTTTCCATTGGCTTAAGAGCTAGGGATCTGTGATTTGGGAGAAGAGGGATCCAAATTGTATCTCGTTTGTTTTGGTGAAGTTCAGAGTGGCCATGTGTGGGACAGCCATAAAATCATGGGAGGTGGTAAAGTCTTGCATTCGACCATGTTCTGTTCTGTTCAGTGACCCTGTTTAGTGCATTTCAAAGAAAGTGAATCCTATATTGAATCTTAATCCTGTTCATAAGATTTTTTTTTTTTTGGGGGGGGGATGCCTACATGTGTTCATATACAAAATCCAGATGTAATATTTATGTACACATTGGGTGTTTCCATATGTTATCCTATGCACATATATTTCTGTGTTTGTATGCACAAACATAAGAACATGGCTAGGCTACATGTCCAGTTGGAGCAGCTGTCACAGAAAAAATAAATACAGCAGTAGTCCCAGGTTTTGGTCCTCTGTCATGTATGGAACCACCTGGGCTGATGCGGGGGGATGAGAGGGAAAGGTTGTCCTGCCTACCCTGAAGAGCTGCAGGTGGAGGGCGCTGTTAGCATTTCCAGTCTCTTTCCAGTTTAGGGTGCTGCTGGCAGAGCAAGAGCACTCTGCTGACAACAGCCCTGGTGGGGAAATACCTGGGGCAGCTGCCAGTAGAGCAGTGGATACTCCCACACGTATGGAGGCAGTGTAAGAACTATTTATTTGGCCATGCGTTTAACAGGCAGGGGTAGATCCTCGGGGTGCGTGTGGGGGCTTCTATAATGTATTTTATGGATTTTATTCTGTATCTTATCTTTTTTATGATGTTAGCCACCCTGAGCCTTAGGGGATAGAGTGGAATAAAACAATATAAATAAATAACTATGACCTCCTGCTCTGCAAGTTCACACATGTTGCATTCTACACCCTTGCCGCAAGCATGGAGAAACACTTGATTTTTAGGGCCTTGACAGCATACTTATATGGGAATATGATGTTTAAATGTTCTTTAGAAACTTGGCAATTCAAATGTAGCTTGGTTGTCTGGGGCCCACATAACATATGCAGACAAACAGGCATCCCTGCTCTTCAGCAAGCCACACTCCTGCGCTGAAAAGGGACTTGAAGGTTTACAATTTATTGAGGTACTGACCACTGAGATTCCGCTTTATTGTGCTGTGTGTAAGGTCAGAACAGGTGGTGTTATGCTACCCAGGGATGAGCAGGGGCTACATGTGGTTATTACTAATGTCCCAAAAGGGAGCTAGGACATTTACAAGTGGCTGAAGTTGCTGATATTCCTCCTACCCCATTTCTTACCAGTCTTCAAGCCTCACCAATACATGTCTGAGTCCTAACTTAGTGCATTGAACACAAAGAGCTTGCCAGGGACATTTATAGTTCAAGCTGTGTTAGTTAGTTGTGACTGGATAGGCAAGGGGCATGGCAATGTTTCTATTCCATGACTGAATGGGTGTGTGTGCACCTTGCAGGAATACTTGGTGGCTGTTAATACTCTGAAATATTCTTTCTGCTAACATTAATACTGATAACGTTTGACAGCACTACTGATCCCGGTGTGAAAAAAAATACATAGCTAAAGACAAACTGTTTTAGATTTTGAGTGAACATTTCACAATATACATTTTGTAATATCTGCCTGTGTTGATTTCAAAACTGCTTATCAATTTCCATTGGAAAAGAAATCTTGCATTGCTACCTGCTTTCAGACAGGCTGCTGTATAATAGCATACTATAATGTACTTATGTGTATGATTAAAGCTTTTGGCTACTCCTGTCTCTGTAGTAGAATTGACATGCCATCTTCTTTAATAAGATGCTGCTCAGTACTTTTATATGGAAGCTATAGGGAATTTTGATGTCTCCTAAAATCGTCTAGATAAAGTTCCATGATTGCCTGCAGCTACATACACAGGAACATCCCCTTAAGCATTGACTTTTTCTATTGAACCAGTCAGTAATCAGTAACGCCATCTGCTGGGGGTTTACTATAATGCTTAATATTTATTTCATCATAGGCCCAGAGCAAGCGGGCTTTAGAAAAGGGGTATCTACAATAGACCACATTTTTGTTCTTAGTCAGCTGATTGATGAACATGTTACTTCTAGGAGTGCCACATACCCCTTTTTTATGTTTTGTGGATCTTAAGTGCACCATTGATTCCATCAATAGGGATTGGCTTTGGTTGAAATTGAGCACATTAAAAATAGATCCTAAGTTGTTGTATTTAATCATTGCTTTACATTCGAATACCGTATTACAGGGTATAACCAGCCTTTTGGGCCCTCTCACCAAATCAATCCCAGTGGTGAAGGGTGTGTAACAAGGATGCTTACTCGCTCCTGCCTTTTTAAATTTGTATCTATATGATATGGGTTCGCAGCTGGTTAAATCAGCTTTTCATTTAGTGTCTATAAAGCAAAACCAGATTCCGCTGCTTCTTTATGCAGATGACACTGTGTTACTATCAGGCTCCCACGTGGGATTAAGATGGCTAATGCGTAGCTTCCATGAATACTGTATTAGGGAATCCCTGTTAGTAAATTTTGCCAAGACACAAGTTATGGTGGTGAGGAAATCCCCTGTTCAACACAGTTGGTGTATGAATGGGTATATCCCATCGAGCAAGTCAGACATTATAAATATCTTGGTGTAGTGTTCTCCGCCTATCCATGGAGAATGCAGTATAAGATTGCGTGGGTTCAGAAAGTTACCTGTAAAGGGATTACTTCCTTTTTCTGGGGAAGAGGAGACAGACTAATTGTACCGGCCCTTAAGTTATGTAGAGCTAAAGTCCCCACACATTTTTTGTATGGGATAGTGGTGTGGGGCATGTCCCCTGATAAATTACTTAGAAATGGCGCAAAATGCCTTTTTAAGAACTATTTTGTTTGCATCATGGGGCACATCTACAGTTTTGCTTAGAATGGAGACTGGAACTCACTCCATGGCCTCCCAGGCTAAAGAAGCAATAATTAAGTTTTGGTTAAAGCTGGAATTTATGAATCGTGGTACTCTCTCTCAGCAAGCTCTGGATTTAGTGGAAGAGAGAAGATGCTCCCAGGAGTAAAAGCAATCTTGGCATCTGTGGGATTCTCAAGGGATTATCTCGGCTTTTTGACATATGAAAAAGCCTTGGCGGAGGTCACTTTGAGAATTAGAGATCAGGAGATTTAGTTAGAAAGAGAGGCAATTGGATTACAAAAAATTGCCAGTATTTATAATTTCCCCCCTATATTCTCTAAAAGGGCCTCATATTTTGACAATCTCTCTTGCTGGGAGAAAGTTTCATTTCTACTGGCCCGATATAATTTACTCCCCTCAGCTGTGGTTGATGGTAGATGGCTAGGCATACCCTATAATGCAAGATTGTGCCCTGTATGCTCCCAGAAGAAAGTAGAAACGTTATATCACATTTTATTGGATTGTTCACTTTATATTGTCCCTCGAGAATTATACCTTAAGGATATTTTAAATAAGGTGAAAGGAAAAGGAGACAGCATTTATTCTTTTGCGTGATACAGATGCAATGCTTACTAATTGTGTGGCTAAATTTTGTGCTGCAGCCCGTAGTCTCAGGGAAAAAATGATGATGATAAATACTGTGTTGATATGTGCTACTTTTCTTTGATTTGTTGGGTCAGTGGAATTGTTATTGTTGATCATTGTCAATGGTATTGGTAATGTGTTTTATTGTTTAAAATTGTAAATTGTATTATGTTCTTATTGCCATGGCCTTTGGCTGGAGCAAATAAATTACTCTCTCTCTCTCTCTCTGGAATATTTATTTCAATTATTTGCAAATTAAGAGCACTTGCTATTCTGTAACTTTTAAATATGCAGAACATTATCTGTATTATGATATACCGATTATATTGTACAGATAATCTGCTACAATAATTTTGTACAGCAAGCAGCTGATTAGCATCAATTAAAGCAATGTACCGAAAGGGCAAGTAATTAAAAATGTTACAGTGATAAACTGATATTGCAGTTGTTAGCCAACAGTCCTTTAAAAAACAGTAGCTATAGCACAGTAGTGTAATGTTAGAAGGATCCTGTAAATGTCTCAGGGTGCAATTCTGACTCCACTGAAGTCGGTGGGAATTTACAGTCATTGACTTCAGTGAATTCAAGATCACACCTGCAATATTTAATTGAAAGGTTATATTGGATGTAATCTTACTAATAGTATCCAGATAACTTGGTATTTAGTAGATACTGAATCCAATTTTAGGTTCTAGGTGTCACTTGCAAAAATTATGTCTACAGTTGTATTGTGGTTAAGTTCGTTTTATTTATTGTACTTATTGGCCACAGCCCCGTTGCACTAGGCTCTGTACAAAATGCATAACAAAAAGACAGGTTTTTAAAAAGAGCTTAAAATCAAAATACAAGAGAAGAGGCAACAGGTGACTGTGCCAAAGAGAGAAAGGGGGACACAAAGATACAATGTGGTTAGCAGTACTATCACACTGGTTAGCTGCCTAATACTTTGCAGGCATATAAAACTTGTTGGCATGACTTTATAGTCTCACTTTCCTGGAAGTCCCACATTCTATCTCCTGTAGTTCCTGAGTTTGATGGAGGGAGACAACATTATTATTTGAGAAGTGCCTGTGGGTTCTAATTGGGGTCTGTGGCCTCATTTGTATATTCTGTACCATGTATGCTATATTGTATTTGTATCCACCCCTTTGTAAGTAGTGGCTCCTAGCCACAGGTAAAGTGTTGTAACCATTGTATAGAGACAAGAGGTATTGAACAGATGGAACGGATTTATGTGCAAGCTATTTTGCATATAATCTGCTATGAGCCCAGTGGTGCTCCCAACATGGGAGTCTGTTCTGGGGGTTTAGGATGAAATGTGTAAAATGGTTATCTGGGCCCTTTCCTAACATGGAGTACTTGACAGACATACTCATTTACCCATAGGAAAAAGAAAATGTTACCATAACTAAACAAAACCGCCCCCCCCCCCCCTTCACAGGCTAGGGCTCTTTGCATTGCAAGCCCTGTGGACCCAAACATTATGCATATTTTGTTGTTTCTAGTTTACTGATGGGCCCCAGGTGTTGATGGCCCCCTCCAGAATTACTGTGGGTTGTCTATAGGCTGGGACTCCTTGCAGTGGAGGCCCTGTGGGCCTCTATTTTATGCCAGTGCTTCCCATGCTCCTGTAGGCATTTCAAGTGCATTCTTGGACTCCGTGTATTTGGTCTTGTGCAATTGCACAGTCTGCACTTGCATGGATGATCAAAGTTGACTCTGGAAGCAATGAAAATGCTATTGCTATTTTTGTGTGTGGAACAGAGCTTGTGTGCAAGGAATTTCTTTGTTCTAAATATAGAGTTTATTTCCCCAAAATAGAGAGTGTGAATGTATCACTAATGACCGTTGTAGATCTTGGACACTTACACCACAAGTGCACAGCAGTCAGTAGGTGGCAGTGCAGAGTTGCATTCCATTACAGAGCTCCAGGGGGCATAGTGCCTTAGGTCAGAGGAACGGGAGGGGGCGGGGGGGAGGAACCTGGTGTCTCCCCAGAGCTCCTGGAGACTATAATAGTTGCTGTGTCATCTTTGCATGATTTAGTATATGCTTCACTTTGAATGGATCCTATAAGGACAGAATAGAGCAGAGCCAGGGCCCTGCTTCCCCTCAGCTCCTAGATAGGATACTGCCTGCCTGGGCAAACGTTAGCTCTGGGCACCTTTGTGCTGGGCGCTTGTAAGTGTTGCATTTTTATGTGGCTTCTGGTGGGGGAAATACAGAACTGGGGTGGAGGAGATGTTGGGCCTCAGACTCTGCTGAGGCCCAACACACAAAGGCTCAGTAAGTGATTCACTTGAATAGAGGTTCTGCTAAATCTGTTGTTGAGAAAAAGAAATGGTCCTGAGGTAAGGCAATGGTTAAGCAGTTGTTAGCTCACATGCACTTTGATACAGCAGTTAACTTAGCTGTATTTGGTTATAATAAGAAATTCCTAACCATGGCAAAGATCTCTATGTATTCTTTCTCCCTCCTTTTACTCAAAGACAATATGAGAAAGCATGTGAAGTCAAGTTTTCTAAAACAGCTGTTAAAATTACTTCAAAGGTCTCTCTATTTTTGAAGCATGACTTTTCCAGATACTCCCCCAGAATCAATCTGAGACAGAATTGCTTTTTACTTGTGAAGTGTTCTCTTTTTTAAAGTCTGGTGTGTCAGTTTTACCTGTCACATCAGAAGATTCTTTAACAGAACACAATTGCAGGTTTCTCCTTCTCCCCAACGCTTTGACATAGCTAGTCTCTGCAAAGCTGGTTTGTGACAAGGATAAGTACTCAACTTTAGTTACACGTGCCTTGACTCAGGTACTGCATAAATACAGATATGAGAATTGGGTGGATTGGTGTCGGAATACATCCAGAGAGCAGAATCATAGAATCTAAGGCCGCTTTTATACGAGGCGCTAAAAAGTGCCTCCTGAGTCCAGCATTGAAAGAAGAGGCGCACGGGGAGTGTTTACATACTCCCTGCGCTGCCGGAAGTGACTGCTCCCCGTTGGTGGCAGTGGCGTCACTTTCGGCAGCGCGGGGAGCATGTAAACACTCCCCGCGCACCTTTTCTCTCAACGCAGGACTCAGGAGGCGCTTTTCAGCGCCTCATATAAAAGCGGCCTTAGAGTCAGAAGGGACCTTAAGGGTTTCAGCCCCCTGCTTGGATACAGGATGACTACAACTATAACATGCCTGATAGATGGCTATTCAGCCTTTTTTTTTTTTTCTTCTTCAAACCTCCTGGAGCCTACAGCCTCCCCAGGCAAATTGTTTCAGTTCTGCACAGCTCTTCCTGTTGGGAAAGGTTTCCTGATATTTAACCAAAATCTGCCTTCCTGTAATTTGAGCCCATTATTTCTGATCCTGCCCTCTGTAGCCACGAGCAGCTTTTACAGTTAGGAGATCCAGGCCATAGAAATGCACACAGCAATTCCGACATCAGTTGAGCTACAGCATATTTCTTAGAATGACACCAAGTCTTACTTTAAAGGCTTCCATTGGTGAAGAATCCATCCACCTCCATAGACATGTAGTTCCATTGCTTAATTACCATCGGTGTGCTCAGAATTTCTTTTTTTTTTAGCCTGTGTTTGTCTAGCATGAGCTTCCAGCCTTTGGATCTCATTATTTTTATTCTATTTATTTAAACTTGATTATTATTATTATTTATTTTATTTTATTTTAATTTAAAAACTTCTACCCTACCCCTCCTGCCACAGGCAGCCCGGGGCAGCTAACAAAATCAATAAAATACAATAAAACATATACAAACATCATAAATCAACAACAATAAAAAATGAGGAGAAAAAGAAATCCCCAATACTAACCCACTCCCACCCCTTACTTTCACCCTTCTCCCTCGCCAAACGCCTGACGGAGCAGCCAGGTCTTACCATTCTTACGAAAAACCGGGAGGTCTGGAGGCAGACGGGTCTCCACCGGGGGGAAATTCCAGAGGTGCGGCCACCAAGAACGCACTGTCCTGTGTGGCCCCCCGGGAAACCCAAGAGACCTCCAACAGGGCACCCACAGATGACCACAGGGGCCGGTCCAGAACCCAGGGAGTGAGTCGGTCTTGCAGATAGACATGGCCCAGACTGTGTAAGGCTGTATAGGTCAAAACCAACACGTTGAATCGAGCCCAGAAGATTATTGGCAGCCAGTGCAGAGATCAGAGCACCGGTGTAATGTGCTCCCGGCGGCCGAGTCCTACCAGGAGCTGGGCCGCCGCATTCTGCACCAGCTGCAACTTCCTAGCCTTCACCATAGGTAGTCACTTCAATGCAACCCTTCCCAAATTGGCTCAGGGCAGCTTATAATTATTAAAAACATTTTAAAACACATAACCCCCCCCACACACACACACAATTTCCTCCCAAAAAAACTTACCCCGAAAGCCCCCCTCCAGAAACTTCTCTTTCTCCTCTTCCTAACCCACAACCACATATAATCCCCCAACTAGCCCCGATCCCTGCCTGCCAAATGCCTTAGCAAACAGAAACATTTTACAGTTGCACTGAACTAATTTACAGCTTTCTACATAGGTCTGCTTTGATTAAATAATAGTTTGAACTCTAATATTGCTGTTACAATAAATTAATGTTTTCCTAGGCTTTTTCCTCCGTCTTTAATGTGAATTACAGCATATAATATGGGATATTTTCTTCCAGCGTTATCTTGAAGCCTATAAGAATCTGCACAGACTGAAAAATGCCTTGTATATGCATTATAAAGATTTACTGAATAATAAAGTACAGAAGCAGCGAATTCAGATCCAGATGTCTAATCTCCACTTCCAGCGACATCTTGAAGAACAAGGGAAAAAGGTATGAGGTAGTATTTTGTTGGGGGGGGGGGGATTCTGCAGTCTCTTGAATGCAAACCTAAATTCCAGCACTAATCTGTTTTAATTGAAATTTAGTAAAATTAATTCATGGAATGTCTCCTATTTTACTATTAGTTTTTAAAAGATCCCCCCCCCACGCACACATTTTATCAAGAACTAAATTTTACTACTGACCAATGTCCCTTTTTTATTTATTTCTGTTTGTTTTATTTTTTTTATTATTTTATTTTATAAATTTCTACCCCGCCCCTCCTGCGAACAGCCCGGTTTGAGATTTTCCCAACAAATACAGTTTGCAGAAGAAGTATAAATGCATGAACTTTAAATGAATAAAAATCAAGACAACAAAACTTTTCATCTAATAAATTCATTTTTAAATTTAAAATATTGCACATTTTTATGCTCCATATCATAGGCATAAGAATAATAGAAAGGCAATTGCTCATTATTATGTTTATGGTAACTTTCTTTTTCTATAGTTTGTTAGCCACTGGTCACATTATTAGGTTTTGTTGCTCAGGATTGAGGAATGGATTTAATATAATTTGGAAAAACTATGCCTTATTCTTCAACACATGTATTCAGTGTTCCATATCTGTTGTGAACCAGATAATTTTTAGACAGTCGTCTAGAGTGGAGGGAAGTGTTTTTTTCAGTGCCTCATTGTGGTGTGTGTTCCTCTTAGAAACTACTTTTTTATTAGAAGCATAGACCTCACTTTGCCAATTTGTGAATTATCAGTTCCTAGGAACACTTTTTGGATTCAGTTAACTAGCCTTTGAATCATGTTCTTGGAATGTCTTTTTATTCAAGGACAGAACCAAGTAATGTATTGACAGTGTCTCTTTATGATAATAAAAAAGAGAATCTCTAGCATATACTTTTTAATCTGCTCTGCCTCTCCATTAAAGTTAAGCACAGGCCATTAAAAATGCTGGTGTTTGTGCTAAGCTTGCATCATAACTCCATGCTCACTCTTGCTTCTGCCAGCGGAGCTAAGTGGGGGACAGCACAACAGTAGCAAATTCTCAGAAAAGTTCAGTATGGAGAAGGTTTAAAAATTAGAGTGTTTGGGGAAAGGTGAGTGTTACAAGACAGCTGCTTTCATAAAAATTGAACTAAAATATTTCAAAAAAATAACTAAGTATGTTCAAAACAAAATCCTTTTTGTAAGATCGCAACCACAAAACTTGGAAAAACAAATGGCATCTTTCTTGTCCTGAAGCACATGGAACAAAGCAAGCTGTTGATTGTAAACACTTGGGCCTGTTGGGGCATAAGTCCTCACAGGAGTCAGCCCAAACAGTCACTAACTCTGGTCTCCACCCAAGTGTTCTTTATTTTTCACAAGGTGCACAGTGCCAAAGATACAATGCAAACCTTCTTTTATCTGAACCTCTTCCCTGGTGCTCCTGTTATGTGCACTGGCTGCCTATAGTCTTCCGGGCCAAATTCAAGGTATATAAAGCCATATATAAAGCCCTATACGACTTGGGCCCCATATATCTGCGGGATCGCCTCACTCCCCATGCTCTGGATCGGCCCCTGCAGTCAGTTGGGAGTGCCCTTCTCGAAGTCCTCCGGGTATCCGGGGTGTGTGTGTGTGGTAACTGTGGAGAGGGCATTCTTGGTGGCTGTGCCAAGGCTGTGGAACTCCCTCCTGGCAGAGGTCTGGGTGGCCCCAGACCGCTCCTCTTTTTGACATCAATGCAAGACCTGGCTGTTCTGCCAGGCCTTTGGCGAGGGAGGTGGGTGAGGATGAGTTTTTATTTTTATGGGGGTGGTACGGGTGGAGTANGAGGTCTGGGTGGCCCCAGACCGCTCCTCTTTTTGACATCAATGCAAGACCTGGCTGTTCTGCCAGGCCTTTGGCGAGGGAGGTGGGTGAGGATGGGTTTTTATTTTTATGGGGGTGGTACGGGTGGGTGGGTTGTTTTTGTTTCCCCCCCCCTCTTTTCCTGGGGGGATGTTTTCCCCCTTTTTTCCTCTTTCCCCCTATTTTAGATGTTTTATGCTCCTGTTTGTGTATTTTTATGTGTGCTTTTATATATTGTAAGCCGCCCTGAGTTGCCTTTGGCAAGAGGGGAGGGATATCAAATGTTTTAATAATTTTAAAAAAAAATAACAATAAAATAGCCCCATGGAGTTCAGATTCTGTCCATTCAGCCCACATTCACATATATAGTGTGTAGAGCCTAATAAACAGGCATCCCCCTGTGTGTATTTCTTGAACATTTGAGCAGCCCCCACTCACAGGCTTACAATGACAAGCCTAATACATGGGCAGGTGGTCTTCCCTGCCATGCTCCGACCACCAACCCCCTCCCCTGCCGCCTGTCATGATTCAGTCGCAGCAAACCCTGGAAAGCAAAAGCCGCATCAGCTGTTTCTTTCTTCTGGGGGTACGGCTCCAGGATGCATTCTAGCCCCTGCTATCCCCACCCACCCACAGAGGTTCATACCTTGATTTATACCTGCCAGCACTTGGTGACTGGAACTAACATTTTGCTGTGTACGTAATGCCAAGTTTATTGAGCAAATCGCATACTTTATTGAGTGCTTATAGTGAAAATTGAAAGCAAAATAAAACTTGAAAGTGAAAACAATCAGTCTTTGCATGTTGTCGCAACCTAGTTTCTCGCATCCAGAAACATCCCTGCTTGTGAAGGCACTCCACTTCTCTGAGTGCCAGAACCTCATATAGGACAACAAGCTCTCCTTCAGTCAGTTGACATTCCCTGTTTCGAGTCACTTGTTTCCACAAAGAGATTCATCTCCATCCGATTGAGGCACTCCCGCATGGGCATGTACACCAGAGACTTTGGACCCTCCACAGGAATGTGTATTGAGGGGGTGCTCATGAGATCTGTTGTTCTTGGGGACCCAGCCTATCTCCTGAAGTCCTGGCTCATGAAGGCATGCTGAGTTGTCCACACCCTGGAGCAAAGGTACTTTAACCCTCTGTTGTGGAGAGAGTTTTGGGGTTGGAGATCAAATGCAGCCAAAATTGATTTCCAACTAGTAAGGGTGGAACTTTCGGTTTTGGTTTTAACTGAAACAGACCAAAAGTGGCTGTTCCGGTTTAAAAATTAAGGACCTGAAAATTGGGCCCTCTTGGTTCCCAATTTTTGGATCTTATATTCCCATTGAAGTCAATGGGAAATCCTCCCATTGACTTGACTTCAATGGGAAGAGCAGCCTGCCAGGGAAACCTCCCCCACCCCATTCCTCAGGGCCAACTTCCAGCCCCAGAGGGTGGGGATCCGTATTTCATTTCATTTCACTTTTTATTTGTATCCCGCGCTCTCTTGCCAAGGCGACTCGAGGCGGCTTACAACAAAAATGAAAAGACATAACATAGTAAACAGAAAAACAGCTGGGTTAAATCCCACACAGGGGACCCAAAATAAATTACTAACAACAAAATTCATCATTATACATAATTCAGTCCATACCATCAATTAATAAACAATATATCATCAATACATTCCATAGTCCATTCCATACTCCCACCCTGCTGCCACCAGGGAGGAAGACCCTCTCCATCCCTCCCCATTCCTTCCTGCTTTCACCAGGAAGTGGGTGCACCTACCTCAACATAAAAAATACAATATACAATACAATGTACAATATTAATAACCCCTCACCCCTGTACAATTCATTCTAAAAACATATAACATTAATTTCCCACCCCTCCTTACAGTCTGCCAGTACATCAGTCAACCTCATACCTACACCCTCCTTCCCCCATCCTGTTGCCACCAGGAAGGGGGCCTCTCTCCAACTCCCCAAATTTCCTCATGATACAAATTCCCTGACAGTACAATTCTCCCTCCCACCACACAGTTATAATATTGGGCCGCATGATGACAAACGTGGTGTCTGCTGTGGTGTCCGTCCGGCAAATGAGCCCCCAGGCACCCTGGCCCAGCGAATGGCCCCAGCCACCGGCCGACACCCTTTAGGTGTCGCCCTTCGGACTGGCGCCCACAGGGCCCCACCCTGGGAAAGGGGAGGGAAAGGCAGAGTGACAGCAGGCTCCTCCAGTCAATGCATATCTTTAACACCACCACCCACCGGGGCCTGGCTTTACCCCCCCCACCCCCTGGACCTCCGCACTTGCCTTACCTTACCGCTGCCAGTCTGGAGGATGGGGGAGGGGCCGCCGGCTGGACCGTTGGCTCCGCTACTGGGCCTCCTTTGCTTCTGACTGGTGGCAGGAGCCACCTTTCCTGCCAGGCCGCTGGGCCTTCTCTGCTGTGAGGTGGCGGAGAAGGCTGGCTGCCTGGCAGTGGAGCCAGCTCCTGGCACCAGCCAGCAGCTGAGGAAGCCTTGTCGCCAGCAGCGGAACCAGCTCCTCTGCCAAGTAGACGAGCCTTCTCCTCTTTTTTTCTGGTCCGCCGCTGGTCTAGAGAATGAAGAGAATGCCGACAACGTGGAAGTGCACATGCGCAAAATGGCCACTGAGGCAATGGCTCCCCCCACGCATGTGCGGAATGACTACGCTCTTCCAAAATGGCACTGATGCTGCCGCCACCATTTTGGATTAGGGTTGCACATGCGCAGAATGGCTTCAGTGGCCATTTGGCGCATGTGCTCTTCCAGGTCAGCAGTGTTCTCTTTGTTCTCCGGACCAGTGGCAGGCCAGGAAGAAGAGGAGAAGGCTGGCTGTTCGGCAGAGGAGCTGGCTCTTCTGCCGGCAGCCAGACCTCCTCTGCTGGTGGCAGGAGCTGGCTCCACGGCCAGGCCTTCGCTGAAGGCCTGGCAGCAGAGCTGGCTCCTGCCACCAGCCAGCAGCAGAGGAGGTCTGGCTGCCGGCAGCCCACCCCCATCCTCCTGACCGATGGCACTAAGGTAAGTGGTAAGTGAAGGGGGTGGGGGTGTAAAGCTGGGTCCCAGTGGGTGAGGGTGTTAGGGACATGGATCCCCACCCTCTGGGGCCAGGAGACAGGTGTTGGGGATGGGACAGCCCGCCCCGGGAGTTTTATTTCTGTCCAGGATCCCTATTCAGACAGTTCTTGGTTCTCTTTCCCATTGAAGTCAATTGACTTCAATGGGAAAAAGAACCAATAACCGAAACTGAGACACTTGCCAAAATTCAGGGATTCAATACTGAAATAAAACCGAAATTTGACCCCATGTCCCACCCCTACCAGCTAACCCACTTCTAACTACTGCCACCTTTGTTCTCCATAACATCTGTGAGACTGCCAGGGCCGAGTTGGAAAACACCCCATCAGTTAGCTCAGGCAAGCCAGTGCCCCTGTTCCAGGACCAGCTGAACCGAGTGGAGCAGTGCATAACCAGAGAGATCTGGGATGCCTTGTCCTGGCAGATTAACCGCAATGCTAGCCCAAACACCCACCATCAGTAGCAGTTTAATGAGCATCAGTGAACTTTCAAATGATCTTTTTGTGTTATCAATAAAGCCTTTGGAAATATTTCCTGTGTATCACTGTGTTTTCCTCAGGCCCATCTGTCTCCCCACCCCCCAGATGGCATACTTTCCCTGCGTGTCCCTCCACCCTCCCCTGTGCTACTTCCCATCCGGCGACCTTTCACTGTGTGTTCCCTATTGGCATTTGCAAGTTAACCGTGTCTGGGAATGGCAATAGGAAGTGCCGAGACACAGGCATGCAGCTGGCTACCCCGTGACTGGCCAGCACCCAGCCTTTACCTGTGGCTTTCCCTCTGTAGTTCCTTGCATCTAGGCTTTTCCACTGGGTTACTATGGGGACCCCATGCCCTCATGGATGGGGAGGGTTTGGGTTGGGGAGGGGCGTTATTTGTTACCTCCTTTTAAAGTTGTTTTAAGTGCTGTTTTTTATATTTTTATGTGATTGTGAGCTGCCCCGAGCTGCCTGTGGCAGGAGGGGTGGGATAATTTTTAAAAATCAATAAAATAATAAAATTAACTAAAATCTAAGTGCATGGCCAGAGAACTCCCCCCCCCCCCCAATTTTTGGTGCACCTACCCCTTCTTCCGTTCCAGCTCCAAAAGCAGTTCATCGCAATGTCATACTCCAAGGCCTACCCTCCCTGAAACTTCCCTCCTTTCCCAGGAGAAACATGGAAACCATGAATTATGAAAAATTAAAGAACTTTATTAAAATTAAATTAAAACTTTTTCTTTTTCCACTTGCTCCTTTTGGGGAAAGCTAGGCGCGCTCACTTGGATGGTGGGAGTGGCGGGGAGGAGGACATTTTTCCAGTCCTCCTCCCATGGATGCAGCTGTGGAGAGTGTTCATGGGAGGCATGCGGAAGTGATTGGCAAGGGGTGGGGGGGAAGCATGCCTGGCGCAGGAACTGTTCCCTGGCATGAGCGCAGTGCAGAGAGAGCTCAGGTGCTTTCCCTGGGGGCGGGGAGTGTCGATTTCTGGGGGAACCAGGACGGGCAGTGTCAAGGCCTTGAGTTCTGCAGCATTCTGCCACACCAGCTGCTTATGCTTCCTGGCCACTTTGCAGCAAGTCCCATCTGCCATATGGTCTCCTCAAGCAGCTCCCCTGCCAACTCCTCCGTGTCATCGGTTGTGGACCCACAGGTCCTGTTTCTACTGGACACTTGTGGCAGGGGGTTCCTGTCACGGCCAAACCGGTCCTAGATATATTAGTCACCAAGTCTTCTTTCAAAAAAACTCTATCAATAAAGACACCCTTAGAAATAAGATGCTTCCTAGTCCGTTCCTTTGTCCTCCCCCAACCTTACTGCATTGGGAGAGTGCCCTATAAAAAAGAGAACTTCCTTGAATCACTCTGGCGGGGAGAAAATAGTGTCAGTCCAATTGAAGACCGGTGAAGGGAATAAAAATCCCCAGTGTAGACCTAGTAGGGAGGAATCCCCGGTTGATTTAATGGAGACAGCAGTAACTGGTTCTTCCCTTCAACCTCCTGATGCTGTAGGAGATGAGAGCAATCCAACTAGTCTATCCTTGGGATTAGGGAAGGAGCCCTCTCAGGGTTTGCAAGGGACAAAGGTATCTAAAGATCTAACCCACTTTTCTACTATCGTTGGTGGATTCCTGGAAGAGCATAAAAGCGAGGAGGGTATTCCCCCTCTGTTAGCTGCTTTTGATGCTCTTCCGGTTATGGACCAAGACTTATATATTCAAAAATTAGATTTTTTAAGAAGCATATTGCCTCATGCTTCTATTGAATATGTACCTCCAGGATTAGAAGCAAGGAAAACCTCTGACCTACCGGTAAACGATACAGAGACATGGACAGCCATGCGCCATCTGTCAACCCAGGAACTGGGGACTGACAATTCATTTCAGGGACAGTCTCAGGTAGTTACTGCCTGTGTGGAGCCGAGGTCAGATGCCCAGATGAATATAGACAGCTCCACAGGAGTGCTGGTGTTTGGTTCGCAAATGGCAAATGAGGCTGGGTTTACGTTTACGGCCGAATTGGGGCACGCGACTTCTAGTATTAATTTGGACTGACAGAAGGTTTATGAGAGTTCAGAAGGGGATTACCCTCAGGGAGGTCCATCTCTACTCTCACCTTGTTCATCTCCAACCTTGGCGATCCGGGAGGGTTCTCCCTTTCCCTCCGGTGATCTGAAGGAAGGAACTTTACGTGTGTTACCCAATGGGTCAATTGGGAACAATCACCGGACCTCACTGAGACTTTTATCTTGGAACATCTCCGGGGGTAAATGTAAGTCCCGAGACCCTGATTGGATAGCTTTCCTGGCATCTTATGATGTGTTATTTTTTCAGGAAACATGGTTAAGGGAGGGTGAGTCTATTACTGTCCAGGGATTTCGGCCATATTTTTCTCCAGGTATTAAAACTAAAATTAAAGGCCGTGTCTCTGGAGGCTTGGCCATACTAATAACAGAAAGGTTTACAGAACCTTTGGAATTATTACCCTTTCAGCGATCTGAGTTTCAGGTTGGACTGTGGAGGTCGCCTTCTGGGACCCAGCTGCTATTTTTAAATTTATATATTCCTCCAGTCTCGTCTGTGCATTATAAAGCCGATGTTTGGGGGGCTTTTGATGCTATGTTGGAACAGCTATATGAGCAATTCCCCCTTGCATTATATGTTATAGCGGGGGATTGGAATGCTAGGATAGGGGTCTCTCTAGACCCCGACCTGGGATCTGGACCAGAAGAGCCTTTACCCTTAGTGACAAGAAAATCTAAAGATTTGGTAAGGAGTGAAACAGGGGAATGTTTCCTGGAATTACTCTTTACCAATGGGCTGAGGGTATTAAATGGACAGGGACCAGGTGATCCAACTGGAGAATTTACCTATGTCAGTAGTGCTGGGCAGAGTGTGATAGATTATATTGTGGTGCAGGCCCATCAGTGGGCACGATTTACAGAATTCACATTGATACCACGCCCAGAAAGTGACCATCTGGCCTTGACAGTTGAGGTTACTCACTGCCTAAGTATTAGTAAGACCCCACTTTCAAACTCAAGTAGCCATAGGGCTCGGGTTAAGTGGAGAGATTTACTCCTGCCCAAAATTTTAAGCTTGCTTTGGGGCTCGGAGTTGAACCAGTCTATAGGTGTACTCAAGTTAACTAGTGATCCAAGCCGGGATATAATAATCTGGGAACGACAATATTCTTTGATTGTGTCAGTGTTGGCCCATCAAATTTTGTCTCGAGCTCCGAGTACTTTCCAGCCTAAACCCCAGGGGTGGTTTGACCAGGAATGCAGGTGGGTCAAGCACTTATTGATTTATGCCCGGAAACTGTGGGTAAGGGAGCCCACAGATCTAACTAGATTGCAATTTGGGCAGATAAGGGGACAATATAAGGCTCTGATAAGGGGGAAAAAACTGGGGCATAACCAGCTATTATGGGCTAAGCTGCTTGTTGCTGCCTCTACAAAGGACTCGAGATCTTTTTGGGCAATTCTTAATGCCGAGCTCCTGCCGCGTCCAGGTACCAGCCCTGTTTTGATAGAGGCAGAGAGATGGATCTCCTTTTTTGGAGAACTCTTCGGACAGAGCGGAGAGGACGAAGAGGCGTTCCTTTTGGACCCCCTCAATCCTGTGTTACCAACGCAGAATTCCCATTACAGCCCTGACGTTTCAATAGACCAGGTAGTTGCAGCTATTAATTCTCTGAAGCGCAATAAAGCTCCTGGTATTGACTTTATTGTTTCCGAGGCCCTACAGGCCTGTCCAGAATGGTGGGCTGCCTTTTTGGCACCGTTCTTCACATTGGTTAATATCACAATGAGAATGCCCCAAGATTGGGGTACTTCTATTATTATTCCTATCTTTAAGAAGGGGGACCCAAATGACCCAAGCTGTTATCGGCCTATAAGCCTATTACCAGTTATAGCCAAAATTTATACTAGGCTATTGCTTGACCATCTTGAGGTTTGGGCATATGGGCAGAATCTGATTCCCCAGGAGCAGAGTGCTTTTCGGAAGGGTTCCTCCGTTATTGACAATTGCTTTATTTTAACTCACATAATTGCAAAATATGTGAAAATACGGGCAGGGACGTTATTTTTGGCTTTCATTGACTTCCAAAAAGCATTCGATTCTGTACCCAGAGTTAAACTTTGGAAAAAGCTTCAAGATTTAGGGATTAACTACCATCTTCTGTCCCTACTCATGCATGTACATGCAGGGAATCAGGCTAGGGTCAGACTGAATGCAGACGGCACCTTGTCAGACCCATTCCGAGTAAGGAGAGGGGTAAGACAGGGGTGCGTCCTGGCCCCTCTACTCTTTAATTTATATCTGAGTGATCTTCCGGCCAGGTTGGCTTTGTCAGACTCGCATTCTCCTAGGATTAAGGACAGGAGTCTCCGCATACTAATGTATGCGGATGACATTGTCCTACTTTCTCAAACGCAGAAAGGTCTGCATAATCTCCTGAGAATGTTGATCAACTATAGTGCTGAGAATGAGCTAGGCATTAACCTGCAAAAATCACATATTATGGTTATGGGGAAAAGAAGGGGCCTTAAACGCAGATGGATAATTGGGGGAATGAAATTCCAGCAGGTATCTTCTTATGTATATCTAGGCATTACCCTCTCTGATAACGGATCTTGGGCAAGACATAGGAAGCTAATGGCCTTGAAGGCTAAAAGGGCTTGTAAGGGAATTCTGCGCCTGGCATCCACTTCACCTGGAATTAAGATCTCCCTGATCTTGGAAGTGTTTCGAGCCAAAGTACAGTCTTTGCTGCTATTTGGCTCGGAAGTGACTATATCAATGAATATGCAGGCTCTGGAGACAGTTCAGAATGTCTTTCTGAGAAGCCTGCTAAGAGTACCACAGGCAGTTCCAGCCTCAGTGGTAAGGGCTGAGACAGGCATTATTTCCATCGATTGCCTCAAGAAATTACGGGCCCTGGGGTACTGGCTTAGGCTGATAAACCAGGATGTCCCCTCTCTGTCAGCTCAGTGCCTGGAGGAAGAACTAGAGCATACAGGGGCGCTCTCATATCCATGGATTACCCAAATTATGGTTTATTTGACTAGGGCAGGTCTTTCAATTCCTTGTTTGCAAGGAAAAAACCTGTCTTTACAAAAGAACTTGGTCAAATTAAGGCTTACTGATATATTTAAACAGGACGATCTGGCAGCTTTGGCATCCTGGAAGGCGGCCCCACAATTAGGCACCTTTAAGCAATTCCACAGGTTAGAACCATATTTGGACAAGTTAAATGATATTACAATGCGCAGGGCTTTTACCTCTGTACGATTTGGTCTTCTCCCCACTGCTGTTGTGGAGGGCCGATTTAAGAACGTACCATATTCACAAAGACTTTGTCCTTGTAGTGGCAAAGTAGTGGAGGATGTGGAGCATTTTGTTCTTTTCTGCCCTTTATATGAGTCTCTTAGGCAGGTCTGGATCTCACCTTTGTGGGACCGGAGCTGCTCATTACATAAAGGGAATGTAGCAGCTCTATTAGCATCCCATGATGAGGAAGTTATTAAGGCAGTTGCCTTATTTGTTGTACTGGCTATAAGAATCCGTACTGCATCATGCTAAAATTGTGAATTTTTCTCGTTTTTTGGATTTCAAGGTTTTATCTTTATCTTATTTTTTTTAATTGTGAGGTTACTTTTTTTAATATATGTTGTATGACATGCTTGTCTATGTTTATCTATGTCTAGGTTTATTATGTATTTATTTATTTAAATGTTCCAGTCTATTGTCTTGTATTATAAGTGGATGTTTGTTATGTTTTTATCTTTTTGTCTGTATGTTTTTATTTTTGACCATGGCGGAAGCTAGTGTCTAATAAAGTATTGATTGATTGTCACGGGAATGAGGGTCAGAGCATGGGGATGCTGAAGGGAAGGACAAGAGCTGGGAGTGGACAAATCTTGGACCTAGAGTGGGGTAGCAACAAAGTAAGGGACAACCTCTCAGCCACTCTCCAATCTGAGGAAGAGTGAAGCTCATCACAGAGAACTGGCCTTGTTGGCCTCAGAGAGCGTACAACTCAACATTGAGGTCTAGGAAAGAACAGGGAATGAGGACTCAAGGAACATATGCCAAGGAGGGAACAAGAGGTCTGGAAACAAGGAGGAACAGGGAGCTTGGGAGCTAGTGGGCTACGATGGCCTGGAAGCAAGGGGGAACAGGAAGCCTGCAAGCTAGAGGGATACAAGCAGGTCCCCAATTCTCCCAATGAAATTTTTTAAAAATCCCCGGGAGTCTGCAGGCTGGATTCTGTGTGGGGCCCCTTCCCCTGGCTGGCCAACTCTGGCGCAAGGCCAACTCACCCCACCATCCGGCAGCAGGGAAATCCTGATGAAACAGCTGCACTGGGGTTCCCGTTGCTCAGGGGGCCAGGGTGAGTTCCTCCATCCCCCACCTCCTCTCCCATGGGGATTCCCTCCCCACTCTTTTCCTGCTGGGCTGGGGGCATGCCAGGGGTTGCCTCCAACCCCAGCCCACTTGGGCCCCTCCGCCCACCTGGATCTCCAACTCACCTCACCACCTGGTAGCAGGGAAGTTCCAATTTTTGAAAAGCTTATGCCCAGAACTCATGAGCATGCTTAGAACTAGCTGGCACATCCAAGATGGTGCCCACAGTGTGCTGATGCTTCTGGTGCCATCTTTGAAAAGGGCTGAGTATGCCTTATGAACAGATTCAGTTTTTAAAATAAATAAATAATTGTAAACATACAAGGCCAGGAAGAGGCCGTGCTTTGCGGGGGCCCCTCTGGAGGGTAAGTACCCCAACGTCCACTAGGCCCCTTGCTAGGCCCCCAACCCTCCCTCCCGGGCCCCTCCATTGGGTCCCATGTGTCTGGGTGATACCTCCTCCCCACAGAGCACCATGACATCATAGTAGCACTCCATAAGAGATGGGACTATGTAAAAAAATAAATTAAAAAATAATGGATGGAGCTTAGGCAGACACCCCCCACCACCACTCTTTTCCAGTGTGGCCATGCCCCCATGGAGGGTTGTGACATCATGGTGCTCTATAAAAAACAGAGCTACATCAGACAATTTTTTTTTAAAAAACCAACAAGATGCTACCCTGCATGGCCATCCCATCATTGATGGGAGCCACCACTACCCCGGCCTTCCCCACAACCATCACTTCCGTCTTGTCGGGATTTAACTTCAGGCGGCTCGTCTTCATCCAATCCCCAACAGCTGCCAAGCACCGGGTAAGCACCGAAACTGCTGGGCCTGAGTCGGATGAAAATGAGAGATAAAGCTGAGTTTCATCAGCATACTGATGACACCATACGCCAAACTCCCTAACAACCTCCCCCAAAGGCTGCATATACACATTGAAAAAGAGAGAGGACAAGATGGAACCCTGCGGGACTCCACACGTGAGGCCCCGGGGAAAAGATGGAAAATCACTCAGGACCACACGCTGGACTCTCCCAGCCAGGAAGGAGCGGAACCACTCAAGAATGGTCCCACCGGTCCTGCAGTCGAGTCACCAAAAGTTCATGGTCAGTGGTATCAAATGCAGCTGAGAGATCTAATAGGATAAACAGGGTTGAATGACCCTGGTCCAACTCACGGGAGAGATCGTCGACCAAGGTCACAAGTTCAGTCTCTGTGCCATATTCAGGGCGAAAACCTGACAGCAAGGGATCGAGAAAGTTAATCCAGTTCAGATGCTCCTGCAACTGCCAAGCCACCACCCACTCAATAACCTTCCCTAGAAAGGGATGGTTAGAGACCGGCTGATAGCTGGCCAGGACGCCAACGTCCAATGATGGTTTCTTGAGCAGGGGCCACACCAAAGCCTCCGTAAGGCAGTCCGGCACCCTGCCCTCCCCCAGGGAGGCATTGACAATTCCCGCCAGTAACAGCCCTAATGTCTCCCAACTGTCCTTGACCAGCCAGGATGGGCATGGGTCTAATTCACAATAAGTAGCTTGGACAGACCCCAGGGCATCCCCCACATCTGAGGGCAACACATTCTGAAATTCATCCCACAAAACTGGTTCACCCACTGCTAAAAGTGTTGCATCAAAACCATGGTGGATCTGAGCGATTTTATCTGCAAAGAAGTCCACAAACAAATCACAGCGAGCATTCGATGACTCTAAATCCAGGCAGAGGGAGGCCGGACTGACCCGCCCCCTCACCATCCGGAAAAGCTCCACCGCATGTGACTTAGAAGATGCAAAGAAAACTTCCTTTGCTGCCCGCACCGCCATGGCATAGGTATGTAACCAGACTCTATGCCGCAATCGGTCAACTTCAGCATGCGAGTGACGCCACCGTCGATCTAACTGCCGCCCTTCCTACTTCATCCGCCGCAGTTCCTCTGTATACCATGGGGAGCTGCATTGTCAGCGGTTCGGAAGCAGACGTCTGGGAGCTACCTGGTCAGTGGCCTCCACCAACATGGAATTCCACATGGTCACGAGGTCATCGAGTGAGCAGCCATCGAAATCAGAGAATACATCCCCTAGAGCAGTCTGGAACCTTCTAGGTACCATAAGCCATTGGGGGCAACCCATCCTAATTGGTTCTGCACCCTCCCAGGGGCTGACATGCACCAGGATACCTGCCCGGAGGAGATGATGATCCGTCCATATGAACTAAGGTGCCAGCCATGCCAGCAGACCAGTCCGCTGCTCATTGGCATTGTGGGCAAGTCACAAGAACTGGCCAAGAGCTCAGGGAACCTGGGTTCCCCAACACTCGCGCTAAGGACATGTCAGTCACAAAGGCGCTTCCTCCTTTCCCATGGTCTGTGGCAGAAGGAGTGTGTGACAGCTTGCCTCCGTGAGTGGGGTAGCCATATTGGAAGCCACCTGTTTGAATTCCTCCCCACGCACTCCACATGGATGGGTGCTCAGCAGCAGTGCCACTCAGCGACCACAGACCCACCCAAATTGCCTTGCTCATTTAAAAAACACTGAAGGAGTGGCTAAGCATGCATTCCTCCACCCCTTTCCAATGTGGCCACACCCCCTACAGAGTGACACAATGTCACAGTGGCAGTGCTCAATGGGGGATGGGGTCTCCCACACTTGGGAAGCGCGGGTTTGGCAGACAGAGTGCAGATAGCGACCAGTCAGGTCTCATCAGGCTTGGGTTGGGTCGCAGGCCTCTTTGTCCTTGTAATCTGAACACATGGTCCAACCCCCTCCAAACACACGTAGCTGGGGCACACAGTGGCTTCTGATAAGTATGAGTTTTTGTTAGTTGGTGGCACGCACTCCCTGCACCTCTTCATCCATCTGTGGCTGCTTTCATACCTTACAAAATGGGCTATTATAATAACTGGAGATAATACCGGGTATTATAATGCTGTAATTTTTGTAATGTGTGAATGCACTATTCCCCTTTTATGCTGCAAGATCTTGGGTCATTGTAAGAGCTACCAAATGTGGCTTTTACAATGACCTGAGATCTTGCAGCATAAAAGAGGAATAGTGCATTCACAGTTTACAAAAAATTGCGGAATTATAATACCCGGTATTATCTCCAGTTACAATAGCCCATTTTTCAAGGTGTAAAAGCAGCCTGTCTCTCTGGGGGGAAGAAAGAGGCTGTATGCAGGTCATTCTCTAAATGAATTCAGTCCAGGTATCCTGGTATGTACAGGCAGGAGATGGTAACATGACAAAGTAAATGGTGACTTCACAACAGCAACACTGGCATCTTCTGCTTTTGTGGGGAACAGCATTGGTCCATTAGCAGTAGGCTGCACTACTCTGTGCCAATTCCTCGTTCTGGTGCTGCTCGAAAAAGCATCCCAGAATAGGCAGCATTTCTCAAAATTCCCATGTATCCAGGCATCTTGGATGCCCCCCGAGCTGTTTGGATAAGCAGGCATACACTATATTTAGAGGAAGTCTGAGTGAGAGCTATTTTTCTAAGTATTTTTTAACAGCCTGACTAGAAATCACTTTCTTTCTCAATCAAGTTTCAGTTGCTTTGTACCACTTGTCTATAGATTTTCTATGTAAAATATGCTAGACATGAGCTAAATGCACAATATAAGTAAGCAAAAGGGAGCATGTAACAGGATGGCACTGTTTGCCTGCCATCAAGTGCTAATCACATGTTGTCGAACTTAATTCCACTGACCCTACATAACTTAGAAATAGATCTTTGGCGAGGGTGTGGACTGAGCTGCCCTGAAGGAGATAACTTAAGCACAAATAAGCCTGGGAAGAAAGTTTAAGTTGATCTTTGTTATGGTTCCTTTTTGTTTGTTTTGGTTGGTTGGGGTTTATTTTTGGTTAATAAAGCCAAACCCAAGGAAGAAGAATAAATTGTGGCCATTGCCACACAGGTGTACTGTGCTCTAAAGCAAATTGGAAAAGGCACATACCTACATTGAACAAACCCAGTATTTTGTCCTTTTCAGTATTCTGTCCTTTTTCAGAGTTAAAAGCTAACCCCAAGATTTTTAACAGCAGGTGCCTAAAATTAAATACTCAAATAAATTACCTGATTTTCAAAGTATTGATATGTGGCTTCTATTGATTTAAACAGACAACTTGTCCTCAGTGTGAGGCAATATGAGGTTTATGGCATTGCCAATTACTCATGGTTTCGTTCTTAAGCATTTAAAATAGTAAATGCTTTCACACGCATTTGCATTGCGGACATTTAGTAAAGTTAGGTAGATTTTGAAACTAAAAACTGGTGGGGTTTTATGTAGTAATGAAGAAGAGGCAGACTTTAATCACAATAACTGGATAGGACAACCTCCCAAAAAAGAGTTCCTGCAAAGTTGCTGTTTACCAAAAGTGGGTGGCTTTGATATGCTGTCTGTCTGTCCAAGTTGTTAATCAGAGATTTTGTGCCTAGACATCACTCTGCTGCTGCTGTTGTAGTGTCTGTGCATGTATTGTGACACTTCGCTCCTTTTTTCATCTGGGAGGGAAATTTATTCTCCTCAACTTTCACTGCTGAAGGTGTCATGTTTACCGTAGGCACTAGAGAACACTGCTGCACTGAATAAAAGACCAGTTATCTTCCCGAGCTGGTCAATGGAACTGAAACTAGGATGGTCAGGAGTCTTTGAATTGTGGTAATTTCTCAGGACAGGAAAGCAGACTGATACAAGGAGCGTTTCTGAGCAGTACTTGCTTTTACTGAGGCACGATATGGAGGATTCCAATATTTAGACGATTTGTCACCATTTCTATTTTGACCTAAAGATAAACGTGTTGGTCTTATACTGCCTTTATTCATTACTAGGTGAATATTTAGGGGTGCAATCCTGCATCCAATGGCTCAATTCCTGTTGACTTTAATGGTGGAGGATTATGCCCTTTCTAATTCAAGTAGTCTCACTAATCTTCTTGTAAGGGTTCCACAGTTTAATATGTTATGTCACTGTATTGCAGTAAATGATTTTAAAAGTATGTTATGCTGTCATGACTTTACACTGGATCCAGTTCAGAATAGCTAAATAGTCCTGCTAGCAGAATGTAGGTCAGTGTACTAGTGAAACAGGGAGGATTCCCCCCACATGGTCCCCCCTCCCGGTCCAGTATGGGTGTTTTCAGACGTGACAAGATCACAGTGAACCATGCTGAATACCTACATGTGGTCACTGTGCCCTGCACGTCTGTTTGGCGGCCGCCAGATGTTCGCCACACTGAATACCCACATGGGGTCAATTTCAACCACGCTTCCCGGGCTACCGGTGTGAAAATCGGCTGAAGTGTGGTGAAAGTGATTCCAGGCGGGCATAAAAAAAAAGTAACGTTTGGTCGGCTATCACAGCCCGGAATCCCCAGTGGGATTCCGGGCCGTGGTGAACTCGGCCAGACGCTGCGGCGGCATTGGCCTCGGTGCCTGCCCGTCTCCCCAGAGGGCAGGCGGCAGGGAGCGTGGAGGGGGCGGGGCCGTGCGCCGCGCGGCCTCGCCCCCTCCCCGATTCCCTGCCGGAATCCCCCGGCACGTCTGTTAGGGCGTGACAGGGTTGTCCCGGCGGGGGATGAATACATTGATTTCGTGACGGGGCCAAGTGACCCCGTCACGTCTGAAAACACCCTATATTAAAGCATATGGCAGTCATATGCAAGGAAATAATTTATTGTACTGTTGTTTGTGAGTTTGTAGTCGTAGGGTACTTTCAGACGATACGGGGCCCTTTGGCCCCGTACCGGCACCACCGGCTTCGTTCCCCGCCGGGGTCACCCTGTCACGGCCCAACAGACGTGCCGGGGGGATCCCGGCGGGGAAAGTGGGAGGGG
>QEPC01013103.1:186825-197745 GCA_003113815.1 Sphenodon punctatus | reverse complement strand
GCCGATTGACCGTGGCCAACATCTGGCGCGCCGCAAACAGACGTACGGGACACGGTGACCACAGGTGGGTATTCACCGTGGTTCACCGTGTCAACGTCACGTCTGAAAATACCCGTATTTGTGCTTAGGACCCTTAATAGGTTTAAGTTAGAACAATCAGGCACTACCAGTAAGCTAATGCTTGGAATGGTGCTCCTGCTATATTCAGTTGATGTTAAAAGTAGCATATGATATTAATGTAGATGTGAACATTAGCATGCTGTTTTTAAAGACCATCCTGAGAAGATATAACCTGTTGATCAATGAAACTGCAATTGTTCTGATAGGAATATACATCACCATTCTACAAGCATACTGGATAAATACTCCTAGTCATAGTTTATTTACAGTGTACCTGCCAAAACATACTAACCGACAATAAACGAACCATAATTAAATACAAAATATAGACTCCACAATAGAACCTCAGAGTTCACAATAAGCTAGTACAATCCCAACAAAGGTTTAATATAGCAGCTTATAAAATATTAAATGTCTACAAGGCATCTTTCGAAACTTCGCCACTTGCAGTAGAAAATTCCCTAAAGCAGATAATACTGCAATGTTTTTATTGCGGATCAGCCAGATTATTTTGTACCGAGAAAGCCAGCGTTGCATAAACTGGTGAAGGGGGTAATAAAACAATCTCTGTGTGTCTTATACAGGCAACAGTGTCAGAAGATATGGTCAAGATCTTCCATGGCACCTGAGCCACACCTACATAATCTTTCCCCATATAGGAACATTAGTCCATCTCCCTCGAACAGCAGCTATATCCAGCTGATTAAAGTGAAGTTTAGTTAAGAGCCTCCTATTGGATAAATACTATTAAATCTCCAGATTCTCAAATAACTGACTAAAATGCTGGGGATACATTCTCTCTTGGTGTAAATGATCACATATGGGTTTGAATTATACTATTGGCCTTTTTAATATTAGTTTCTTCTTTTAAGCTCAGCATACACGCATGCATGCACACAAATTAACTAATTTTAAAAAAATAAAATAAAAATCCAACTTCGTAGCATTTCTTTTCTAACCTGTTCCTTGCATGCCTAATCAGGAAAGCATCTCATGCTTAAGGTAAGCAATAATTTAAATCTAAGTTTTAGTATCTTTAGCCAGGTACGATCTCACTCACATTTGGACTTTGACACACTTAAAGATGCAGTTTCCTTTTAGTTTGCTCAATGACTGCCCTTCAAGAAGCTTCAAACATTAGTGTATCTCAGACAGAGATGTTGAAATCTTGCCTTCTGAAAAGGAAAAATACCCATAGTGGGCTTTTTTGTTATAAATGAGGAGGTTCAAAACAGAAAAGGGTGAGGGCAGGCAACCCTTGAACTGAGGGAAGGAGAACTGGGGCTCTTCAGCCCTTATTGAGTAACTCTATAGAATTCAGTAAGAAATGAGAACCTTTTATTAAAAAAAAGAAAAGAAACCAACCTATAGAATAGCATAGCAGACTATTCAATTCTGTAGATTGGTATAAACCTTTAAAGTAGAATTGATTGAAAATGGTAATTTTTACAGCACCTTTCATGTACAAATATTTCCATTTTTAATTTTTTAAAAAATGTTGATAGAAATTTTCCAGTCATACACATTCATGTACTTTCAGAGAAATGTACGTAAGTGTTTTACTAGATTAGGGCTACTTCACAGGACTAAGCCCTCTGGGAGAGAATCTGGCTATTACAACACAACAGCCATATACAGAATCTCAGGAGTTTTCAAACCAGTCATGGAGGCATTTGTGGAACTCGTCCTACTAGCAGCTTGTAAGACAGAGAGAAATATGTAAACATGTCTTGCTGTAGGTCACTTCAAGGATGGGCATGCCTCTATGACCCCATAGATAACTGAAAGTTATGCATATATTCGTTCTGGCATGATACCAGTACTTCATTCCAGTCTATGTTATATTGCTTACTTGAGAATGTTTTGAGGAAGATTGTCTGAGTGTGCTGTAACTCCATTCCTTTTTTTACTAATCTGCAATACAATCTCAAAGTGCAGTTTAAAGGGTCTTTGGGTATTTTCAGATGTGATACCCCAGCCCGTGGTAACGCTTACCCCAGCATGACCACGGGCCGGGGTGTCACGTCTGATCCAGCCCCGCCAGATGCGAGCTCCTGGCCAGCACACATCCCGTGGTAAGCCCTGCCATGGTCCGGGGTAGGTGACCCCAGACTGTGGTAGAGCAGGTCATCACGTCTGATGGCCCGATCCACCTAACCCATGGCTGCTCACAGGCCACTGCACCCACACCTGCCCGTCAGGGAGGGGACTGTGCCATGCATGGGGGGACAGGGCTCCGCACAGCCCCCTGCTCTCTCCCCACCCCCTCCCCAGCCCTGGCCGCCTGAACGTTTGTTCAGTGGTGGGATTTACCCCACCCTGGGGTGAGGGCTCTCACCCCGGGGTGGGTTTAAGCGTGGCGGGTGAAAAGCCTGTCACGTCTGAAAATACCCTTTGACACCCCATCCCTTTTAATCAGCTCTTTTGCTGAAAATAAGTGAATTTTACAAATGAAACTGTGAGGTTTTAGAAATGCAAAACAAAATGGGGAAAAATCCCGAATGGGTCAACTTTCATACTTTGAAAACTACTTACTAACATTCAAAATTTTACATGCCATGATTCAGCCTTCCATCTCTAAATTGTTAATTTATAAAAGAAGCTTAGTGTTTACCTACCTACACTTTAGAAAAAGCAATGTCTAAAAGTGATTCCGTGTAACATGATTTGTTCGAGCCATGTTATAACCACATGAGAGAAGCCTTTTAAAGTTTTATAGTTACTTCAAGCAAAAAATCTGCTCAGAAAGTGTTTGTTTTTTATGTATACATTGACAAGAATAAATCCGTTATTTATAATGTAGCAATGTGTCTAGTAAGTAAATACCATGTCTGTTTTTGTAGTGTAGATGAAGCACTGGATTCAGTATTAGAATTAGGTATTGTCTGCTCTAGAACTTTGGAAAGCACATTAACTACATTTTCTTTCTCTCTTTCTATATAAATATCCTAATTTAGAATTAAGGGCTGTGTTGAAACACTATTCTGCCTTTACTCTTTATTCTAACAAGTTTGGCCAGTCAATGCAAATGAAGCCAAAAGTGGTTAAAACAATTTCTCTTTGATAAAAACTTCTAGCTGAGGTCCCTATTAGTCTACATCAAAATGTTTTAACATATTTTGAGAAATGCTTGACTCCCATCCGTGTTTTCCCATAAAACCATGTTAAATTCAGCTTAGTTGGAATTGTAGGTTAAGGGTTCAATTCTGCAAAGTGCTAAGCTTTTTGGACCAATGTAGTAAAAAAACAAAACACGTTTAACTTTATGCAGGTGACTAGTCCCACTGACTTCAGTGTGTGTGTATTCATGTGCTTAAGTTTTTAAACATGTACTTAGATGTTCTACTGGATTGATCTAGAGTGCTCAGCACCTTGCAGGATCAGTCCCCAGCAGAATAGTAGATTTAACTCAACATTTAGAATTTGTGTCTCTGTGTAAAAATCTAATCTTAGGGGAGATGTTTCCCTGGGTTTTCCTTTAAACTCCATTGAAATTTTGCTTTTGTTTTCAAATAAACCTTTTCTTGCAGTGTCTCAGCTCTCAAAAAAGAAACTGACTAGTAATAACCTAAGTTGATATATGAGGTGAAGAAAGTTGTTTGCAGTATGTGACTTTTATTTTGATAATGTGTCAAACACAGTTTCCGAGTATGCAGATACAGTTGGGCCTACAATGGCATATATTTTTCAGGGTCGTTATCTTCCATTGTTGGTTTTTTTATTGCTTGGGAAATTTGCATGAAAATACAAACATGGTTTCTGAAGATTTCATCTGCTTCTGCTGCTTATTTCTTCACTTGAAGTTAAAATCATCTTTTTGTGATATCACAAGTGGCTTTCTGGAAATTATGACATTTCACTTAAGAAAAGATTTTGGTTTCAGTTGAGAGGTAATCCACAAGGTTAAAATTAACCATTAAAGGAGAGGCAGTGGATTTCCAGGTTTTATGCAAATCTTCCAAATTATTTTTCAAAATGGAAGATTAATCTAGAATTGTATAAATAGAAGTGCTTCTAAACAGAATATTTTTCAAATTTTTACATCATACCTCAATAAGCATTCAAATTTAGCTTTGTGACCTTGAGTGCTTTAATATCTTAAACTGAGTTCTATGACTTAAGTACTAAGGTGAAATAAGTAATTTTCAGAACTTAATTATACTAATAAAAAGGAAAACATAACTTTAAAAATCAAGAAAGATTTAAATATTAATTTTAATTGGCTAGTGATCCAGTTAATCAGGTTAACATCAAAATAAATATAATTGTCAGCTTTGTAATACAGTTTCTCTACCACTCCAAAATTTTAAAAGTGCAATCTGATTTTCTCTCTAGTAAGCAAAGAAAATGCACTCTGCTCTGCAAAGCCACAACAAACACAACCCAAATCTTCTAGGCTAATATATGAGGCTATCTCTGCATGCCCATGTTAAAGTAGAGTTTGTAGGCTTATTAGCATCCTATTAATATGTGCATAAAATGTAGTCTGTGTCTGAGCCCAAATACACAAATTGGCAAATCAAAGAGAAGCCCCTTCACACCTTTTGCTGGCTTCATCCTGATTTTTTATTTATCTTAAAACAACTTCCTTAAGAGAATTTCCTCTTCTAAAGGAAGCACTTCTCCATATTTAACAGGAGAAACCTGCACTAGATTATGTTCCTAGCTACATGAGGGTTGAGAGGCAAGGAACTGTTTTAATCATGTTCTAAATTTTAATTTTGATCTCCATGGAAAATACATTTAACTAAAAATTACACCACAGTTTAGGTTTATTTATTTATTTTCCTTTTTTAAAAAAAGGGAGAAACAGAATTAATAACCTGGAGGGGGTTTGTTTGTTTGTGGGTGTGTATTTGAATATTTAGTCCCAGAAAAAAGAAACAAAAACAAATTTTAAAGGAAGATTATTCTTAAGGAAATACCACCTTAATATAATTGCCATTTTCCATATTAACTGTAGTAGTCAGTTTATTTGTGAGAATCTTTTTCTTTTGTCTATACAAGTAGATAATGTTAGTTTAAGTTAAATCAGTTTATAAACTGATGTAGGTAATTAAATGGAAAACTTTGTGTAGCTGCTTTTATTTTTGTTTAAAAGTGTTTTATACCACTGTACCTTAACTCTTCAAGGAATCAAGTTAAGGGTGTTTTCAAATGTGACGCTACCATGGGTGGCCACGCTTTACCCTGACGTGGCCACCCATGATGGCGTCATGTTTGTTCCCGCCTGCCAGATGTTTGCTGCGGGTGGGAACAAATAGGTCCCAAACCATAGCAGGATTAACTCTGAGTTGCGCGATGGACTCCCTGACAATGCACAACCTGAAGTTAGCCCTGCCACAGTCTGGGGAAGCCATCCCGAGACTGTACTAGAGCGGGCCGTCACATATGATGGCCCGCTCCGGTGGCTGGAGCTTTTCCAGGGAGACGCAGCAGCCTCATAGGCCACTGCACCCGCCTGTCAGGGAGGGGGCCATGCCATGTTAAGCAGCACAGGGGTCAGGGCAGTGTGGATCCACATCCACACACACCCCTCCGCAGCCCCGGCCGCCAGCATGTTTGTTCAGCAGTGGGGCCAGATCCTGCCCAGTGTGAGCGCTCTCACCCCGGGCAGGATCAAAGCATGGCGGTGCTCAGCACTATCACATACGAAAATACTCCCAAGTTAAAATAAGGAAGTCTATACATAATTTGCACATGTTTACCTAAATCCATTTTAAAGTGCACTACTCAAAACTTGTACAATTTTTTTATTTTGGAAAAGCCTTGTAATAGTTATAAAGCTTTCTAATGAGAGGAGCTCAGCAAGCATCCAAAGCAGATTATCCAAGACAACATATTCTTAAACTTTGTCAAACAGAAAAAGTTACTTTCCAAGCTAGTTTAAAATAGTTTAAAATGTTTTCTGTCCACTCTAGCTTTCTGGTCTATTCATGTTGCCTTCATTTACAGAGTATCTGAATGTTTTCCCATGGATACTTAAGATTGTTTCAAATCTGTTCCTGCATTCATCTGATTTTCTTTGATAGAAATGCATCATTCTATATGAGCCTGTTTTGGATTTCGTCCCTGCAAGAGCTAGGTATAAGTACCAACATCATGTAATGTCCTTGAATGCCTGTGCAAAGCAATTGAAATGTAAGATTTTAAATTAAAAAAACAAAAAACAAATAAAAAGGCTGAAGTATTATTATATGAAAATGCTGCCCTAGCTTTGTATGCCCATATTAGAAAAATCTCTGAGAGGATCAGAAAAACTACATCTACCTAACAAGAATATTTTCCTTAGATTCCAAAGTGAGCTTTTCCCTGAGGGAGTACTACATATTTATAGGGTAGGGTTTATATCATTATACATATACACACACATCTTTTCTCAAGGCCAGTCTTGTGTGACCTGGGAGCTCAAACTATGGATGTATTTTCAATATCCTAGATCTCTTTTGATCAGACTTGCAGGAATTTTGTTGTTGATTTTTCACTATTTCTAAATGTTAGTGAATTAACTTCTGTCCGATTAATGGCCCCTAGTGCCTGATGTCTTCTGTTTGCCTACATTTTATTTATTTTTATTTATTTATAAATATTTGTTAGCCACCCCCTCATGCCTTCGGCATCTCGAGGCGTCTTACAGCATAAAAACACACAATAAAATTCATTAAAACAATGTTTTAAAAATACAACCCCATACGTAACAAAACCAGCATTGGCAGCCTCATTGCAAGCTCCTCCTACATTGCTTTGCCAGTGTTTTTACCCTGAAAAGTCGCTAAGTCATTGCTCAGTTTTGTAAAACTATGCTAATGCTTTATATTATGGGGCCTATTCGCACACCAGTGTTTAGGGGCTTTATGTAACTAATTCTCTCTGGGTGCTAATGTGAATTGAGTGCACACATTTCTCCATACTTTGGCTGGAAAATATAGCACCCTTTCTCTCTCCCTCCCACCCACTGCCCAGTCCTGTGGTTTGTGAATGCAAAACCATACCACACCTAAAGTTTCACCTACTTAAGGATTGAAGGATTGGGCCCTTGGTGTCTAAAAGCAGACATGCTAAAACGTTTTCCACACTTTTAAAATCAAAGTTTCTTTAGCTTTCAGCAAATTCTTTAAGTTTGTTAACCTGGCATATTTTTCTATGGCAAAGTATGTATGATCTTTAGCTACATGGATACACATGAAACAAAGTAAAAGTGAATGAAAATTCATGGAAAATATAGATTTTTTTGCAAAGAATAAACAATTACAAAAGACCACATCTGTCTAGTATCTAGAAGAAAAATGCTGAGACAACTTATGATAAACACCTGTATACCATGATTTATCAATTCTGCAGTAAAATGCTCGATCCACTGGAGATATTTTTTGGCGGGGAAGAAGCTGGTGACTTTAAAGGAGGGGGGGGAGGGAACTGGTAAACAATTTCTAAGAGAAAAACAACTGTGGAGACTCTTCTTGAGGAAAAATGACTAAAATTGTAACTATCCCCCCAGAATTTTTAACTGGAATTTTAAAAAAATCTCTTTTTTTCCCCTTAAGAAAATTTGCAGGCAGTTAATGCCAGAAAGTTATTAAATAATCATATCTTCACTTACAAGTTTAACTTCAATTTTCACCAAAACATTATAAGCATTCATATTATGCAAAATCAGTGTAGCTATAGATTAATGGATTAGGGAGTTCATAAATATGCAGTAGCACACAATTGCTAGATTATTTTGTCAGTGTGTTGCAGGTTAAGGACTTCCTAAGTATTTATTGACACAATAGATGGGAATGGTTCCATAGAATGAGCTGCAAAAAATGCACCCAGGCTAAGCTCATTCCAATACTAGATTTATTTATTTATTTAATTCTGCCCATTGCCTTAAAGGCTCAGAGTGGGTTACAATATACAAACATATACAAAATTACACAAAATAAACTCAAATATTAAAGTGCTCAAATAAAACCAAGTAAACACAGGTAAAATCCCCTAATCCACAACACCCCAAGTCTACTTCCGCCTGCCAAATACATTCCCAAACAAGAAACTCTTACATTGCCTTTAGAAGATGAGTAGGTTTGGGTTTATACAAACTGCCACGGGTGGGAATTCCATAACTGTGAGGCAGCCACAGAAGGGTGTTTTTAAACGAGTGCGACCAGGGGTATTTGTGTCCAATGTCAGGTGGGGATCACTTCAAATGACTGGCTCCCATCATGGCTGCCCCATCCATGGAGGCGGCCACCCTGACCCTGGCCCACACGGGGCACTCCAGATTTTTCAGGAGTTCTCCATGCAGGGGCATGGGTGGCCACTGCACGGGTCACGGGAGCACGTCTCCCCACACACCAACTTCAAACGAGCAGGCGGGCACATGGGTGCATTTCGTGTAGAAACACCCCTTGTATGGGCCAAAGGCATGAAACCTTGCTGCTGAGCTGTTATGCCACACACATATTGAGGTGAGTTTTTTTCTGCACTCCTAATCTGCCTGATCTTTCTTCTGTCTGCATGTGTTGCTGAAGGGGAGTTACCAAGCTCTGTGATAAAGCAGAGTTAGCCTGTAATGAACTGACAAGGAAATGAAGGCTTTTGCTATTGTCTCTTGACATTCGAATTTCAAAAACTTTACTGGCACAATAAAGGGTAGAAGTGTGATGAAAGTTAATACAATCAAGTATCTCTGTAGGCTGGGTTATCTCAGATTTTTTTTATCATTCCTAACTTAAGCCACTGTGACCGTAGGCAGAATCCAGTAACTGCTTCACTTTTTGCAGCAACTTTACTGAAGGCTTGGGTAACTGCATTTTTACTTGCTCTCATTTCTCTCAAATAGTCATAAAATACATGTTTTATTTCAGGCCAAAATCTAATTTTATCTCATTCAAACTGGGTTGCTTTTTTTCTCTCCTAAAAATAATTTGCATCAGAAGTGGAATTTGTGGGAATCAAACTTATACATTTCTTTGTGATTGTAAAAGAATACTTTTCAGAACTTTCTGCCTATGTATTTGTACTGTGGATGTGTGCAATTCTTAATAGTCTTTTAAGCAGATAGGGTGTAGTCCTCTGCTATTGAAACCAAGGGAACTGGCTTCAGGGAAGGTAGAGATTGTACTCCAAGAAGACTAAGGATAGTGAACTGATTAAAGGTTGAACTGAGTGAAAGGTTAGTGTTCACGGATGCACAGAGTTTCTGAGATACTGGAATGATTTTCCTGGTTTCTAGACCCCAAGTGCCAAAACGTTTGAAGAGCATGTATTTACTATGTATCTGTATATTAGTCAGTACTCAGATGTACACTGCAGGCACCTAGGAACTAGCAAGTTTTCTTTTCTCATCCATCTTGCAAAAAGATTAGCTCTCTTGCATCTAGTTTGATGGTCATCTGGTTTGATGGTCAATTACAAACCCACCCACCCACCCCCAAATTGATGGTCATTTCTTAAAAACAAGTAGCAGAGGCTTTCTGGGCTAGGTAGTATACTAACCATCCACATACACCTATTTGTAATAATGTAGTATTTGAAGCTGGCTTTCTAATTATTTAACATTGCAAAATTGATTTTCCTCATTAAACTGAGAAAAACCTGAAAGAAATCATTAAAAATAATTAGAGGAGAATTAAGAGGAAACAGAGTAATAACCTAAAGGTGTCACAGGGTATGGAATGATTTAGAAAGTGCAGAATCTCTTCAACCTACAGTCTTCTTTCTTTTAAAGATCCCAAGAAAATGCCATGAATTAATCTTCAGATTTTAACTGACAATCTTATTTTTCAGTGACAGAATGATGGTTGAAGTGGCAGCAGGGATTAGGATCTTCTCAACTGTCTGCCTTGAAAAGGGACAGGCAATTTAAAGTGTGACTGGGATGTTTTACTCACTGTCCAGAGTTGGAACTTGCCATTATGTGTGCTGGAAAAGGCCCAGAATAATCTCTGGGCAGTGGAGCTGATTCTAATCTCTGCCTGATTTTACAATGGTGTAATTCACAGGGGTGGCTCTACACATACCACTACTGGCATACTCTGGATTTGGTATTTTGCACTGGCCTTGAGGCGGGGGGCAGGGGGTGTCTGTTAGTGGGGGATGTGTTATCTGTGCTTTTGTCATGACTCATGGACAGACCATTATCTCCTATGGGCCACTATAATTATTTATTTATTTAAGACATTTGTACCCCGCCCCTCCTGTACACAGCTCGGCGCGGTTTCCAACAATAAAACATCAAACAATATAAAAACAATTTAAAACAAAGTTAAATACTTTTTAAAACAGGGCCAGAGAAACAGCTTCGACATTAAGACCATAAAACAAGGTAGGGGGAAGAAAACAAAGCCCTAACCCCCCCCTCCCCCCCTCCCCAAAGGCCTGGGCGAATAACCAGGTCTTACAATACCGCCGGAATGTTAACAGGCTTGGGGCCAGGCGGGCTTCCTCCGGAAGGGAGTTCCAAAGGCGCGGCCCGGCCACCGAGAATGCCCTCTGCATTGTGGCCCCCCGCTTTACGCGGGGGATCTCCAAGAAGGCACCCCCGGCTGACCGCAGGAGCCGCCCTGGGGCGCGGAGGGGGAGGCGATCCCTGAGGTATGAGGGGCCCAGACCGTGAAGGGTCTTATAGATCAACACTAAAACCTTGAATCTGGCTTGGCATGCTATTGGCAGCCAGTGCAGAGTCCGGAGCACAGGTGTAATATGCTCCCAACGGCCCGTCCCCGTAAGGAGACGAGCCGCCGCATTCTGCACTAGCTGCAGCCTCCGGACCAGGAACAAGGGAAGCCCCACGTAGAGCGCGTTACAGTAGTC
>QEPC01013103.1:164777-175774 GCA_003113815.1 Sphenodon punctatus | reverse complement strand
AAAAATAAAACAAATATTAGAAATGGCAACGAATGAAAGCAAGCAATTGTCATTTGCTTAGTCATTCATTGTGATTAGGGCTTCATTCATTTTTGGAGCTAAGCAAACAACACAAAACTGCACACCTGTAGCAGGAAATGGTTCACTAAATTGTGATCTGTTGCGTACTCTCTAAAGTAACCAAAGTTGGCCACCATTGGAGACAGGATGCTGGGATAGATGGATCATTTTCTGTCCCAGTATGGCACTTCTTATTTGTTTATTTCACTATTTTTCTACCCCGCACCCTCCTGCTCACAGAGAGGGTGTTCTTGCTGAATTTTATTTTTAAGCACAAGACAGTTGCTTGAACTGGTTCAATAAGAGTTCAATTAATGTAAATAATGTTTATAGTTGGAAGATTATAGTTTTATGACTGGAAGACTGCTGGGGAGTTTTTTTGTAAGTCTAGGGAGAAAAAAATAAACTACGTTTTTGGATCCATCTTTACATTTATTTTTGCTCCATTTCATGCTAATGTGATTTCATACCAATTATGACATCCTAAGAGCAAATTTGCCTAGAATGTATGGATATCCTATTTTCTTTGCATTATCACATGTTAACAATGCCATTCAGGCAGAATCTTTATCAGGCACACTTACTTTCTACCTTGTGGAGATGTGTAAAGGAAGTGTCATGCAATAATATGGGAGGAGGATTTGATTTTAAAGTTCTAAATCTTAACGTCACAATTTACTGCGTTGGGGTGCAAGGGAAGAATGCAGGCATTAGTCCACCAGTGAGGAACTTTTCCCCTTCCAAAGGCCACTTTGAAAATTAGTACAAGCTCTGAGGGCCACGTAGAAGTTAGGGGCAGGAATACTTAAGGGGTGCACTCAGAAGAGGATCCAGATCATGGATCATTTGTGCCATGGATCTATCCCCTATCCTTGTGTGCATACTCTCATCTCTGCTTCCTTCCCTGAGGCCAGTCTTTCAATGACTGGGAGTGTAAGAACTGGATCCAAGAGCCAGATCCAGGAAGGGCCAAATAAAAACTAGCTGTGGGCTGCATTTAGCCACCAGGCATGAAGTTCTCCACCCCTGCATTAGACCCTTCCTATGCACTAGCAGCCTAACAAGATAACTATCTAATGTGCTGGTGTCTGAATGAATGTACATCTAACTAATCACATGGGCCATTCATCTACAAGCCCAAGGGGACATGATCCGCAAGGAAAGACCAATTTTTTTCCTTTTCCGCTAGCACAAGCAAAAAATAAATACTAGGGGGAAAGGGGTTCTCAAAGGAGCAGCAAAACACACCACAATGGGTGCTTTTATTTATTTATTTAATAATTTATATCCCGCTCCCTCCAGCTGAATGGCAGCTCGGGGCGGCTCACAAATAGGTGAAGGGGAGCCTGCCGGCCTTAGAGCTGCTCTGAAGGCCCCCCAACCCATGCGTCAGCCCATTTCCAGCTCCACCTGAGTCCGCAACAGACAGACTGGTGGTGTCCTTGGGCTGTAGTCTGCCCACACAGCACATGGAGCACCACTGGCAAGAGCACCAGGTGTTTGCCCAGGGTGCGGGCACTCTTTAGACAGACCAGCCAACCCGGGGTGATGGGAGAACCCCTGAAGCTTATGTCTACATTCTTTTGTGACTCACCCTTCAGCGTACAGCCTGCATCAATAGCTTCACTGGTGAAAAGGACATATCTTTTTCTGCACTAGCCACAGCAGGGTTGTAGCACTTGATTCTCACATTTTACACTTGATTTTGTCATCTATAAGTATTCTGAAGTCATTTTTCCAAAATTCATCTCTCTTTCCCCCTCTAGATTATAGGGCTCCAGAATGAGTTAACTAGACATGGAATCTTAAAAACCCAGCAAGATTATGAAGACTTTTGGAAACACATCCAAGAGGTCAATCATGGTTCGCAGCTCAGAGAAAAACTTGAGGATATAAAATCAAAAAGTTGGGTTTCTTATGTATTTTATCTTGTTTGCATGTTTTTAACAGATTGAATCTCATCTACAGGAGAAAACTGAGCAAATTTAAATAAGTCAGTTAAGAAGATGATTTAGTTAAGTCGGTGCAACCTCCTTATGAACACACCCCTTTTAAAAAATTTAAATTCTTTGTATCAGTTTAGTTTATGGGTAGGGCCACATGAACTGTTATCCCATACTGGGCAACCTTGCCCCAGATTGGCCCATGATGCAGCGGATCATATGGCCAGTTCCAGCCTGGGGTGAGCAGCCAGCTGCTACGTGATGTATCATCTGGAGAAGGCCAGTGGCGCATTGCGTGTTACTGTTGCCCCACCTGGACTAGGGTTGCCCCTGTCTCTTATACACATCTAGATGTGTATAAGAGACAGGTATATCAGCTGTTCAGTGGGTGGGGAGCTCCCTCCCCCAATCAGGTGTTTGGTGAGCAAGGAGAGCATACACACTCCGCTTCCCCCCATCATCTGTTTAGCAGCAGCAAACCCAATTCTGCAGCACAGCAGGAGTGTGGTCATCCAGCTTCGTGTGGCCGGCTACCTGACCCGTGGCATAGAAGGGCTGGTGATGGCCGTGGAGGGCTGCTCATTTGGACTACCTTTCCTGCTGGCCCAAAGTGTGGTGGCTGTGTTCACCTTCTCCGGGGTGGGCAGGGGATCTGCCCCACCCAGGCTTGTGTGGCCTTATCGTATGTTGGTAAGAAATCTGTGATTCCGTGCATCAAAGTGAATCATAAATTGAATACGAATAAAAAATGTAGCGCTGATGCAAAAAAGGCAAGTGCCACTTTATGTACAAAAAGAAATTTATTACACGTCCTAGGTAAGGACCTACGACTTGGAATAGTTTCACTTGGCGCAAATTAGGCTTCATCTGGAGTAATCTGTTCAGTTTTGAGCACCACACTTTTAAGAAAGGTATAGACAAATTGAAGAAATTTTGAAAAGAGCAACAAAGGTGATAAAGGGTTTGGAATGCGAGTAAGGTTGCTGCTTCTCATGTTTTGACTCAGAGACTTCCATTTTGGCCTACAGGAGTCTCGAGGTCAAACCGCAAGAGGTGGCAACCCTAACAAGACCTTTGGTTATTTTTAGACGTGACGCTACTATGGGTGGCCGCACTAACTCCAGCATGGTGGTGTCATGTTTATTCCCGCCCACTAGATGTTTGCTGCGGGCAGGAATAAAGTAACCCCAGACCATGGCAGGATTAACCCCAGGATGTGCCCTGGGCTCCCTGCCAGCACACATCCCGGAGTTAGGCCTGCCACGGTCTGGGGAAGCCTACCCCTGACTGTGGTAGAGCAGGCCATCATTCCTGACAGCCCGCTTTACCTAACTCCAGTACGCCGCACCCGCCCATCGAGGAGGCGGGGCTGCGCTGAGCAGTACAAGGGGCCAGGGCTGTACAGACGTTCCCCTGCCTCTTTCTGAGCCCTGACCGCCAGCACATTTGGTGGTGGGGCCTGCTCAGGGTGCAGGCTCTCACCCCAGGCAGGATCAAAGTGTGGTGGCTTGAAGAGCCATCACGTCTAAAAACACCCTATGATGAAAGGCTGAAGTCCGTAGGAATGTTTAGCTTAGGAAAGAGAAAGAGCATAGACTTTTTCAAATATGTAAAAGACTGCTATAAAGAGGATTAAGATCAATAATTCTCTGTGGTACTCAGGGTAAGACTATGAGTAATAGGTTTGAACCGCAGGAGATTAAACATTAAGGGTTTAGATTAGATTAAACATTAGGAAAAATTTTCTAACTGTAAAAATAGGTAGGCAGTAGAATGAGTTGCCAAAAGATTGTGTAAACAGAAATAAGAGTCCACAAAATTTTTAATCTAATCTAACTAGATGGGAACCATTTTTAAAACATGCAAACTTTATTTTTTTTAAAAATCTGACAAGTTTAAAACATGGTGGCTGCAATCCTAAAGCCACATACTCAGAAATAGTCCCATTAATGCAACTCAGGGTATTTTCAGACGTTACGTGGTCAATGTCAACCACAGTCAATTCCCTGTGGTGGCTTGGACCACATAACGTCTGTTGGGGGGAAACGGATGTTCCCCCCCAGATGTTACGACGGCGGGGAATCACATTCACCACGCGAGCGGCCGAAGCGGCGGGACCGGAGGCCATCGCATGGTGAAGGCGATTCCCCGCCGTGGTGACCCCTGCCGTCACGTCTGGATGGCGGCCACAGCCCGGAATCCCCGCAGGGATTCTGGCCCGTGGCCATAGCGAGCGAGCGCTGCGGCAGCGGCATTGGCCGTGGCGGCCGCCTGTCTCCCCAGAGGGCGGGCGGCGGGGACCGTGGAGGGGGCAGGGTCATGAGGCCGCACGTTGCGGTGCACGGCCCCGCCCCCTCGCCGATTCCACACCGGGATCCCCCGGCACGTTTGTTAGGGCGTTAGGGTCATCCCGGCAGGGGATGAATTCATTGATTTCGTGACGGGGCCAATTGGCTCTGTCACGTCTGAAAACACCCTCAGTGTCCACCATTGACTTCAGTGGGATTACTCTGGAGTAAGTGGTTTTAGAATTGCAGCCAATATCAATAACAAGACATTGGGGCCAATTCCAAGCCCCATGGACCAGCGTGCACAACACACACAGCAGTCCCCCAGCACAGAACTCGCAGCCTACGCACAAACTGCGGGACCATGCATGCATGCGACGCCCACAGGGGTTGGGATTGTGGCCGTTAAAAGGAGGGGCCAGAATGTCAGCCAGTGAGAATATGACTGTTTCTCACCAGCTAAGAATCTGTCTCAAGCCATACAATTATACCCTTTCAAATAGAGCAACACTGTACAATGCATTTCTTGTGTAATGTCAAATAACAAAATCGTCTCTTTTATATGCTCAATATTCAGTAGTCTGTGCATGATAGTGATCCTAAAACAGGGGAAACATGGTCATTTCAACTCGGTTTTGTGAGATTTTGTTCTGTTTGCTTTATGTGGCATTAAATGGGAAACCTTTTAGTTGGATAACTTGATATAGCTTTGTATTGCCCTTACAGCATTGTTAGGATGCTCGGTTCCCATCTCCTTTAATTGAATAGGATGAGGAGATTCAATACAGCTGGAAGTCAAGGCCCTTTTCACATGGACCGTGGTGGGTGGGGGAGATGGGTCTACACCCACAGTGGGTGGAGGTGGGTGTGCGGCCGTTCCCACAGGCGCACACCCATCTCCATGCATGGAGCAACCAGCATTGGAGCCCATTGCTCCATGCGTGGGTGATGGGTGGAGCACAGGAGCGTGCACGCACCCCCACCCACTGCGGGTGCCATTCCTACGGACACACACCGCACACCCACCCAACCCACCATGGGCGGCATTTGCACAGGTGCCCTCCCTCCCCACCGCACACATGTGTGGTGGGGTGGGCGGGCGCATGTGTGAAAAGGGCCTAAGAGATAGATGGCAGTACAGCCAATGTACTGATCAACTGCCATTGTAAGTTAGCATGTTACCATGATAACAGGGAGAAGACCATGAAACTGAGACCACAGTTCTCATGGAATTTTGATCTCTGCATGATTCCAAATCCATTGCCCTGTCTTGGTGGTTTCTTTTTCCTGCTTTCAGAAGAAAGGAGATGCCACACTCATTGAAACCCACCCTCCGCTCACTGAGGACCAGATGTGTTGGATTCCCCATAGATGGATTGAAATTGTGTTTTTGCCCCTTCCTTCCCCACCTTGTGTGTTTTTCACGCAGAAGGTTATGGCCCTTGGTTTAGTAAGATTTTTGTAAATTAAGCTTAAAAGGGCTTAATAACTAGAGCTGACGCTTCAAGTTGTAGTCTTGAAGTTACTGTGTGAAGACAAAGAAAATCATCAAGATTCAGGGCCAGGTGGGAAGACATGTAGCATTTTGTCAACCCAATAAAAACTAACTTTTAGATATAACATTATTCAGTGACTTAATATTTGTTGGTTTTCTTTTGCTTTGCAGTGTTTGCTTCTAAGTCTTTGCCTCTGTTTACTCTTGCAAGCGCCAGTACAGCACAGCCAACCAGTTCTATTACGAACAATAGCAGACATGGGCCACTGAAAAAAGTAAGTGAAAGTTTTTGTATTTACAAAGCTCATGCTGCTTTTATTACCTAGTTCCTGCTATGTGGGGAATTGACCCTCTTCTGTGTCCAAACTCAATTTGGTGCAGGAGAGTAGCTGTTTGGCTGCCCTCAGGGAGCCTAATTGACCCTCTAATTCTGTCAGACAGTGTGCACCAGCGCTAGACCTGAGCCCTTCAAATAAGGCAGGATAATAAATAAATAAATAGACCCATCGGGAGCTACCTCTAACTTATGCTTAAAGTACAGTTCCTAAGGAGCGCCCTCTTCTGCCCTATATATTGTGGAGTGCAATTTGTATCATTTTAATTAGTTGTGAAAACAAGTGGAACCCCATTTGTTTTTGTGATTAATGTTACAAAAATTGATGAATAAGCTGTTCCCACAGGCGCACACCCATCTCTACCCACCTCCGCGCACGGTTTACAATCTCTCAGATTCTAAACCCTAGGGCAGGGACTGTGTCTATTCCATTACAAAGCAAACAGAATGTTAGGAATTATTCGGAAGGGGACAGAGAATAAAACTGAGGTGGTCATAATGCCTCTATACAAATCAATGGTGCGACTGCACCTTGAATATTGTGTGCAGTTCTGGTCGCTCCATCTCAAAAAAGACATTGCTGAACTAGAAAAGGTACAGAGAAGGGCAACAAAAATGTTCAAGGGCATGGAAGGGCTCCCGTATGAGGAGAGGCTTGGTAGGTTGGGACTCTTCAGCTTGGAGAATAGACGACTGAGAGGAGATATGATAGAGGTCTATAAAATCATGAGTAGTGTGGAATTAATAACCAAGGAGCAGTTATTTACCCTCTCAGCTAGTACTAGAACTAGGGGACACTCCATGAAACTCATGGGTGGCAAGTTTAAAACAAATAAAAGAAAATATTTTTTCACTCAGCGTATAATTGGGTTGTGGAATCTACTGCCAGACGTTGTGGTAAGGGCCAATACTATAGCTGAGTTTAAAAGAGGTTTGGACAAGTTTCTGGAAGATAGATCCATTAGCAGCTATTAGCCAGACAGGATCGGGGAACATGATGGGAGCTGGGGGAAAACAACAGGAATGGATTCCCACATTGTGACCTGTTGGGTGCTTCTCTCAAGCCATTGTGATTGGCCACTGTTGGAGACAGGATGCTGGGCTAAATGGACCATTGGTCCAGTATGGCACTTCTTATGTTCTTACTTTGTAAAGCGCCAAATACATTGCTGGCGCTATATAAATATTTGCTAATAATAATAATAATTAATAAATGATTTTCATTTGTTTTCATCCGTTTAAAATAATAACAAAATTTTTAAAATCGCTGTGCATGTGCAAAATGGCCACCAGAGCGGTGTACTGCACATGTGTGACTATTTTCCAAAATGTTGTCGTGCTACCAGTGCCATTTTGGAAAAGGGTGTGCATGCGCAGAATGGTCCGGTGGCCATCGTGCATGCGCAGTAGTTCTAAAAAAAATTTGTTTTAATTTTTAAAAATCACTGCACATGCACAAAATGGCCACTGGACCATTATGCTCATACACACCCTTTCCCAAAATGGTGCCGGCGGTATCAGCACCATTTTTTAAAAGGACCGTGAATGCACAGAACAGCCCTGGCGGCCATTTGTGCATGCACAGTGGGATGATTTCTAATTATTATTTTTAATAAAAGAATTTAAAACCCCAAATGGGAGGATCTTTTACAAAAATTACTAAAAATGAAGGGGTTTTGTAAACGAAAACTAAAATGACAATGAATGGTGTGCCTTCTGCACATCTGTACTTTTTATACCATTTTCTGCTTGCCTGGGGAATGGGGAACAGCTGGTACAGAACTGGCCTGTACCACTTTTACGTCAACTGAGAGTTCTCCTCTGATGGGGGAAATTCTCAACTGGTCCGTGTTTGAATCCAGCCCCTTGCTTTGCAGTGCTGAGAGACACAGAGGGATGAGACAGTGTTTGAGAATGTGGACCCCTCTCACTCTTTCTCCAAATTCTTATGCTTATACACATCACCACTAGATGTCCTGAGAGTAAAGAATTAGAAGAAGTAGATCCTGCTTTTCCTTCTCTGCCAGCAGGAGACAGACTTGATTTATTGTGTTACAGGAAGTGTAAAGCTGAGTTTGCTATTGCTTCATTGTTCTCTTTTGTAAAATGGAACTGATGCAAAAATTTACCTCCCTTGCATGTTGGGCTTACAGATTAGTTAGAAGTGTAAAAGTTAGTACAGTGCATTAAATATATATATATTAAAACCATTTTAGGTGCCTCTTGCAGATTTTAGGAGCAAATAATAGCACTGTACATCCCTGTCTGCATCTTGCGTTTGACCTTTCACAGAGCTAGTGGGGAGGAAGAAACAGGTGGGAAAGAAAGTGTGAGAGGGATGAGATAAAAGTTGATTAAAACAATGAAAAGATAGTGCCAAATAATTTTGTCCTGCTCTCACTGTATGAAATTATCATTTTCCATGTACTGCTGGACAATGGCCTGTGTGCCATTTGTTGTAACCCTACACCTCAGAGGTTGATGCTTTTTATGATGTAAATCTCTAATTGCTTAACGTTTTTCATAGTGATGCTCGTAGCTACCTTCAGCACAAATGAGATCTCTGAGGGTTTTGTGCAGGCAATATGGCTGCGTCAAGAGAAAGTGATGGATGATTCTATTGAAAAGGTCTTTTATGCACTTCGGGTGTTTATAAACAAGACTGGAGTCCGTGTTCAGTTTGCGCAGCCCCCATTCACATTTTTAGCCTGTAGAGCTAATAAATAGGCAGCCTCCTACTCTCATTTCATATGCTGGAGGTAGCCGCCACCGGTGACACCACTCGGCACTTTGCCTCTCTCCAGCACTGGCTGTGAAGGTGGCTTCTCTGACTGTGATCCCCCCGCCCCTTTCCATCAGAAGCAATGCTCGCATGCTCTTCCAACTGAGAGGCAGCTGCAAAAGGATAGAGTGATTGCACCCTCTCAGTTGAGAGACAGCTGCAAGAGCAGGGGTGTGCACTCCTCTCTCTGTTTGGGAAAGGAACTGAGGGGAGCACAGGAACCCTTGTGAACCCTCTGGAGAAACCTCACCCTTCCCTCGCTCCCCTCATTTTCTTTCCCAAACGGAGAGGGGAATGAGGGTGCAGATCCACGGTCTGGAGAAGGTCGTTTCTGCACCCCCAGCCTTGCTCGCTCCTCTCGCAGCCTCCTTTCAGCTGAGAGCGCGCAATCACTCTCTTCTCTAGCAGCCACACTAGGCGCGACTCTATGGTGCTGGCGGACCTGGATGCAGGTGAGGGTGCACACAACCTAATTAATGAGACACAGCAGCGTGGGCATGCATTAGTCCTCACTGACCTACACGGTGGGCCTGCAATGTCCCTGGATGATGCCATGAGTCGGGAGCGAGCGGGCTAACATCTGGTGAACATCGAATAGATGGGCAGACGAACACCCACCTGGTGGGTGCTAATGTGGGGCTGCCGTCTTGTTTATTTTCACCCTTAGATTCAGTTTTACGTTTTTATTAGAAATTGATCCAACACTTGCAAGAACATTGCTTGGGTGCAAAATCCTTTTGCAGGTGATGTGGTAACCAAGTTTGCATGGAAGAAAGGGGTGGAGGGGCAGGCTAAAGACAAAGAAGACTCCTGATTTACCTTCGACCTGTTCCCTCTTCTCTCTCCTGTTCCCTCTTCTCTCTCTTTGTGTACAGTTCGCCAGCTGTGCCCTGTGAGATGAGCTGGGAAGGGCTGGATTTTTCACACCTCTGTGCGATGAACACATCGCTCTTCCAATCTGCTAGGCATAACAGTATGTCTTGGGCCAGTCTGTCAGGTTGCTGAAGATATCTGAAGGTTTAATTTGCAGTTTGCATTCTTTTCCAGGGTACTGCATGCTCTGGAGAGAAGTCAAAAGCAGTCTTATGATTGAGGTCTCAGTGGTTCTATCTGTCTGTTTTTTAAAATTAATAAAGTCCATTCTGTACAAAAACGTTTCACATACTGAGTCAATACAAGTTTACATGGGGGAGGGGAGACGGGAATTATGCATTTTTAATATGCAAATTAACATGTTGACATATCTCCCCTCGCCCAGCTGAATTAATTCTTGCAATCTAGGGCCAGATAGTTGTATATGTTTTTTAAGTTGTATGCCTAGCATACTATGCACATGTAATTACTTCAGTGACACACAAATGCACCTAATTGGCCATTTGTCCATGTAATTACCTGACTTGCTTATATAATGATGGCTATTGCATATGCAAACGAGTTGCACAATTGTGTGTGGATTTTACTTTTTAAACTGTTAGATAATCTTGGTGACTGGCTACTAACGTGTAACAGAGAAATTATTTTTATTTATTTAAAATTTTATCCCTCCCTTCCCTAAAAAAGACTCAGGCTGGCTTATAAATGAAATATAAACACAACATAAGACATGTATAAAAGCATATTAAAAAAACATAAAAACAGTAAAAGAGAAAAACAATGCCAAAAACCCACAACAAAACCCACCAAATATCACATCCCATTCCCAACATCCAACCCTTCCCCGGACCTACCCCACAACCCCTATCCTGCCCACCAAATGCCTTCACAAACAAAAAGGTCTTACACCACCTCCAGAAGACACTCAGGCTCAAATGAACTTCTGGGGGAAGGGCGTTGGCCATAACATCAGGGCAGCAACCGAGAACACTTCCCTGCGAGACCTCGTCATACGAACAAGACTAACAGACAAGTACCCACAGGGAGCTTCTCCCAGCCAATCGTAGTGGCCGCAATGGGGAATGGAAGGAAATGTGGTCCCTTAGATATGTGGGCCCAGACCATTTAGACTTTTAAAGGTCAAAAACAGCACCTTGAATTATGCCTGGAAAGCTATAGGGAGTCAGTGCAGACTATTGTTGTTGTTGTTATTATTATTATT
>QEPC01013103.1:134786-149878 GCA_003113815.1 Sphenodon punctatus | reverse complement strand
GAACGTACTAAAGCTACTTCCCTGTCTTACAGAGTGCACTTTCTCTGCCGGAATCAGTGTCCTGCCAGCCTCCAGCTCTCCATACAAGTAAACATATGAAAGACCAAGAAGAAACTGAGCAAATGTTTCCCAAGGTAGGTGAGAAAACCACAGCTGCCCTTGCACCCTTGGAGCTGAATTTCTCAGCTTGTCAGTTCACCAAGCCAAGGATGAGTGCTGGGGATCAAGAGTCAATCAATCATTCTTGGAGTCATGCCAGGGATAACTGGCCCCTGTATCTATTAGCATGGTTTTAAATCTCACACGTGCTCTATTTAAAAATAAATACATACATTCTTTTTTAAAATAAATTTATTTTAATAAATTAATTTTTAAAAATAAATATGCAGACTATTTGAACCTGTTCCCCTTACCATTCATTTTACCCTACATATGTATTCACTATGGGCTTCTGTCTGTAGTGTTCTTGCTCATCATCTTTGCTCATCCAGGCTGAAGCCTCTGCCAGTCAAGTGATCAAACTTTTCTTTCAAATAATATTTTGATGATTTTTAAAATATAAAACTACAGCCCAGTGAACTGGTTAGTGCCAGCACTAGCACTAGCGCAATTTCCATTGAACTAGATAAAGGCTAGTGCTAGGGAACTAGTCCTTGGTTGCGAAGTGTATTTTATCCCTTGTGTTTTATTAAGTAGCTGAAGGCAGAAAATATGCTTTGTATATTTTGGAGTTAACTGCATTTGATTTGTGGGTGATTATTCAGGTAGGTGATGTGTCTGGGAAGCTCTGTCCTTTCACTGTCCCATTGCAAACAAAGTTAGAGCCTTTACTAGCCAGCCTAATTTAAAACGAAATAATGATAAATACATGAAATGTTGGAATAATTTGAATCAGTTTACAAAAATAAGAGCCTGGCAGGCTGTTAGAATGTTACCTTCTAAATGTACTTTCCTAGGGAAAATGTCATGCACTTTTAAATAGGGCTGAAACTGGCAAAGATTTGGGGAAATTAAAATGTAATTGAGAATCAGGATCCTTTCTATAGAATGAAATGTTTAAATTAGCCTATAGGCTTGAATAGAAATGTATATCCCTCTGTAGAATTGTAAAGACTTGTTTAAAAATACCATATTGAATGGGTCTAATTTTTTCCACTACTATTATTTTGCCATGGTGGCATGTGCGATTGGGTGTTTTTAAACTAGTACGGTGATGGGGTCCATGACTGCAGTGTGTCTCTGTGACAGAGCACCCACGCTGGTGCACGGGAAGCTATTGTAATGGGTGGATTCCCGCATGGTTAGTGCGACCACAGAGGCAACCACCAAGCACTCCCCCTGCCACGTACCTTGGGGGAGGGGGAAGCACACCAGACTGACCTTTGCAAGTGACATGTTCCGGGCATGAGCGCTGGGGGACCCAGGTTCCCCACCACTCCTGACCAGTTCTTGTGACTTGCAAAAGCCGCTTCCCCCGCCCACAGTGCCTACGAGTGGTGGACTTGTCTGCTGGTGTAACTGGCTGCTGCCGTCAATATGGGAAGAGGCTCTTGTTGCCATGCATCCATTTGGCTTGCCCCACTTGGAGCACTCTGGATTTCCTGGCGGTGCTCCATGGCTCACAGGAGTGTGCACCCAGCCACTCTATCTTCAGACAAGCGGTCAGATCCGTGGCTCCTGGGTGGCCAGGTGAGATAGCATCTCATTTGAAAACACTCATTGGCTAGTTGCTACCCAAACCCAGAAGAACACAGCCCATTCCCCAAGCAGCTTGCTGTAGAGAACTTCTGTGTAAGGAATATAAAACATGTATTTGGGAAAAACATGTACTTTTTTTTGTTCTGTTTATCACAAACACAATCAAAGAAGTCTGTTATTGTAATTAGACAGCTTGAGAGTGGGGCACAGAGTTACTGACATTTGTTGGGCTCAAAAGTGGATTTTGTTTCTCTCACCTGGATGTTAAAGTTTAGCCACTCAAACAGAAAAGGGGGATCATTACAGACTGCTGGAGAATGGGTAAATAAAGCTAAGTCTGGCGGTCAAGGGGACTGGCAAAGGTAATTACTCATGAGCATATTTTACTTCTTTTCTGACAGCTGAAAAACGAGTTTGGGATATTTCTCAGCAAGAACACAAAGTGGCAACATTTTCTTCACTTTACCCTATCTCTCCCCAGCACCACTCCTTTTCTGTACTCTGCGAAACCCAAAATAAATGCNGTGCATTTTCTCAGCTCATCCTGCTTTTCAGCATGTGCCTGATGCTTGCTCTTTTTGAGCAATTGCATTCTTAGTAACAACTTGCAGAGGCTTTCTGTCACCATAACCAGGGCTAATACCAATGGACAGGAAACAACAAGCACTGCTTCGACCACTGCACAAAGGCAGCAGTCACTCTCTGCCTACTTATCCACCTGCAACACTGCATACCCTGAACCAAGGAAGAGACCCAGGCCTTCATCGCTCTGCGTGGGGAGCAGAAGGTCCAGTATGCCCTGGTGAAGTGCTGTAGGAACAAGGCAGTCTTCCAGGAGATCTTGGTCCAAATGGCACTGCAGGACTACCCCCAGGACATGAACCAGTGTAGCAGAGAGCCAAAGACTTGAGGAGAGGCTATAAGGAGATCTGGGACAACAACTTCACTTTCTGTGGCTGGAGGCAAATACCTTTCTACCATGAGCTCCTGGACCAGTTCCTATATGTGGAGGGAGTCATTGTGGAATCCTGCCTGTATAGCTGCGCCTTCACCAGGGGCCAGAAGTGGGTGGATATGGCTCCCCCACTGCCTGCTCCAGCTGAAACCACTCCTACTCTGACCATTCCCACTTTCATCATGGAAACCTCGCCTGCTGGTGGAGATCCATCCATGCCCGTCCCCATCTCGGAGCCAGCACAGGTCGATGCAGATATGGACACAGTGACTCTCACAGTGTGTCCCTTTGAACTCAAGAGCCATCCCTAGTTTGAGGAACAACCCAAGGTTCTGGTTGAAGACTTGGATGCCACCTTTGTAGAGGAGGTAGGGGAGAACGGTAAGTTAATGCAACTGAGGGTGGGGGGTGTTTGCTTTTATACAGCTGCATGATAAAGGCTTCCATTTATTATTATATAATTATGGTCTTTATTGTTGATCGGTGGCCGGGAGAATGCAGAGGAGCAGCAGGAAAATCCCTGGGACACAGCTCCACAGGATGGGAACTGTAGGCACAGGAAGTGGGTGGGAAGGCATCATGGCAGGATGGGCGAGTGGAGGCACCATGGCAGTCGAGGGGGGAGGAATGGCAGCTGGGGGGGGGATTACCCAAATGGTGGTGGTTGATTTCTGTATGTTTTCCACTCCTGTACAGTGGGTGAAAACAGATGCACCTTAAATCTGCTTTAACATTTCTTATGCATGTTGCAGGACTGCATAGGGCACCAATACAGCCCTGCAACATGCATAAGAAATGTTAAAGCGGTGTTAAAGTGGAGTTACGTGCATGTCTGTTTTCACCCAGTGATTGCGGGAGGAGAACTGTGCGGCGCTGAGATGCTTGCGCAGCAACTGCCCCAACATCCACATAGACCAGGTACTCGTTCCCATTTCCCTTTGGGTGGGCAGAGGGCTTTAAATTGGGCAGGAAGGGCAGTTGGTACGTTGGGTGGGAAGGGTGAGCCCCCAGAGACAAAATGCCATGCTGAAACATCGGGATGGGAAGGTTGGTGGGAGCGGACTTGCGTTTGTGAACTCTGCAGACCATGTGCCCAATGGGAGGCTGCCTAGCTAGGATTGACTTTGCGCTGCACGCGATCAGCTATTGGCCACTATTAGTCATGTGTCCTCACAGGACTTGTTGTGTGCTGAGTGTGCGTGAGCTGGTATTGGCCACTATTGTTTGAAAAAGAAATTTGAAAGCTTATGCAGAGTGTGTGTTGCTGCACCGGCACTGCCAATCCAGGTGGCTATTAAACTGCATAGACATTTCTGTCACATGCACATCAGTACGCAGGCCAACTCATCTAAAAATGCTACAGATGTTATCATGGAAGCATGGATATTTTAAATTGGGGCTGGGGGGGGAGAGAACCACAGTATGTTAAGGAATGGACTTATTCATTCCTTATAAGCTCTCGGGCAGGGACCATGTTTATCTTATTCTCTATAAAGCGCCAGGTACATCGCTGGTGCTATATATAAGCTTATAATAATAATAATAATAATGAATATTCCTTATTCATATGGAATATTGAATTCCATATGGGGGGATCGGCAAGATCAAGGCAGTGAAGGTCACTGCTCATGGAATGTATGTGGGAGTTAAGCTGCCCATTAGCTTAAAAGTAACTCCTATATTTTCTTATCTTTTGAAAGTAACTTTTTTTGTTTGTGATGAGCATGAGGGGTCATAACACAATAGAAAGCTATTTCTGTGGGCTGTTTATCCAGGAAAGCCCAGTGGCTTCGGCTTTTGTCTGTGGGTGTTGTGGCAGCCCAGAGTCCCGAGAAGTTAGAGTGTGATAGATACCCTGGCCTTTGCTGACATTTGGGTGAGGCCTGATGTACAGAGAGGACTGTCAGACCCATCCTCCAAGGCAGCCTATGCACTCACACGATGGGGTTCTGTGTATGCATGATGGAGCACGGACACTGCGCAACCTTGCTGCAGTTCCACGTTTGGAAGAGTGGGAGCCCCAGATGAGATGAGAGAATGGGATATGAACGAGATCATGATTTTTCTGAATGTTTGAGCACTGCCACAAGTAGGGCAGTCACTTATGGAGGCTGAATCTTCCCTGCCGTTTTTCTTCATCACTGCCCTGATGACAGTGAGAAGATACCCACAGGGCCACTAGGAGTGCCTCAATCAGATGGCAGAGATGAATCTTCTCAGCGACACAAGTGATTTGGGGTACAGGGAATGTGAACTGACTGATGGAGAGCTTGTTGCCCTAAAAGGTTTGTACCAGTGGAGAAGTGCAGAGTGCTCTGGCGAGCAGGGATGTTTTCCGCCCTCACTGTATGATAATGCAGAAGATGCTAGAGAGGGGGTAAAAGAGGTGTACGTTTAACTGGGGGGGGGGTATGTGAACTGAGAGGGATTTCCAACACTATCATGGGTGAGACTCGTATAAAACTGGGTGCTGCTACCCGCCCATACATTGCTGTAAGCCGCAGATGCAAAAAAACGATGGGTTGACAGCATGCAAAGACTTAATTGCTTTCAATTTTTACTTTTGCTTTCAATTTTCACTATAGGTGTTCAATAAAGTATGTAATTTGCTCAATAAACTCAGCATCATGTGCATAGCAAAATATTATTTCCAGCTGCCAAGAGTTGGCAGGTATAACCCAGGTATGAACCTCCATGAGCGGGTGGGATAGCAGGCACTGGACTGCCTCCTGGAGCCATAATAGCCCGCAAGAAGGCAAAACAGCTGGCACGGCTGCTTCTTCCCATGGTTCACTGCAGCTGTGAGTCGTGACATGGGGCAATGGCACTGAGAAAGGGGGAGTTGGTGGACGGAGCGTAGTGGGGAAGATCGCCTGCCCGTGTATTAGGCTTGTCATGCTAAACCTGTGAGTGGAGGCTGCCCAAACTCACAAGAAATACATGCAAGGGGCTGCCTGTTTGTTAGGCTCTACGCACTAAATATGTGAGTGGGGATGCATGGGCCAAACCTGGACTCCAGTGGGCTATCATCTTGTTTGTTAAAATGCTATGTTCTTGTCCAGGTTTCAGCTCAACCCAAACTGGGAATTCTGGAAATCTTTTACAATGCCTTTAAAATTCAGCCTTTTTGAGTAGGGTGGGGAAGTAAGGGGTGAAAGTAGTAAGCAGTCAGCTAGTGCAGTACACAGTAGTAGTGTGGGGCATGATGTAATTCATTTGTAAGGACACTGAGGCAAAACGTCTATTCTTAGAAAAAGTGTTAAGAGTTGTTCAGTGATTACTCAGAACCAAGAAACCTTGATTTTTAAAGTGTCCAAGTCTGTAAACTGCACAGTACTCAGTTTACCAGCCTGTTAAGGTGAAGAACTGGGATCTGAATGTGTGATACTAGAGAAACTTATTCCTGATGCTTATCATCTGAATCAAACCTCTGAATTTGTTGAAGTTCAGCCATCTCTATAGTCTCTCTTTTACTGACAGTTAAAAATGACTATCCTAAAGCGTGACAAAAACTGTATATTTTGTATGATTAAATAACTGCCATGACATAATAGAGACTGTGCTTAAACAAGAATTAAGAACTGGGTATGTTTAGCCTAGAGAAAAGAAGAGTAAGGGGTGATATGATAGCAGTTTTCAAATATCTAAAAGGCTGCCACAAGAAAGATGGGGAACAGTTGTTCTCCGCTATCACAGAAGATAAAACGAGGAAATGGGTTTAAATTGCAACAGTGTAGATTTCAGTTAGATACTAGGGTCAACTCCCTAACTGAAATAGCTCTTGGGCTGTGGAAGAAGTTGCCCAGGGAGGCTGTGGAATTTCCTTCCTTGGATGTTTGCAAAACTTGACTGGACAAGGCTCTGTTTGCAATGCTGTAAGAAGAGGATGTCCTACCTGAGAACAGGGGGTTGGACTACATGGCCCTTGAGGTCCCTTCTAACTACAAGTCAATGACTGTGATTACGCCAGTGTAAATCCACAGTGTTTTTCATTTAAATCAATACACTTTATTACACTTACCCCAGCGTAATGAAAATCACCGTCTATCCCAGTGGTGGTAAAATAGAACGGTTAGTGTCATTGCAAAGAGACTTTGCTCAGCATTTTTATTCCTTCAAGCATGAATCAATTCTGCCCTTCACTCTGTCTGTCTATCATAAGGTGCATTGGAAAATGCCACAGAAGTAGTGAATACACAATCTGCAGTAATGTAACTGCTATTTAGATACTTTTCCATGTCCAGTTAGTGAGAACGTACTAAAGCTACTTCCCTGTCTTACAGAGTGCACTTTCTCTGCCGGAATCAGTGTCCTGCCAGCCTCCAGCTCTCCATACAAGTAAACATATGAAAGACCAAGAAGAAACTGAGCAAATGTTTCCCAAGGTAGGTGAGAAAACCACAGCTGCCCTTGCACCCTTGGAGCTGAATTTCTCAGCTTGTCAGTTCACCAAGCCAAGGATGAGTGCTGGGGATCAAGAGTCAATCAATCATTCTTGGAGTCATGCCAGGGATAACTGGCCCCTGTATCTATTAGCATGGTTTTAAATCTCACACGTGCTCTATTTAAAAATAAATACATACATTCTTTTTTAAAATAAATTTATTTTAATAAATTAATTTTTAAAAATAAATATGCAGACTATTTGAACCTGTTCCCCTTACCATTCATTTTACCCTACATATGTATTCACTATGGGCTTCTGTCTGTAGTGTTCTTGCTCATCATCTTTGCTCATCCAGGCTGAAGCCTCTGCCAGTCAAGTGATCAAACTTTTCTTTCAAATAATATTTTGATGATTTTTAAAATATAAAACTACAGCCCAGTGAACTGGTTAGTGCCAGCACTAGCACTAGCGCAATTTCCATTGAACTAGATAAAGGCTAGTGCTAGGGAACTAGTCCTTGGTTGCAAAGTGTATTTTATCCCTTGTGTTTTATTAAGTAGCTGAAGGCAGAAAATATGCTTTGTATATTTTGGAGTTAACTGCATTTGATTTGTGGGTGATTATTCAGGTAGGTGATGTGTCTGGGAAGCTCTGTCCTTTCACTGTCCCATTGCAAACAAAGTTAGAGCCTTTACTAGCCAGCCTAATTTAAAACGAAATAATGATAAATACATGAAATGTTGGAATAATTTGAATCAGTTTACAAAAATAAGAGCCTGGCAGGCTGTTAGAATGTTACCTTCTAAATGTACTTTCCTAGGGAAAATGTCATGCACTTTTAAATAGGGCTGAAACTGGCAAAGATTTGGGGAAATTAAAATGTAATTGAGAATCAGGATCCTTTCTATAGAATGAAATGTTTAAATTAGCCTATAGGCTTGAATAGAAATGTATATCCCTCTGTAGAATTGTAAAGACTTGTTTAAAAATACCATATTGAATGGGTCTAATTTTTTCCACTACTATTATTTTGCCATGGTGGCATGTGCGATTGGGTGTTTTTAAACTAGTACGGTGATGGGGTCCATGACTGCAGTGTGTCTCTGTGACAGAGCACCCACGCTGGTGCACGGGAAGCTATTGTAATGGGTGGATTCCTGCATGGTTAGTGCGACCACAGAGGCAACCACCAAGCACTCCCCCTGCCACGTACCTTGTGGGAGGGGGAAGCACACCGGACTGACCTTTGCAAATGACATGTTCCGGGCATGAGCGCTGGGGGACCCAGGTTCCCCACCACTCCTGACCAGTTCTTGTGACTTGCAAAAGCCGCTTCCCCCGCCCACAGTGCCTACGAGTGGTGGACTTGTCTGCTGGTGTAACTGGCTGCTGCCGTCGATATGGGAAGAGGCTCTTGTTGCCATGCATTCATTTGGCTTGCCCCACTTGGAGCACTCTGGATTTCCTGGCGGTGCTCCATGGCTCACAGGAGTGTGCACCCAGCCTCTCTATCTTCAGACAAGCGGTCAGATCCGTGGCTCCTGGGTGGCCAGGTGAGATAGCATCTCATTTGAAAACACTCATTGGCTAGTTGCTACCCAAACCCAGAAGAACACAGCCCATTCCCCAAGCAGCTTGCTGTAGAGAACTTCTGTGTAAGGAATATAAAACATGTATTTGGGAAAAACATGTACTTTTTTTTGTTCTGTTTATCACAAACACAATCAAAGAAGTCTGTTGTTGTAATTAGACAGCTTGCGAGTGGGGCACAGAGTTACTGACATTTGTTGGGCTCAAAAGTGGATTTTGTTTCTCTCACCTGGATGTTAAAGTTTAGCCACTCAAACAGAAAAGGGGGATCATTACAGACTGCTGGAGAATGGGTAAATAAAGCTAAGTCTGGCGGTCAAGGGGACTGGCAAAGGTAATTACTCATGAGCATATTTTACTTCTTTTCTGACAGCTGAAAAACGAGTTTGGGATATTTCTCAGCAAGAACACAAAGTGGCAACATTTTCTTCACTTTACCCTATCTCTCCCCAGCACCACTCCTTTTCTGTACTCTGCGAAACCCAAAATAAATGCCATTCCCAAGTTATAAATTTACTTTTCAGTTTGGATACAAACACATCTCTGTGTCACCCTAGGAACAAGATTCACTGTATTAGGAGGATTGAATCACAGCCCAAACAGATGTAGCTGGTCAAACAGACAGACAGATTCCTTACCTGGAAAAGCATAAAGTTTGACTCTTTCTTTACTCCTGGTAGCTGGGCTGCTCATTTTAAATTTTGAAATACATAGGGTAAAAACAGATATGACAGTGGCCCGCTTTGTCATGCTTTGAACCAGACCTCACCCTGCATGTCTGTGCAGGCACCTCCGGATGTTGGCCTGGGATTGGCCCAGGCTACAGCCCCAGGCTCTGACTTCAGAAAACCTCTGAGGTCACAGCCTGGGCGAAGGCCCGTCTGACTGACGGGCTATCACGTCTGTTCCTGGGCTGGCATACCAGCCTGAGTCGTGTCTGCCATGGCTGACCACCAAATGCCCATTATGGTGGGGAATGGGGGCAGGGCCGGCCACATGTTCAGCGTGCTCCCACCTGCCGTGGTGCCCCGGCCATGGGTATGTCTGTTCGGAGCCCTGACCTGGTCCAGACTATGTCTGCTGAGGCTTCCTGGGCCAGGTCAGGCTGCCACCACGCAGCCATCCCTTCTGTTTTTACCCGTAGTTATTATATTAAGTCTTGTGTTCACTAGGAAATGTACCCATTACTGAAACACATGGTAAGTAACATGTGCAAATGAACTGGTGTTGAAAATGTTTTAGTTGAAAGTCTGCATTTTCTCTACACTAACTTTTTGGAGAAAGTGCCTAATGTTTCACGTTGATGCTTCACCAGTGACTGCAGTGGTGGGAGTGCTAAGGTGCAGCCATACAACGCTGCAGCAGGCCCGATCCCCGCACGCCAGCTTCGGGGCCAGCGCGGGGAGCCAGACAGATGTCATACCTCCCACCACCCAGCCTCCCCCAGCCCGCCCACTCTCCTACCCCCCAGCTGTGACATGGCCATACAGGACTGGAGATCACGCTCACCGCTCAAAGCCTGCAACAAAGCTCGCCATGCAGCGGGGCAGGCAGGGACCGGGCACACAAGCGGCTGCGCACTACCGTGCATTGGGCAGCCTTACCCCACTTTGGGTAAGGCTGTTATGCCCTGTGTCCTTGGCCTTTTTCCAAGGACACAGGGTATAGCAGCCAGCTGCCCGCCCTGCCATGTGACGGGGAAACATCTGGCAACTGCAAGGCACACAATGCACTGCATCGCATGGCAACAGTGACCAAAATGGGGTAAGGCTTGCCCAAACTGTCATAGGTGTATTGTGTGTGGCTGTACCTCTACTGTAAACACTTATGTTCCTAAACGTGCTGGTGCCAGCCCTCTCATGTTTGCAAAGTGTCTAGTGCTAAGGGTCTCTGATCATGATTTCTCCTTTGACTGTACGGTGATACTGTAACATAACATGGCATTGCAGTTTGCAAATGGATGCAGGCACTGCTCTTTCTGATGCCCACAAAGGCAGATAAAGGTACAACATACTCCTCAATTTTGCAAAGGCTTATGTATGTGCATAAATATTTCAGTAGGATAGGATCAGACCCTATTTGGTATTGTTATAAGTTGCCCACCCAAATTCTTTTGTTAGTCTCCAGTCATATAGAATATTAAAATCAGTGGTAAAAATAAGTCTTGTGACTCAGTGTGGCTGTTCTAGTCTGACATGAAAAATACTTACTTGTTGGCTCATCAGCCTGATCTGTACTTTGTAAGGATATCGAGAATGTCCTATTGGATATTGAGAATGTCCTATTAAAAACAACCAAAAAACATTTAGACTAGAAAGGCCGATTTGGAAGAGATGAGAAGATTCAGCCACATGTCATTGTTCAGTCGAAGGGCCTTTCCCAGCATTTCAAAAAATCCTTGTGCCTTATTTGCTTTCATTTCTTTCTGTTTAAAAACAATTCAAACTGTAACACTAGTCTGTGGTTTTTATCATATCATATATATATGTACAGATAGGATAAAAAGTGCAACATTTTTGAAAGATGTTAGAGAAAAGAAACTTCTTCATAAATCCAATTAGATACTTCCCTCCCTAGTGCTCCCCCACTTCCTCCATTTAGCCACTCATCCCTTTACCCTTTCTTCTACCTCCCCTTGGAAAAAGCCATTGAGAACAAATATAACTTGCAGTGCCAATTGAGGGTCAACAGATTCTAAAATCCCAGCTGCTCTCTAGCTATATATTTTAAAAACAATTACAGCTTTTGTGGAAACATTTGTGGATGTTGCTTTTATTTATTTTTTTATTTGAGGAGCTAAGTTCAAATCTTTCCATATTGGTAAAAAAACACTTTGTGTGGCTCAAATCTAAGGCCAAACCTTGAGATTGTTCATGTCAATGGAAAGCCCCCATTGATCTTAGTGGGATCATGATTTGTCCTACAAGACAAATTGTGCATTAGTAGCTAACTGAGGTCAATGGGACCCATTCTGATTTCCCATCTATGCCCAAGGAAGGGCCCTGTGTGGCCCAAAAGCTTTTATAGTCTCATCAACAGTAGTCGGTACAGTAAAAGATATTGTCCAAACTACTTTGTCACCCACCGAACGTTCATAATAGCCAGACGTAACTTTATTTGAAGCTTGTTGAAACCAATGCTGCTATCTATCGAAAGGAGATGCAGCAATGGAGATTTTATTCCTGTGGAGGTATTTTTAAATTGCCCATCACCTGGTCTAGATCTAGATTAAGGAAAGCTCCCACTCAGGATGGTACCTGATTAATGTAAAGTTAAGCACATGCTGAAATGCTTCCCCCATTAGCTCTAGCTGCCACCCAATCCTAGCAGCAAGTGGTCTTAGTGAAACTGCTGAGATACCCTGCCCACACAAGTCAAATACAAAGGTATGTTAGGACTCTAGAATAAGTTTGTGACCTACGTTAATCTCTTTATATTTTGTTTGTGCCTGAAGAGCCAGACTCATTTACATGGACTTATCATTGAATAAAGCATTTCTAATGGGAGGTTAACTGGAAAGTAAAAGTCTTCGCGGTGGTGTGATGCAGCTCCTGTGCCTAATTAAAGCCTCAAAGCCCATTTTAAAAGCTGTATAAAAGGTGAATCATTTTAGCAAACAGTCCTTGATGTGGAAAACCAACACCTTTGCTGTGGGAGAAGTAATAGGATTTGCTACAACTTTCCAAACAAAGAGACACTCGTCTTCTCCAAGCTGCTCCCTTTCTTCATCAGCTCAGCATGGGGTGCTAGAAAAATCATTAACGGGCCCATCCTGCACTTTTCCCTTTTCCACACCTGCATATCACGATCCCTGCTGTAACTTTATGGACCGTGAGGAGGCAGGTTTGACGCCATGGAACACAGGGTTAGCCAACAGCTGCAGAATGGGCAGAAAGCCAGACAGTAAAATGTAAAGAGGAGGAAGGAGAGGGATCACCTTTGAAGTTTACAAAAAAGCCTGACTTTGACCATTTCCTTTTTTAATTAGCTGTCTCAGGTATACTGAGATATTGGCCACCGACTCAAATGTAAAGCAGGGTGTAGGGATCGTTTGCAATTTTTCAGGATACTCAAGTTAAAATGCAGGGTTTTCTTTTTAAAATGTTGTCTATTTTAAAAGTTCTAGCACACACTGGCGAGAATACTGAAGGAAGCAATTCATTTCAGTTGGGAATCTCTTCACTAATACAGCCTATGTTTAAGTGTGAAGAGCTACATTAATGCAGTGTTAAAGCTGAGATTCTGATCACATGCAAGTCAGGAAACTCATAGTTATGGTTCCTATGGCAACAGTAACTTGGCCCATTTGTGCATATGCAGAATTTTGGATTACTTTATGTGGTGTTAACTTCCAGCGAAATTCTGATCTCAGTTACGCTAATCCCACAAATCCCAAGAAACTCCATTTATTTAAGTAACGTTACTCTACATTCATGCTACCTTAACTGAGAGCAAAAATTGGTGTTTAATTTTAGGCTGATTTTGGTTTGTCTTATGCTTATGCTTTAAACAATTGATAAAGAAAGTTAAAACAATGTTTGATTGGCTCCAAGTTTAGGACTAAACCACAATGATAAATCATGAAGTAACTATGTTAAAGTCAGTAGAGTTACATTAGTATATAACTGATACAAGTGAGTCTAAAATCATGCCTTTAATGTAAAGTTGTACTTTCCCCCAAGATGTGTCATCAGATTGATAGGTTTTGTACACTCCAACAGAGTGCGAGTCTATCAAACATTCATATAATATCATCTTAATGTGTTACCCTTTAAAATAAATTAGCTGCATTCATTTCAGAGTGCAGAGTTCAACGTTTGTGCCTGCACACTTGTATAAATGACTAGAAGCTGGCACATGTTAAAAAAAAAAAAAAAGCAGTCTCATACTGCACAATATATTTTCACATGTCATTATTTCTGAGGTAAGTCTTTAAAAATATGGTGAAACCATTAATCTTTACAGTGCAGTCCACATCCCAAACTGAAGGTCTGAAATTTAAAAAAAGAAACCTCAAACCAATGTTGGTGTCAGAGCTGCCCCAAGAGACCATTTAGAGGTAATGCCTTAAATGATGATTTAAGAAATAGCTATACAAACATTTTAATTTTAAAATGTCATGCTCAGCTATTTCAGAAATACCTGAGTGAGTTTTTAACCAAACATTTTGGCTGAGAACAAATCTGAGAAAAGTTAGGCTAAGGTGAGTTCATTCTGTTTCCATTGAATTGGTTGGCTTCAGTGGGAACTGACTTGAGCCCAGAGCAATTTATTAGGAAAGTTAAGCTGTTTGAAAATAAGTCCTTAGAATCAAAATGTTGGTGTCCCATTGTGTGATTTTATTTCAGTATATATTTGTCAATCAGGAGCCTAATAATGCTATGATTACTCTGGTACAATTTTCACTGCAGCTAACTGCAAAGAGTCAAACCCTAACTTCCTTAAGTCATGAGTTATGATTTTTAACTAACTGTCAAAGTATTAAAAATAACTTTCTATTGCTCTTTCTTTCTGTAGACAGTGACAGTCCCTCATTGTTATAATTTTGTTAGTCTCATTTTTTAATTATAGCAATAGAACTTCTTTCTACCCTTTGTCTTAAAGATATGTTTTTATTAGAGATAGATATAATGCCAGGGAAAGTTGCAAAGTAAACACAAATGCATCTTTGTGTGAGTGAGGAATACAGAACAGGTCCCTAGACTCCATACAACAGTGCTACCAAGAAATGAATACTGCTTGCTTGTTCCAATGGGTCCAATTCATGTACTCTGTTGTGATGGCCCTGCAGAAGGGCAGCATTTGAAGAGGGTGCAGGGGAGAAAACAGCGGGCTAGCACGTCCGTTGTGGCCCTCTATGACCCAGCCTGGATTGAGGCCCGCCATGGCCAGCTGTCATGATTGGCCATCATTGGCTGTCATGGCAGGGGCGAGGTACTAGGACCAGCTGCCCACATGTCTGTTGCAGCCCTCCCCAAGCTGGGTGGGCGGTGGGACAGTGGCCCGATTGCAGGCATGTATGGCTGGTACTCTTGACACGGCCTGGACTGTGTCTGCTACATCTTCCCAACCTGGCCTGGGCCAGGTGCCAGCCACATGTCTATTTTTGCCCTTTGTTACTATATGAAACATATGTGCAGGAAACAGATGGATTTTTTTTGTTCCTGAATGGCGTTTTAAGAAAAAAATTAAAGTAAAAGAAAAAACTCCAAAGAATAAAAGAAAGTTTACCCAATTAATATGTATAGCATCATTTTTCTTATAACTTCCATTCTATTATGTTGTTTTTAGGGAAGACTGGCCTGTTAGGAGGTATCCAGTGCCGGAGATTGTGGGTGTAGAGGCTCTGCACGTGGTGATCGATTTGGCTGAGGGCAAGTTAGGGGTGCTGCTGGTGTACCGGGCCCCTTCATGCCCGGCGGCATCCCTTACCGCTCTAGCGGACCTGGCCTCGGAGGTGGT
>QEPC01013103.1:98831-132395 GCA_003113815.1 Sphenodon punctatus | reverse complement strand
TGTCTATTTTATTACTTTGTAAAGTGCCAGGTACACTGCTGGCGCTATATAAATGTTTGTTAATAATAATAATAATAATAATGAGTCCAATTTTCAGAATGCCATGCCACTGCAAGCCCCATTGACCTCCGTACCAGGCTTATACTGGCACAGTGGGGCTTGTTGCTGGCACAGCATCCTGAGGATTGGAGCCTGAGCCCTGAAAGTGAGTGTTATAAATCTTTGCTGTCCCTAAGTGCTTGTTTTATTTCTTTTCGATGTCTGATTTAACTGAAAGGTGTATACAAATGTAGGTAATCATCCCCACCCAGGATTATCCCCCACCTGTTATCTGTAGACTCCCAATTTACTGTAACCAAGCCAAGAACGTGTACCTGAGTTCTCGCATCCTCATGATTGTTGCATCCCTTGTTTCTCCCTCTGTTCCCCCTTCCCTCTCTCCCCTTCCCCTGTCTTTAGATTGTAAGCTCTCGAGCAGGGACCGTGTCTATCTTGTTCTTTGTAAGCGCCAGGTACATCGCTGGTGCTATATAAATGCTTATAAAAACAACAACCTGCGAGGTCCCTATCAGTAATAAATCAGAGGCGTTATAGGAATGTGTGGTTTGTTTGTTTAAAAAGAAACTGCAATCGTTTTTCATAGAATTTGAAGGCGGAAAGTCACTTTAAAAGATCACCTAGTCCAGCCCACTGCCTGGAAGCTGGACCAACTGTACCTTAACAATTCTCAAGTGCTATTTATTTAGCCTATTTTTAAAAAAGATTTTTCAGTGATGGCGGCTTTGCCATTTCTGTTGGTAATTTGTTCCACTGCCAAACTGTCCGTGTGGTTAGAGAAGAAAAAAATCTAATAGTTAGCCTAATTTTTTTATTCTGTAATGTAAACCTGTTGTTATTATTATTATTATTATTAACAAACATTTATATAGCGCCAGCAGTGTACATGGCACTTTACAAAGTAATAAAATAGACACGGTCCCTGCTGTGAGTTGGCCGTATAGGACAGGAGCTAGCGCCCACCACTCAAAGCCGCGCAGCGGACCTCACCATGTGGCGCGGCAGATGGGGACTGAGCACATGAGCGACCGCACACTATCACACCATGGCCAGTCTTACCCTACCTTGAATAAGGCTGCTATGCACTGAGTCCCATGCCTTTTTCCGAGGACACAGCTCGTAGCAGCCAGCTGCCCGCTCTGCCATACAGCGGGGTGAAAATCTGGTGGTTGCCAGGCACACAATACACTGCATCGTCTGGAAAGGTGGCCTGGAGTGGGGTAGGGCTGCCCAAGGTGTGGTAAGTGCAGTGTGTGGCTGTACTCTTTAGCATTGGGGTTGCTCTCTTCCAATCCTGCTTGTCAGTGAGCTTCCTAAAGTGAAGATTCCAAAATTATAGATGATGTCTGACCCACGCTGGGTATAGAAAAACAATTACTTCCCTTGCCTTAGAAATGTGTTAAAATATAGCATTTGTCTTTATTATGGTAGGGTGTTTTCGTAAGTGACAGCTCCTGCTGCTGCCATGGACTTCTCCGGAAGGCGGTGGGAGCCGTCATTCTAGCCAGGACTTGGCCTGGATGCCGAACATACATGACAGCAGCTGGGGCAGGGAGCCCTGCCCCCACACTGCATGAGGTGGCCCACCCCCCTGGCTGACAGGCAGCCATGATGGAAATGACAGTTGTCATTTATTATTATTATTATTATTATTTTATTATTATAAACATTTATATAGCGCCAGCCATATGCCTGGCGCTGTAAAGAACATAGAAATAGATGCGGTCCCTGCCTGTGGCTTACAATCTAAAAGACAAGGAGGGGGAGACGGAAGGGGACAGTGGAAGAGACGGGAGAAGACAACCAAACATACAAGTGGATGTGAAGTCTCAGGTGCGTGTGCTTGACTTGGTTACAATCAGGTTGGTTGCAGCAGTCTGCAGAGGAGGGCAGACAGTAAGTATATGGGGAACGACTAGCAGGCATTGGGAAAGGCAGCGAGGAAAAAGTGGGTCTTGAGGAGGGATTTGAAGGAGCGGAGGGAGGGGGCAAGGCGGATGTGGGTAGGGAGGGAGTTCCAGGCATGGGGGGCAGCGAGGGAGAAGGGTCGAAGGCGGTTAGGTGAGCAGGAGAAACGAGGGAGAGTGAGGGAGGGGACAGAGGAAGAGCGGAGAGCGCGTGCAGGAGTGCGTAGGGAGATTAGGTCCGAGAGGTAAGGGGGAGCTTGGTTGTGGAGTGTTTTGAACGTGAATACCAGGAGTTTAAACAGGATACGTTCAGGAAGGGGGAGCCAGTGAAGAGAGAAGAGGAGAGGCTGCACATGGTCGAAGCGACGGGCAGAGTGAATGACCTTGGCAGCGGAGTTTTGGATTGCGATAAGGGGGGACAGGTGAGAGCGAGGGAGGCCAGCAAGGAGGAGGTTGCAGTAATCGAGGCGAGAGATAACCATGGCATGAACAAGGGTTTTGGCCGAGGAGGTAGAGAGAAAGGGGCGGATCCGAGCAATGTTATGGAGGGCGAATCGGCAGGATTTGGCAACAGAGTCAATGTAAGGTTTAAAAGAGAGGTGCGTGTCAAAGATGAAGCCCAAGCTACGGGCTTGGAGAACAGGATGGATGGTGACTCCATCGATGCAGATGGGCAGGTTAGAGGGAGAGGAAGAGGAGGGAGGAAAAATGAGGAGTTCGGTCTTGGCCATGTTGAGCTTGAGTTGACGTCGGGACATCCAGGCGGAGATATCAGAGAGGCAGTTGACGAGGCGTGAGTGGACAGAAGAGGAGAGAGAGGGGGTAGAAAGATAGAGTTGGGTGTCATCAGCGTAGAGATGATATTGGAATCCGTGGGAGGCAATAATTTTGCCAAGGGACAGGGTGTAAATAGAGAAGAGGAGAGGGCCAAGGACAGAGCCTTGGGGGACCCCAACCGAAAGGGGGAGGGAGGAGGAGTTTGACTCGGGGAGCGAGACTTTAAAGGAGCGGTCAGAGAGGTAGGAGGAGAACCAGTCAAGGACAGAGCCACGGAAGCCCAAAGAGTAAAGCGAGTCCAATAGAAGCAAGTGGTCGACAGTGTCAAAGGCAGCAGAGAGGTCAAGGAGGACAAGAATGGAGTAGAGGCGCTTAGATTTAGCGACAAGTACATCATTGGTGATCTTGGCCAGGGCAGTTTCAGTAGCAGTAAGTACAATCTGCTTTATTCTGGATCCAGCGGCTGGCTCCTGACCATGGTGGAGCTTAGCCTGGGCTGACTTCAGGATTTCCCCGAGTCACACCCCAGGCTTGCCCCCACTACAGTTGGGAGCCAGACCATGCTAACATCTGGCGGGTGCATTTTGGCGTGACGGTGGCACCCGGGTTAATCCGTGCTAAAGTGGATTAAACTGTGCTACCATCATGTCTGAAAACACTCATAGTTACATTTATTTACTTTTTTGCTGAAGGTAAACCAACTTTCCTATAGATATATGGCATTAATCTCCGAGTCATCACAGATCAGGAGTGGGCAATATTTCCCTCTCACAAGCCACTTTGAAAATTAATACAAGCTTCATGGGCCAGATAGGAACTAGAGCAGGAGTGTTTAAGGGGTATGCTCAAGACAGAGTGCGGCAGATTATGGAACTGTGCCATGAACCCATCCTCTGTCCTCGGTGCATGCCCTCATCTCTTCTCCCTTCCCCTAAGCTCACTCTTTCAGTGCATGAAAGTAGGGACTGGGTCCATGGGACAGACGTAGGAACTGGAAGGGGGCCAAATAAAGAACAGCTCTGAGCCTGATGTGACCCACAGGCCTCCGATTCTCCATCCCTGAAGAAATGTTGTTGGCTCATACTTCCACTCCACCCCCAGGAAGTGTTTGGCCAGGGCCAGCCCTGGGGATTTTGCAACCTCCTCCAGGTCCTCCCTAGTGCAAGGACTCAGCAGTTGGGGATTAGAAACACTCTATCCCCAGAATTCGACTCTTGGGGATGGCCCCCAGCCAGCTTTCTAGGGACTGCTTCAAGGGTGACTAGGTGTGTTCCAGGGTACTCTGTGATGCTCTATAAGTCATGCAGACCCCTCTGTGCCATTCCCCATAAGACTACCACTTTGGAGAAGGTGTCCACTTTATCCAGTGCGTAGGCTGGCCCTGTGTCTGGAAAACAGTGTCCGACTCCAATGGTAAAATATTACAGATTTATGCATAGCACTAAATGCTTTAACTCATTTATTTCTAGGAACCTGGCATCCTAGATAGGGAAGTCCTCATTTGCAGAGGATGACCGAATAATGGTGGGGCAACCGATACTGCTGAGTTATTCACGAGTCAATATGTGGATAGCGCAGACACACACGAAACTTTATTTAAAATTACTACAGGATCTAAATTAAGCCCCTGGCCCAATCCAGACCATACCTGGTTGTTTTTTTAATTGGTCCCCTCCCAGTTCCTGAATTTTGACAGTTAATCCAGTCCCTACCCTCAAGCACTGGAGTTCCAGAACCATGATCTGGATGGACCCTCCTCTTCCTTCCCCCATCCTGAGCAAAGCCCCTATACTTCACCCACCCCCAACTCTTATATGGCTTGCAAAGCCTGTACTCATTTTCAAAGTCACCCTCGAGTGAAACGGTTCCCCACCTCTGCTTGAGATGTTGAATTTGAGGCTGCTTTCTGACATTACATGGGAGGGGTGGGAACTTGTGCATTTGCGACCACGGCTGTGTAATTGTGGGGATTAGCACCTGTGAGAATGCACTAAATCCCCTTTTATCACACAAGAACATGCGTCCTGATAAAGGCTACATTTGGGTTCCCAGTAATGCGTGAGTTTTCTCGTGTGTGTGCATTCTCAAAGGCACTAATCCCTGCAGTTACACAGCTGCAGTCTTGACTGCCCAAGTTTCCACCCTGAGTGGGGGCTGCACATCTGGTACGTGGTGGCCACGGGGTCTGTGGGATGAACACCTAATAAATGGGCAGGTGTTCACAAATTGCTAGCTTACAGAAGGGTCATGATCCAAAAGAACAGAGCAGAGCAAAATTGTTAGAAGACAGGCTGAGGATTTGATAGGTCCAGCCTTTGGGCAAAGATCTGCATTACTCAAGCATAATAGCAGTTACTCCACTGATTTCACTGGTGTAACGTAATTCAGAATCCAACTCGATGCATAGTAGCTACTGAACTGTCCTATAATTTATTTTCTAATTGCAATTATACAGAATGAAATAACATTTTAGATTAATTTTTCCCCACTTACAGTACTCCCATGTGATTGAATGTAAACAAGGTTGGATGGGTACAATTTAGGGCAAAATTTGGTCCACTGAGCACTTACGACAGTATCGACACAAGGAGAAAACAAAGCAAGAAAATAATCAAAGCTATTCAGTCTAATGGAGTTTGTGACCTTCAGCACATAGCTCAAGGAAATTTGGTGGAACATGGTGGCAGGAAATTTGGGTTCACTTCCTTGCTCTGCCACTGACCCACTGTCTGAGCTCAGGCAACTCACTTGATATAGCTGAGCTTCAGTTTCCTCCTCTGAATAAACAGGAAATAAATACCTACCTGATGGGCTACATTTAGCAAAGTCTAAAATATGATTCCATATTTCTAAGCCTGAGCATTTTCCAGAGGCAGGACCTATTTATTTGGCCATGCCATTAGCATGTGGAGATAGGGTGAAGGGGTTGTTTTTTACTGAAGAATTTTATACGGTTTATATTTTATAGGTTTTCTTTTCTATTTTTATGCAGTATTAATAGTATAATTAACTACTACCACCACCACTATTACTACTGTGCACTAATTCAGTAACTTTAGCTTTTCAAAGCTCTGTAGAAATATGGCTGCATTACTATTACAGCTGCAGCCCCCATCTCTCATTCAAAATATTAATAAAAGAAACCTCTGTCTCATGGTTCACTCAAAGTACTGCATTTCTGAACTGCCAGGAAGACCCTAGCAACCTATTAGGACACTGGTTCAGTAATGACACCAAGGGAAATGCCAGCATTTTTTGCAGCATCTAGCTTTTTCCTTGGATCCTATTCAAGTATTACACACTTAGCTTCTGGGATTCAATGCTGTAGGGATGCAACCCTAAAGTATGCCAGAGAAAGTTTTTATATATATATATATATATATATGATTGTTTCAACTTAAAAAGGACTTTCAGAGATTCAGGCATTATAATGTTTCTTTCCACTCTTTCACTTCACGTGCAAATTAACAAAATGTGAGTAACGTATAATGAGTGGCAGAGTGACTCTCCTTTACTTCATTATAAAAAAATATAACCAGCTTGTGGAAAGGAATGAAACTGCAGCCAACTAATCTCCAGTTCATCTAAAATAACAGTTGGTGACGTTGTAAATCACCTTGGACTAAGATTCATGGTGATATCAGTAGCCAGCCTCAGTAATAGGCAGCATTTCCTTGTATCATTCTTTAACTTCTGTTTACTCCAGTTATTTCTACATATTAGGTAATTTGAGGTAATGGCAGTCTTAGTGATGAAGCATGGTCCTTTCCTTTCCCCTCTCTCTTATCTATGCCTGGAAGCAGGAAGAGATATGTCAAGATCAAAGCAAAGATACGGTGCCCGTGCTGGCCTCCAAATGGGCTTCCAGAGCTCCAGTGTAGCATTATTCCACTTGCACAGCAGGACTTTTTGCCTTTCTAGGAACCTGGATCATGCAGATGATTTTGAGGAAGGTCCTAATCAGGGGATGTGATGGATGCCTGTGTGTGTATTGTATATGCTTGCTGTAGCCCGGTGCCTAATATGCACTATAGGGGGCACTAGGGCACCTTGGAGACTTGGCAGGAGCACCGGCACACACGAGTTCGCTACTCAGACCAACGATAGCAATCACATGTACAAAGTAACAGTTCAGTCCTGGTCCTGCATGTGGTAAGTAGCATTGATCTAACCCTCAGCCCCAACAGGGTTGAGGGTTCCTGCGCTCCAACCCAGGCCTAAACTAACTACACTGCAGCTACTAGCTTCATCATCCTATATTTATAGTTTTGGGCCCTCTGGGCCAATAGCCAGGAAAGTCCCACTGTCTGAAGCCTCCGTTGTTCCAATGGGATGCCACAACAGGACCCACTGGCAAAAGGTGGAAGGGCCTGGTCTGTGATCCTAGAGCCACAATTGCGCCAGCAGCGCAGCATCAGTCTGAGTGCAATTCTAGGGCCAGGGTTGTGCCAAAGATTTTTCTCCTTTGTTTTATTTAACAGCAATACTTAGCCTTCACTCCTAACATTTGGTGGTACTAGCAGGAAAAGAATGGAGGACTCTTAGACTGCTTTCTGACCTGGCCCACAAGAGTGAAATGGTTCCCCATCCCCTGCTCTAGATGTTAAATTTGAGGCTGCTTTCCAACCGTACATGGGAGGGAACTTGCGCAATAGTGACCGTGGCTATGTCATTGTGGGTATTACCCCTTGTGAGACTGCACTAATCCCCTCGTAGCACTAATCTCCTTGAGCAATCACACACTACCGAGTCCCCAAATGTAGCCTTTACAAGGGCACGTGTTCTTGCGTGATAAATGGGGATTAGTATATTCTCACAGGTGCTAATCCGCGGAGACGTTGGAGAGCGATGGATACTCTGGCTTTTGCTAACATTTGGGTGAGGCCTGATGTACATAGAGAACTTGCAGACGCATCCTCTGAGGCAGCCTATGTGCTCATAGGTGGCACATGCACAGAAGGGGGTTCTATGTATGTACGGTGGAGTGAAGACACTGCTGCAGTTCCAAATACAGCAGAATGGAAGAGTGGGAGCCATGGAATCCCCCTCCTCCTCCCCCTCTCTGCGCCCCTTCCGCAATATGCAGGCCTTTACCCCCTCAGAGTTTGCCTCCTCTCTTTCCCCCCTTCTCCCCCCCGTTCTCGCCTCCTCCTCCCCTGACTCTGCCGTCTCTGCTCTCAACGCTTCTCTCTCCTCGACCCTTGACTCTCTTGCCCCCCCCCTCTTCACGCGCCATCCGGCCCCTAAACCCCCGCCCCTGGCTTTCCCCTACCATCCGCTACCTCCGCTCTTGCACCCGGGCTGCCGAACGCCTCTGGCGCAAATCCCGCTCCCTCCCTGACTTCCTCCATTACAAATTCTCCCTCTCCTCCCTCTCCTCGGCTATCTCCCTAGCTAGGCAGCGCTATTATGCCTCTAGGATCGAATCTTTCTCCCGCGACCCTCGCCGCCTTTTCTCTACTTTCGACTCCCTTCTCAAACCCCCCTGCCCTCCTCCGCCCTCTTCCCTTGCTGCTCAGGATCTTGCATCGTTCTTCACCTCCAAGATTGACAAGATCCGTCGGGATATTGCCTCCCTCCACCCCCCGCCCCCCTCCCTCCTCGCATCCTTCCCTCCTGCCTCTCTCCAGGAAATCTCTGCTCTTCTCTCTTCATCCAACCCCTCCACCTGCCCCCTTGACCCGATCCCCTCCCGCCTCCTGACCTCTATTGCTCCCACTGTCGCTCCCCCCCTTCTGCATGTTGTCAATCTCTCCCTTTCCACAGGCTCCTTCCCCTCTGCCTTCAAACATGCCACTGTCTCCCCCATCCTCAAAAAGCCTACCCTGGACCCTTTCGATCCCTCTAGTTACCGGCCGGTCTCCCTCCTTCCCTTTGCTTCGAAGCTCCTGGAACGTGTCGTCTACTCCCGCTGCCTGAACCTCCTCTCTGCCAACTCCTCCCTCGACCCTCTCCAGTCCGGCTTCCGCCCCCTCCACTCTACTGAAACTGCCCTGGCCAAGATCACCAATGATCTACTTGTCGCTAAATCGAAGCGCCACTACTCCGTTCTTGTCCTCCTTGACCTCTCTGCTGCCTTTGACACTGTCGACCACTCGCTCCTCTTGGACTCGCTTTACTCTTTGGGCTTCCGTGGCTCTGTCTTTGACTGGTTCTCCTCCTACCTCTCTGACCGCTCCTTTAATGTCTCCCTCCCCGAGTCGACCTCCCCCTCCCTTCCCCTCTCGGTTGGGGTTCCCCAAGGTTCTGTCCTTGGCCCTCTCCTCTTCTCTATCTACACCCTGTCCCTTGGCAAAATTATTGCCTCCCACGGATTCCAATACCATCTCTACGCTGATGACACCCAACTCTATCTCTCTACCCCCTCTCTCTCCTCCTCTATCCGCTCACGCCTTGTCGACTGCCTCTCTGATATCTCTGCCTGGATGTCCCGACGCCAACTCAAACTAAACATGGCCAAGACTGAACTCCTCATTTTTCCTCCTTCCCCTTCCTCTCCCTCTAACCTGACCATCTGCATTGATGGGGTCACCATCCGTCCTGTTCTCCAAGCCCGCAGCTTGGGCTTCATCTTTGACACGCACCTCTCCTTTAAACCTTACATTGACTCTGTGGCCAAATCCTGCCGATTTGCCCTCCTCAACATTGCCCGCATCCGCCCCTTTCTATCTATCTCCTCGGCCAAAATCCTTGTTCATGCCATGGTTATCTCTCGCCTCGACTACTGTAACCTCCTCCTTGCTGGTCTCCCTCGCTCTCACCTATCCCCCCTTATCGCAATCCAAAACTCTGCTGCCAAGGTCATTCACTCTGCCCGTCGCTTCGACCATGTGCAGCCTCTCCTCCTCTCCCTTCACTGGCTCCCCCTTCCTGAACGTATCCTGTTCAAGCTCCTGGTTTTCACATTCAAATCGCTCCACGACCAAGCTCCCCCTTATCTCTTGGACCTAATCTCCCTACGCACTCCTGCACGTGCTCTCCGCTCTTCCGTTGTACCCACCCTTACTCTCCCTCGTTTCTCCTGCTCGCCCAACCGCCTCCGTCCCTTCTCCCTCGCTGCCCCACATGCCTGGAACTCCCTCCCTGCCCACATCCGCCTTGCCTCCTCCCTCCGCTCCTTCAAATCCATCCTCAAGACCCACCTTTTCCATGCTGCCTTTCCCAATGCCCGCTAGCCTTTCCCCTTACTCTTACTGTCAGCCCTCCTCTGCTGACTGCTGCTACCAACTTCATTGTAACCAAGCCAAGCACACGCACCTGAGACTTCGCATCCGCCTGAATGTTTCTTTGTCTTCTCCCATGTCTCTCCCACTGTCCCCTCCCCCTGTCTCCCCCCCTTTGTTTTTGTCTCTTAGATTGTAAGCCACAGGCAGGGACCGCGTCTAATTCTATGTTCTGTACAGCACCAGGTCATGCGACTGGCGCTTTATAAATGTCTAATAATAATAATAATGGACGAGATGAGACAGTAGGATGTGAATCAAATTGCAACTTTTCTTGATGTTTCTGCACTGTCAAAAGTAGGGCATTCACTAATGGAGGCTGGACCTTCCCTGCCATTTCCCCCCATCACTGGCCTGGTGACAAGAAGAGGCTCCTCACGTGGCCACTGGGAGTGCCTTATACAGATGACAGAAATGAATCTCTTAGGGGTAGTAAGTGACTCAGAGTACAGGGAAGCTTGTTGCCCTATACAAAGTCTGGACACTCAGAGAAGTGCGGTGTGTCCTTGTGAGCGGGTACAGTAATGCAGAAGATGCCAGAGAGGTGGTACAAGAGGTGCATTTTTGACTGAGAGTTTTATGCAACCCGAGAGGGATTTCCAACACCACAGCTGTTGAGACCCCCATAGAACTGTAATACATTGCCGTAAGCCGTGGATGCGAGAAACTAGGTGGTGACAACTTGCAAAGCCTGATTGCTTTTGATTTCAATTTTTACATTTGATTTCAATTTTCACTATAGGCGCTCAATAAAGTATGCAATTTGCTCAAGAAACTCACATTATGTGCATAGCAAATGGTTTCTATCATGGACTGGTAGCTGGTTAAAGGATAGGAAACGAAGGGTAGGGACTAAATGATCCGTTTTCACAATGGAGGGAAGTAAATAGTGAAGTTCCCCAGGGATCTGTACTGGGACCAGTGCTGTTTAATGTATTCATTCATGATCGGGAAAAGGGAGTAAAGCGTGATCAAATTTGCAGATGACAGTTATTCAAGGTAGTTAAAACACTTGTGGACTGTGAAGAATTGCAGAAGGATCTTGTAAGACTGGGTGACTGGGTTGTTTTTCCCTAAGTGCATCACTTTGCACTTGTCCATATTAAATTTCATCTGCCATTTAGATGCTCAAACTAAATACATGCTGGGTTCTAAATTAGGAGTTACAACTCAGATAAAGGACCTTGGAGTCATTGTGGACAATTCACTGAAATCCTCAGCTCAGTGTGCGGCAGTGGTCAAAAAAGCAAACAGAATGTTAGGAATTATTCACAAAGGGACAGAGAATAAAACTGAAAATATATTGCCTCCATATAAATCTATGATGTGACCACACCTTGAGTATTGGGTGAAGTTCTGGTCAACCCATCTCAAAAAAGATATAGTAGAAACCGAAACGGTACGGAGGAGGGCAACAAAGATGATAAGGGGTATGGAACGGCTCCCTTATGAAGAGAGACTGGATAGGTTAGGGCTCTTCAGCTTGGAGAGGAGATGACTGAGAGGGGATATGATCGAAGTTTATAAAATCATGAGTGGTGTGGAACAAGTTAATAGGGGATTGTTATTCATCCTCTCATATAGTACTAGAACTAGGGGGACACCTCATGAAACTAACAGGTAGCACATTTAAAACAAACAAGGCATTTTTTCACTCAATGCACAATTAACTTGTGGAATTTGTTGCCGGAAAACGTAGTTGAGGCCAGTAGTATAGTTGGTTTTAAAAAAGAATTGGACAAGTTTCTGGATAGGTCTATTAGCAGCTATTGCTGGTTAGGTTTGGGGGAAACATAACCTCTTACTGTCAGGAGCTAGGAATGAACAACAGGGAACAGATTACCCCATTGTGACCTGCTGGGGGGTACTTCCAAGCGACCGAGGTTGGTCACAGTTGGAGGACAGGATGCTGGGCTTGATGGATCATTGGTCTGACGCAGTGTGGCACTTCTTATGTTAGTTCCAGCTAACAAGTGCTCACAGATATAAACCCAGATATGAACCTCCATGTATGAGGGGAGATAGTAGGTGCTTGACCACCTCGTGGAGTCATAGCTTAAAAGAATGTAACCGCTGGTGCAGCTGCTTCTTTCCATGGTTTGCTCTGGCTGTGAGTCATCCTAGGGGCAGGATACTGAGAAGGGGAGGCTGGTGGGCAGATCGCAGCAGCGAAGAACACCTGCCTATGTATTATGCTTATCATGCTAAACTTGTGAATGGAGGCTTCCCAAATGCAGAAGAAATATATGCAGAGTCCTGTCCATTGATTAGGGTGTGAACTTACATGCTAAACATGTGAGTGGGGGCTGCATGGGCTGGACCCAGACTCCAGCAGGCTGTCATTCCATTTGTTAAACCCTTAGCTGCTAGTTTTCTTATCTGGCAGTGGAACTGAGTATTTCAGCTGAGACTACAATGGTCCCACCCACTGGTCCTTAATTATTTAAAATAGTTGTCAATTTCTAAGTTTCTCAAACTTGAAGCGTAAAGTTTGAAATCTCATTGGAGCAAGTTGGATCATTTCATCTTAAACACTCGTGGGCTGTATCTGTGTATTACAGAAAAAAGGCAGCCATTGTTCACATTTGGACTGAGAGTCACTTTTGGTTATTCCCATTTCATGTTAAATCTGAATATGGATTTTTTCCCCACAGCTGCTGCTCTCTTGGCTTTCTGAAGTGCAGAAAAGGCACGAAGAGCCATCCAGAACTCAGGAGGTGGTGAGTTCCTTCAGCAAATCTTCACAACAACATCCCTCCCCCTCCAACAAAAATGTGGGGGTATTTGAGTTCTTGTAATTATTCTGTCTGGGAGAGGAACCAAGGTGTCAAAGTATCAAAGTGAATTTCAGAAGAGTCAAGAGCAACCAGAGACCTGAAGGGAGAAAAGGGGAAGCAGAAAAAACCACTTGTCTTTATCATGGTAATAGTAATGAAGCTGAGCAGAAAGCCCCCAGACAATGGGCTAGGCTACTGTACTATAAACAGCTTCCTGCCACTGAGATTCACAAGTCATCTTTGCAAGGCTGATTAGAGAACTACAAAGCCAAGTGAGCTGATCTTGTTTTTATCAGCTCACCATACTTTTAATATTACTGGCTTTCAGGCTGGTTGCCCTGTAGACATAGCTTTTGTTTCTGACAAGAAGAAGACGGATTCAAAACAAATTAGCCACTCTGTAGTGCTTAATAATGATGTCTATAAATGATAACAAGTCACACTATTAAGATTTGTAGAAGATAAAATAGTTCTGTGCCCAAGCTAGGTACCCTCACATCTCCCAGTGCGGTTATAAGGAGTTAAGGTTCATTCTTCGCACCAATGAAATCTGTGATGAATCACAAAGATTTGTGTTGCTGATCCATCTTAAAGCTTACAGTGCAGCCATGTGCATGGTGGTAGGATAAAGATGGACACAGACCTGTTACATGTGGGAAATAGTAAAATATTGTTTCACTGGCCATTCCAACAGTGCTGAGGCTGGCTCTGTGTCGGAGCTCTCTTTTAAATTCTGTGTTTCCTCCTTGCATTTCGCTTAATGGTTCCAGCCTTCTCAGTGCAATCAAGCTTTCTACTCAATTAGGCAAATTGAGAGCAGCTTTAAGCTATTTCCCATTTGTGACTATAAACCTTTGGTTACATTGACTTGCCTTCTCCCAAGTCTCAAAACCTTTTAGGATGGCTTCTGCAACTTTTTTCTTTTAAATAGCCTTTTAAAGGACTTTCAAGACAAAACTGTAAAAGGAAGAAAATAACAATAAACTACAAGCCCCTTCTCCCACAGAACAACATTTAAAATGTTTTAGTTAGAAAAATGTGGGAGGAGATTTTATGACTTGAACTGCAATATAATCAAGTTCTTTGTAAGAGACATAATAAATCATTCTAGTAGATAAATAATGGCATATTTAATCTCTACAATGCCAATTTGCAAAGACACAAACACATACATAACTTTACATATGTGTGAGTTGAAGCTTATGAGACTGTGTGGCCCGAAAGCTTGCATATTCTTGCCAACAGAAGTTGGTCCAATAAAAGATATCATTTTAACTACTTTGTCTCCATTGCATAAGAAAAGTTACATATTCTGAAGTTTTTGCAGGATGAGGGCCTTATGGATTTTTTCAGTAGCGCTATAAATGTACGCAGGCACTCAAGGGAGTTAGGAATCGAAATCTCATTGGAAGTCAATGGGTGTTTTCACATGGACAACACCAACGCCTTTGCTCCGCCTCAACTCCATGTGGTCTGTCCATTTAAAAGTGGCCCACCAGATGTGCCACAGTGCTGGTGGAACAGAGGCAGGGCAGGCTTCCCTGTTCTGGGGCAGCCCTACGGGTGGTGCTCCAGAACATCCAGGAGCACTACCAGTGGAGCAGGCAGCCCAACAGAGCTGCTCTTCATCTGCTTGGTGGATGGCCGCTGCAGCTCTGCTCTCGCGCAACACCATAGCATTACGGATGCTCTAGGCCGTAACTTTACGGTGTGGGGGAGGTGGACCATGGGCCACAGTAGCCACTGGGTCGTTTAAACCTGATCCAGGTGGGGCTGTAAACAGGTAGACATGGGTGCACCCCAGACCTGCTCCAGAGGGTGAGCACTCCTGCATCCCTGTAAAAACACACAATGGGACAGACTCCTAGGTCACTTTGCCTTTCACATATTATGTAAAGCTTTGTGGGTATAAATTTTCAAAAGCACCAAAGATCCCTGCCACCAAGAGTGTAGAAGAAAAACTAAGATTTACTCTTCCATTATGATCATGTTTATAATCTATTGATTCATTTTATTCATACCTGTAAGCCCCCACAAAAGTGCAATTTTACTTTTGTGTGGGGTATATGGTATCTTGCTGACCCTATGGTGTATGCTGGTGGGAGTTTCAGTTTTTAATAGGGTTACCCAAGAACAACCACTTATTTTGAACTTATATGAGTGGACTTTGCCCAAATAAGAAAAAGGCATTGAATACTACTAAAAAGTGGTTTCAGTGTACTAGGCAAGTATAGGGCAGGCCGAATGCTGCAACTGGATATGTATTGCGGTTGAAATATTGCCCTGTGTCTGGCTGCAGTGGGGAATTGGATGAGAACGAGCTATCTGAAGCTGAATCCTGACAAGACGGAGGTGATGTTGGTGGGTAAGGGTGAGGCAGAGGAGGCCCCCATTATTGATGGGGTACATCCCTCCTTCGTCCCTCAAGTACGGAGTCTTGGAGTTCTCCTTGATTCACAGCTCCGCCTGAATGCCCAGGTGGTGACTGTAGCAAGGAGCACATTTGTTAAATTACATCTGGTCCGCCGTCTTCAGCCATATATCTCAGACTTCGATCTTGCCACCGTCATCCATGCATTTATCACTTCGAGATTGGACTATTGTAATGCACTCTACGTGGGGCTACCCTTGGTGACGGTCCAGAGGCTGCAGCTAGTGCAGAATGCGGCAGCTCATCTCCTCATGGGGGCGGGCCGTTGAGAGCACATTACACCAGTGCTCCGTTCTCTGCACTGGCTGCCTGTAGTCTTCCAGGCCTGATTCAAGGTGTTGGTTATTACTTTTAAAGCCCTATACCGTCTGGGCCCCACATACCTGCGAGACAGCCTCATCCCTCATGTCCTGGATCGGCCACTGTGGTTGGCCGGGGTGCCCACTTGGAGATCCCCTGGGTTTCCCGGGTGGCGATGTTTGAGAAGGCATTCTCAGTGGCCACGTCACAGCTATGGAACTCTCTCCTGGCGGAGATTCGCCTCTCTCTGACTCTCTCCTCCTTCCATAGACAATGTTAGATCTAGCTGTTTTGCCAGGCATTTGGTGAGGGGGACGGGGTTTCTTTTTTTTTCTTTTTATGGTGTAGGGGTTTTGATCTTTTTCCTAGGCCTCTTTTGTTTTTATGGTTTTAAGTAATACTTGATATTATATTGTATTTTATATTTTGTATTTATTTTATATGTTGTGTACCACCCCGAGCTACCATTGGGCAGGATAGGACAGTATATAAATACTGTAAATAAATAAATGTGTGAGTATTAAAAGCAGAAGACCATTGTCTTTGAAATCTATGCTTTGTTAAAACACAAAACTTTCCACTTTTGCTTTTAGAAAGATAAAGCTTTAATAGACCTGTGCTAGCCTGAATGTCAGCAATGTAGATTGAGATGCTGTTACTTTGGGTTTTCAAAATTGTATCAAAACAGTACCTATATGACTCACTGTTTATTAATAGCACACAATACTCTTTTTTCCAAAGTGAATCAAACTGATAGCTGGTTCCACGGGGTCATCAAGCAGGAAAGAGTTATGACAGGAACCTAGAAGACATTGGTCTTTATTTTGTAAGGTTGTAACTGTTCCTCGTTCTGCACATTCTCGTTCTTTGTGTGTAAGCTGTTACATTATCTTTTTATTTACAGAGCAAAACTGGTAAAAGGAATAAGAGATATCTGGAACCTGAAAGGCACCTTAGTTACCTGAATCACATGTATTATCTTTCCCTTATTAACATGGCATCATCAAAGAGGTTAGTTAATGTTCTGAACAAGCAGTATGAAAATATGTTGTAGTTTACATGGATATATTTGCATGCCCTGAATCCTTCTGGTTTAACACACAAGTATGTGCTATCCGCTCCCACCCATGTCATTCCGTGCCTTCGCCGACATTTGCTCAGTTAATAGAATTCTGACTGGCTATGCTATATGCCTGAGGAAGAGCCCTATGGGGCCCAAAAGCTTGCACAGTCACACCAACAGAAGTTGGTCCAAGAAGAGAGATAATTTGAACTACTTTGTCTCCTATCTAATAGGCAACAAGAGTTCATAAGTGACAAACAGCTCAGTCCTCAAAATGCTCCACCACCAGAAGCCTAGCTGGGGCTATTAGCAGCCTAAAGCTAAGTTTTCAAATACCTAATTTAGAATCATGAAACTGATGGAATCATAGAACTGATTTTCAACCAATTCTGAACTCACCTTCTAGTAGTTCCTTCTAGCCCATGTTTCTCCATTATGCTTAGGAGAATGCCATGTGGAACTAAACCACAAACCTTGCTGAAGTCAAGATATAACAGGTGTTGCCAGACATAATGCTATCCTCTGGTTTGAATAGCAAACATGCAGCAAGTCCGTTTAGGACTTGCTACATGTTAACTCTCAAACTGCTCTTCATCCATCCATAAATATTGTGGGAGAACAAGGAGGTGCATGTCCTTGTCCACAGTTACTGTTACATCTGGTAACAGTGGGGCCAATTCCATGCCCTGTGGATCCCTTGCACACGCATGCACACAGTTTCCATGCACACAATGTGCTGTCGGGGGGTGGGGGGGACAGTTCCGTGTGCAGGATCTGTGGGGCATTATTAATTGTTATTAATTATATAATTATTATTTGCTCAAATTATTGATATCGTTCCAGCAATGTACCTACCACTGTACAGCCAGTAGTTACAGACAGGTCAGAGAAGGGGCAAAGGTGTTTAGAGAAAAAGGGGAGTCACAAGCAGGTATGGGTGGGGGAAGAGGAGGCAAAGCTCCTGGGCAAGAATGTGGTATGATACAAGAGCAGAGAGATATGGGGGGAGTAAGGCCATGAAGAGCCTTGAAGGTGAAGACCAGGAGCTTGTGATGAATGCGTAGAGGGAGCCAGTGTAGGGTGGAGAGGAGAGACTGAATGTGGTCAAAACGATGGGCAAGGTGGAGGACTTTGGCAGCAGAGCATTGAACGGAGACGAGGGGGGCAAGATCAGAGCTGGGGAGACCAGTAAGGAGGAAGTTACAGTAGTCAAGGCGAGAGATGACTAGAGCGTGGACTAGGGTTTTTGCAGTAGCAACAGTAAGGCAGGGCCAGATTTTAGCAATATTATACCGGTATCACACCCACCCACCCCAAGTTCTCTGGGTCCCAATCCGCAGGTGGCCACAGCACACACAGCCAAAACCAGAAGACATTTGGCTTCCCTGACAAACAATCCACAACAATAATTTTCTATGGCATTATGACTCATGTGCATTGCATGCAAAAATTGTCACTTTCAAAAGATAAGAAAATATAGGAGTTGCTTTTAACCAATGGGAAACTTAGCTCCCGTATACATTCCATGTGCGGTGCCAGGGATGGGCACCGAGGGATCTCCGCCCGCGGTCATGGCTTCCGGGGGGGGGGGGAGCAGGAGTGGTTGGAGTGGGAACAGATAGTGGGGGAGCTGTATCCACCCCAATTCTGGGCCCTGACAACAGCACAGACATACAGATGCGATGCCATGATGGCTCTGTTGACACAAAGGAGATCATAGTATGGTGAAGTTTGCCACCTGTGGCTAAAGGTGAAGTTGTTGTCCCTAATTTTGTAACTCCATATGCAAGTCCTTGACCCACTGCTGGCACTGGTTCGTGTCCCTAGTGTGTTCCTGCTATGCAATCTGGAGAGAGATCTCCTGGAACACCACTTGGTTCTGATAGCACTTCACCAGTTGGTATTGGACCTTCTGCTTCCCCACTTAGAGCTATGAAGGTCCTGGTCTCTTCCACATCTCTGGTGGGCAGATTTGTAGGCAGAGAGTGCCTGGGCTGGAGCACCAGAGGTTGCAGTTCTGGTTATTTCCTGTGAACACAGTAAAGGGGGAAAAAACAGCTCACATCATTAGATAGCCATAAACGGGAGCGTTTTTCATGAAGCTGTGCAAACGCAGCGCCCCCCCAGGTGCATTCACTTACCATAGTTGCCTGACTGTCATTCTCTGAGCCATAGCCATGGCAATGAAAAACCTGTGGAAGTCACTCCTTAAAATACAACGGCTTGTGAAGAGAGAGCATCAGGTATGTGCTGCAAACCAGGACAAGCTAGGACACAGCATTTTTGAATTTGGCACGTGTTGGTCTTCCGAGGCACCAGTGAGAGTGGAAAGAAGGGCAGGAAGCAGTTGCTCCTTGGAACTCTCTCGGCTCTTCACCTGCGAATGTAAGGTGCAGGTGGTCCTGTACATGTGTGAGGCTGTACGCAACCTAATTGATGGGATGCGGACACTTGGGCACACATTAGCCTGCATTCATCCACATGGTGGACTCCACATGCTTTGGGACCCTGCCGTGAGTGGGGGCTGCATGTCTGGTGGGTGGTGGCCACGTGACTGGTGGGAACCAACACCTAATAAACAGACAGGTGGACACACACCTGGTGTGGAATAATGTGGGCTAACATCTCGTTTGTTAACGTCTCATTTTAAAGGATGTTAACAATGAAGGTCCTATTGATGCTGTATTCCTACATGTTCAAAGTACATTAACATTTTTCATAACTGTAAATGAAAGCAGTTCAAATCCTTAAGAGGTTTAGTAGGAAAAGAAATGTTGGGCTAGAATCTCAATTGATGCTAGCTTAGTAACCTCTACAAATGCAGGCTAGGTTGAAGTGACTGTGATGGAAACAACACCCCCCCAAAAAAGCTCTTTTTTTAATCTGTAATGTCAACTTGTAAACCAAGCCTCAAAAAACTAGTTCTTTGACCTATTACATTATGTGGCTACTACTATTAAAGTAGATCACACTAACGTATTTTACAACTTTTAATCCACAGAGAGTGTGTTTGCCGTGTTGGTCCCAAGCGACAGAGACACGACGTGGTTTGAATGATATATTTTAATATCATTCAAAGATATGGTTTGATAATCTTTTTTCCACCACTGTTGTTGGTGGAAATAGCTTTCGGGCCACACAGGGCCCTTCCTCAGGCATGCAGAGTAGCCAGGCTTCCATGGGGGGAACAGGAGGCTCCCCCAGGCTACACTATATGCCTAACGCCAGGCTGCGCTAGATGCCTGAGGAAGGGCCCTGTGTGGCCTGAAAGCTTCCTTATTTCCACCAACGTATACAACTGTTAGGAGTTAAGGTAACAACAGACGTACTCCAGGTGCTAGGGCAATATGGTGCTGGAAAATGGTCCCTCAGGGTCTTATATAGGCTCTGGGTATGAGCTGCGAGAGCTAACCCTTGCCAAAGCTCATCACTGGGACTAGTGCACTGAACAAGGCCCACTCTAAGTATGCACGCACGCACGTGTACAGGGCTACGGCGGGGAAGTGAGGGATCAGTGGTGGTTCAGTGGGAAAGGAACCCACGGGGCCCGAAGGGAAGAGGAACCAGGAGGGGGTAGGGCTTTCACACAGGGCTCACCAAGGGGCGTCAGGTCACAAGGAAGGGAAGGTTCAATGCTTTTTCTCTACGCACGCGTTCCTACTCTCACAGTCACCCAAGCACTCACCTCGCACACTCCACGCTCTCCGCTCACACTCTTACTGCTGCACACCGCCAAATACTCTCCACTCCACTCCACGCCAAGGGCCAGTCTCACGGCACGAGTCCGATCACCAGCACTGATACAAGCTTCTCCCGAGGCTTATATGGGAGCCTGATTAGAAAGTGCCTGCAGGCGTGCCGAACGGCGAGGGCGTGCTTCCGGGTTCGTGGTGCGCATGCGCCCGATATCGGCGTCCCCTGGGCTACCCAGGGACGCCACGCTACTGCGTCTCCGCCCATCTATTGCTGACGTCGGAGAGGGAGCGGGCCCCACTGCCCGCCTCCGCCTTTGTGGCTGCCGGCGAGGCCTAACGCGGCCGTGCAGGTGCCTCCAACCCCCTTTTCCCCTTAGGGTTCTGACAACAACGTTTCTACAAGCAGGTATGAAAATTACAAAACCAGATGAGTCTATTCTAGTCTGTTGCAAGAGAAACCTAACTCATTGTTCAGGTCTCTGGCTGTTAGCGTCTAAATTAGGAGTGAAGAACCTTCAGCCCATGGGGCCAAATCTGGCCTCTGGCTGTTTTTTTTCTTTGGTTCCATGCTAATCTCTGGGTGTGGCTGATGGATCCAGTCCTTACTCTCAAACGCTGAAAGAGGGAGCAGAGATGAGGGCATGCACAAAAGGATAGGGGATGGATCCATAGCATAGATCCATCATTTCTAGAAATTATGGATCTAAAAACTTCCATAATCTTTTTTTTTTTTTTTTTTGGTGGGGGTGGGGGCGTAAAGCGCCAGGTACGTTGCTGGTGCTATATAAATGCTTATAAAATAAATAATAATAATAATCCCCTTTCTGCCCCCATTTTGAGCATACCCAAGTCGTGTGCAGCCTGTGGAGCTTGTAGTAACGTTCAAAGTGGTCCACTGGAAGGAAACGGTTCCCCATTCCTGATCTAGATCAAAAAGTAGTTGTTTTGACAAAAAACGAAAAGTTGATCTGCTGTTCTCACCATTTGAGGCCTGAATTAATGGTACAAGATGCTTTCATTCAAACAGAGACCAAAGCAACACATAAAACACGTGTGTGGCTTTCACTGAAAGCCACACGCTTCTCATGAATCTGCACCAGCTGCAGCATCAGTCATAGCACATTGCAGCAGTCTAGTTTTGTAGTTACGAAGACATGAATAATGGTGGCCAGATCCAAATCTGATTTTTTTAATTATTTTTTTTAAAAAGGTCACAGCCTTCTCACCCAATGAAGTTGGTGGAAAGCTCTCCTGGCCACCACTGCAACCTGACAATCCAGGTGCAACAGTGGATCCAAGAGCACCTCAAGGCTGCAAACCTGAGTGACCAAAGGAGACTGAACCCCATCAATAACAAGGGTTCTTATATCCTCCCGGCCACAGGGCTGGCCAACCATCACCACCTCAGTCTTGTCTAGATTCAACTTCAATTGGCTCGTTCACATCCAGTCTCCAACAGCATCCAGGCGCTGGGGAAACACCAAAGGGGCAATCCAGCGGCCTGCATACACCATCCAAAGGCATCATGCCAGAACATGCACACTCATGTGTGCACATAGCACAGCTACACGTGGAACAGCGCAACCCAGGCCGATGCAACCTCGAGCCCACACACCCTGCAGCCCAGGGGATGCAGCAGGCATGGCTCCTGCTCCATCCCCCTGGCTGCGGTGTGTGTGGGCTTGGAACGTCACATCAGCACGGGGCGTGCCTTTGCCCCGTGTGGCTGTGCTGCGCGCACACACTCTGGCTGTGCGGCGCAGATGGGGGTTGGCATACACAGGGCGTTGGATTTCCCCCCCCCAAGACTGCAAGACCTGGGTCAGGTGGAAAAGAGAGACAGAGTTGGGTGTCATCAGTATACTGATGGCACTTCACTTCATAACTCTGAACAATCTTGCCCGGGGACCTCAGATACACATTGAACAGGACTGGGGACAAGATGAACCCTGCAGGCTCCTGGGGAAAAATTGAGCCATCACCCATCACTAACCTCTGGGTTCTCCAAGCCAAGAATGAGCAGAACCACAGAAGAGCAGTCCCAAGAACCCCTACCAGGTCCTGCAGCTGTGTCAACACTACTCCATGATCAACTGGATCAAAGGCCACCGAAAGATCTAACAAAATCAGTAGAGTACAATTATCCCTGTTGATTTCCAAGCAGAGATCGTCAGCCAAGGCCACAAGCGCAGTCTCAGTGCCATGTTCAGGATAAAATCCTGACTGACATGGGTCCAGGAATCCAGTAGTACCGAAATGCACCTGAAGCTGCGAGGCAACCACCCACTCAATAACCTTCCCTAAAAAGGGAAGATTAGAGATGGGCAATAGCTGGCAGGGGTATCCTCATCAAGAGATGGTTTCTTAAGCAGGGGCAATTTTGAGGCCATCAGGCACCTTGCCCTCCCAAAGGGGAGGTATTGATAACTCCAGCCAGCAACGGCCCATGTCTCCCAGCTAGCTTTCACCAGCCAGGGCGGACATGGATCTAGTTCACAACTGATCACCCGCAGAGCTCCTCTGCATCGGTGAGTGAGACTAATTGAAGCTGATCCAAGCAAACCAAAGAAGTCGGAAACTGCCAGTTTGGGTGCAGAGTCAGAGTTTGGGGTTGGGGAGTCTCTAAGTCCTGCCAAATACATGTGACTTTATCTACAAAGTAGGTGGCAAATTTGTTGCAGAGGGCAGCTAATGACTAATGCCAGGGGGAGACAGCTAGGATTTAATAAGCTATTCTCCACATGGAAGAGCTCCGCTGGACGGCATTTTGCAGACGCTATACATACCCAGCATAGGAATTCTTTGCCACTGTCGCAGCCATGATATAGTTCTTCAAAAATAATATAGGCCGCAGTTGGTTGGCTTTGGCATGAGTCAAGCACTCTCTCACTTTAGCAGCCTCAGGTGCTCCATATACCAGGGAGACCTGCGCTGTCGCAGTGGAGGAAGCGGAAACCTGGGTGCCACTGTGTCTGGCCCAGGCCAGCATAGCATACCACAAATCAATCAGACCATCAACAGAGAGGCCTTCAAGATCAGCAGGCAAATCCCCCAGAGAGTTCTGGAATCCTATTGGGTCCATTAGTCTCCACGGACAGGTCATCCTAACTGGTCCAACACCTTGATGGGGGCAAAGGAGAGCAGGGATCCAGGTCCTTTGAAGGTAATCGTCCAACCATGACAATGGTGTCATAATGACACCCCCAATAATTGGAACTCCTGGAAATGCCTGTTTCCAGGCCAGTGCAGAACATGAGCTCCAACATATGTCCAGTCTCACGTGTTGGGTCAGATATTATCTGGGATAGACCCTAACACTCCCCCAGTCCTAGGCTGATGCTACATCAAGCACCTTTCTGGAACCGTTTGGGCCAACACAGGCCCAGAAGCCCTGTTCAGCCAGGTCTCGGTAATGCATACGAGGTCAGCAGCCTCAGCCTCCTGAATAAGATCATGGATGGTAGCTGTTTTATTAGCCACTGTTCTCACACTAAACTAAGACTTAGGGGAGACATGATAACAGTCTTCCACTACCTGCAGGGCTGTCACAGAGAGGATGGGAAAGACTTGTTCTCTCTTGCCCATGAAGGCAAGAGTAGAAATAATGGGCTCCAAGTACAAGAAAGCAGAGTTTGGTTAAACATTTAGAAGAACTTCCTAATGGTAAGGACTGTTTGACAGTGGAATAAATTACCTAGGGAGTTGGTGGGCTCTCCTTCGCTGGAGGTTTTCAAACAGAGACTGGACAGCCCTCTGTCCGGGAGGCTGTAGCTGTGGTTTTCCTGCATTGATCAGGGGTTGGACTAGATGACCTCTGATATACCTTCCAACTCTATGATACTATCCTAAACAGCATCAGTGACAGATCAGAGGCTTCACTGACCTCAGTCTCCAAATATCCAAAGATAGGGGGAGAGGAGGACAGGGGAACAGAAACCAAATGTCTGCCGCAGTACCCAAGATGATGTTTCCTCTCCCCACGCGGCCGTACATCCCTGTGCCCAGCATGACCCCATTGGTTCAACAGCTGCCCAGTGACTCCTCACCAAGGAGATTCCCCCTCTCCCTACTCCAAATGAAGCTGGAGGGAACCCTCTGCAGCTGGCATCCCCAGTACTTGGCAAGGCACCCCCTGCCCCCTTTCCACCCTCCACCTCTGACCCCATGTGCATACCCCTTCTTACTGGAGGGGGGGGGACATGACATCCCCCACCCCCAATTCCCTATGCCCATACCCCCCCTCACCAGGGGGTCATGGCACAACTTTTTGCCTGTACAGGGGGGTGCCTGGCCAAGTACTGGTGGGGCCACCAGAGGGTTGTGGCCCCACCCCACCCCCCATACCTGTACCACCCTCTCACCAGAAGGGGCCATGGCATTGCCCCACCACCAGCCCTAAGCTCTCCCACAAACATTCCTCCATTCCATACTCCTCTAAAATCCATTTAAAATAAAATAGAATAGGCCCATGCCCAGTCTCCGAAACGGCAGCTGGCCTTTGGCATCAGACTTCAGCAGCCGCCTACAGGGGCCAGAGGGTTAGGGGTGGGGGGGTTGAGCAGCCCCAGATGGTCGCAATTCAGCCCCTTCTGCTCTTCCAGCAAACAACCATCCTTTATTACATATAAAATTGGATTAAAACATACAAAAATACATTAGCCATCGAGGACCAGATTCTCACACTACTTTTAGTCATTCACTCGCACCATTTTGGCATTGTAGAGGAATCCACCTCACACTCATTTACACTGCCAGTGTGGTGTAAAGGGGCATAAGTGTAAATAAGCATTGGTTCTGCCCAGCCTGGTATTTGGTGGAATTCCACTAACATCAATGGAATTGCTTGAGACAGGATTTGCCCTAAGCTATATACTTTGTGTAGCCATACAGATGCATCCATGTCTATTCACAAAGCTTGCTGGACTTTAGACATTATCTTCCTGTCAGACGTATCACAAATATGGTGTATTCCCACTGAGGCTAGCAGACAGGAAAGGAGCGCTGAGGCCGCTACAGCAACATCTGCTGTGTGTTTAAGAAGTGATGATCCATCCTGCTTTCTTCTAAATTTACTTTTCTCTGTTTGGTGCTACCTGGAACAGATTGCTGGAGCAAAATGACCAGTTTGCCGAAGCTGAAAAAGTGCAGCGTGCCCATGATCTGGTTAGTAGTCAAGCAATCACTTCTATCATCTATAAGGTTTAGTAAATAATTCACAAAGGCAAAAGAATCTCACTACAAATGGTAGAATGTGTTGGTTTTCTTTTTTGTATGTATATTTTATTGAAGTTTTTTTCTTATATAAAACAATAGCACAAACATATGCAAGAATGAGCAACAGGAAGGCGAGCAATTAGGACATAGCTAGACAGGGAGGGGTACATCACAACAAATGCATATCGCTAATTCCTTAAACGGTTACTCCAATGCACACTCTCTCATGCAGAAAAGAAACCAAAGGAGTCATAATTAAAGTAGCTCGCAAGCCAGACTTCTCCAGAATAGCAACTACAGTGATCTAGAGCAAAAGGAAAGGGGGCGGGAGGGGGAGAGAAGAAGCAGGAGAGGGGAGAAATGGGAAGAGTCGGGGAGCAGAGGAATGAAGGTAAAGGTGCAAAAATAACATGTACAAAACCAAAAATATATAAGGAGATTCCAACAGGAGAAACCAAAAGGGAGGGACCAGAGAGTGGGGGTGGGTGGGAGTAACGTCGTTAATCCATTAACTCTAGGAAGTTCAACCATATCTTCTCAATTTTGTCTGGAATCGCTTGACGTCTGAATGCCAGACACTCCATGGCAGCAAGGTTTGCCATTTCACTGAACCAATGTTTGATGCATGGGGAAATTTTACTTTACCATCTTTGTAAGTTTATGGGGATGCATGGGGAAATTTTACTTTTCCATCTTTGTAAGTTTATTTTTTTTAGCGACCAGAGCTGCCCTAATTGTATAGTCTGCTTTACAGTCCATGGCACACAGTGGCAGACAGAGCATGGTACACCTTTCTCCTCACAGAACCATCATAGGATATATTATAAAGGTAGGATCTGTAGAGGTTCATGAACAAAATATCCGCAGTCACGTAAAAAGTACTGGCAGAGCTATACTTGGAAGCTTGCACAATCCTACCTGTACTACACTTGACTCAGTCCAGCACTATTGACTTCTAAGACAAAAAAACACAGAAACATATATTCTTATGTTTTTGTTCACAGAAAGAGGACCAGCTTTTTTAGACTTGAGGTGTTTACAAACATGACACTTGTACAGTAGAGCCTGCTTTGGCCCAACTGGGCTAGCATCACGGCGGTACGTTTGTTCCAGGCCCACCAGATGCGGGCCCAGTACAAATCCTGCTCAGGATGGTGGCCAGGCCAGAAATGTGAGCCTGGATCAAAGCGGGCCACAGTCCATGCCCAGCTGCCACCCAGCCGTGCCAGAGTGGGTGAACCAGGTGGGAACGTTTTACCAGGTGGGAACGTTTGTTCTCAGCCCTGGCTTGAGGGGTTGTCATGGCTACCCATCATGGCAGGGGGGAGCGGCCCGGGCTGGGCCGACAACAGAGGCATGGCCAGGCAGCCGCACGTCACTCCTCACCCCCTATCCAGCCAGGGGTAGCTGCGAATATATGTTGCCGTGGCCAGAGCTGACCCAGAAGGGGGAAGCCCACCTCCCCTGGATGGGATGACTGCAGCGCCATCACATTTGTAAGTACCCTTGGATGTTTTCAGCCTCAGGGCCTAAATGTGGATTTCATATTAAATGTCTATACATATGAGCGAATGCTTATAGGATGAAGGCCTTAGCTAGCATGATAGGTACCTGTTTTTTCAATGAAAGCTTCAGGAACTGGGGACCCCTGAATGTGGTTGCTAACTTTAAATAACAGTTGTAAAATTTGGGCCGCTTTCCATCTCATTCCTACACATGCCACCTTTTCTTATCAAGACCTTGGATGATTAGTAGACAGCAAAGCCCTCTCTTAGTGAAGTTGTTTGTTGGGGAGGGGTTCATCTTCCAGAGAACACATTCTCGGCAGAGGACTGCAGGTCTAGGAAGGACTTCAGTTTGCATCTTGCAAAACCACACAAGCTATTACTTCACTATAAAAAGAGTTTCATTAGTTCATGATAAGGGGGTGTGGATGTATTATTTATAGAGCACTAGCTCTACCGTCATGATTAGAGAGAGATCCCTGACCTATGGTACTTAAAATCTGAGCTGGGCAGTATTACAACACATGTATTTGAAATTCATATTTCAAATACAGTTTAAATTGCATTTTGTATGTGAAATACACACAAAAATAAATTTATATATACTTTATTTTCTGCTGTATTTGGTATTTCTTGTATTTTTAAGGAAAATTCAGAAATATTTGTTAAAATTTCTACCTGTCCTCCTAAGCCTCAGAGTAGCTTACAATATTAAAGACACAGAATAAATTAAAATCCCTTTTAAAGAAAAATCCTATCCCCACCTGCCAAATGCTTTGCCAAAAAGAAAGGTTTTACTTACACTGCCTCAAATATGCTCCAGCTTGAGTTCTGACGGGCCTCTGAGGGAAGGAAGTTCCCACAACACTTTATCAAGAACACAAATGTGTTCTTGATGAAGAAACAAGCCCCTCTTCTTGCAGAGTAACCTACACAGTGCACATTTCTCTACCTCAGTGATTCTTAACTGCTACTAGGGGTGTTACAGTGGGTCCTGCCTTATAACAGACCCAAGAACCATTAGACCCAGCCAGCTGATTTAGGGTGTCAGGCCCCAGAGACGTGCATTTTGTGCAGAGTTCATTGGGGTGGAGCTGCCCCCATCCCGCTTTTGTGTACATGTGTTTGCTCTAATCCAAACTTAATTGGGGAGGAGAGAGGAATGGAGGAAGAGACTAGAGGAGGGAGAAGGATAGAGAATGGGGAGAAGGAAGAGTAGGAGGACGAAGAAAATTAGGGAGAGGATAGGGTTTAGGGAGTAGAGCTGCTAGATCCCAGTGTCATAAATAAAGGGCAGATACACGAGGGAGAGGATGGGGGAAGAAGAAACAGGAGATATAGAGGGAATGTGAGAGAGTGAGGAACGGACAGGCTCGGGTTCCCCAGACTGAACCTGAGGAACCAGGGGTGGGGGGATGAGTTGGGCAGACAACCGGGAAGTCTGTTTACAATCTAGAATGGACAACGGGAGTGTACGCACACGTATACGTATACAACTACAGCTGATCAAATAATGACAAACCTAATTGTCAAACTCTTTGATAGAAAAAATGCACAGGAAACGCTATTTGCAGGCAGTTAAACATATATAGAGCCATATCAAATAATGACAATATATATTCTAAAATGTGGGTAAATATGCTGAGGCTAATTGTATGTATTTTTTGCAATGAATAATTCAAAAAAGTCATATTGTAACACTGTAGTTACAATGTATTATATTTTAGGAATGTATTTTGGACATAAAATATAACTCGGTCTCTTCAAATCACAAGATATTCCTTTCTGTCAATCTAGTTTCCATCAGTGCCAATAAAATTAAAGGCAAAATTCTTATTGAACTTACATGAAGTGCAGCAGGCCCTAGGTTTTAAAATGGCATGAAAGCTGAAAAGAAATTTGGAAGGACTTGACCACTCTCAAATTCCATTTAAAATTATCTCCCGAAATCCATATCATACGTGTGATTACAGGTTGGGGGTTTTTTTGTGTGTATTTTGGGACAAAGTAGTTTGGGTTCTATCTTTTATTGGGCTAACGTCTGTTGGTGAGAGCATACAGGCTTCTGGGCCACAGACGTCAAATAAAAGACATCATCTGGACTGCTTTGTCCCCATCTCTTACATTTGGGATGACCACAAACGGGTTTGGTTTTTTTTTTGGCAGAAACAAGAAACATTCTTTAAAGTCAAAAGAAATAAATTCAAAGTGTGCTCCTGCTACCCCCCTTTAAAAAGTGACAACAGATGCCTTTTCATTGAAAAATGCCAAGCAGCAGTACATTCCCAAAAGGGGTCTAGTTGACACTGGACACTCTTCTTTATTGGTACCCTAAGTCAAGGTATTTATGACTCTGGGTTGAAAAGCGAATTTCATTAACTTTTCTTTCAAAGACCACCCTTTGAGACATGGCTGCCTCAGTATCTCGTTCTGGATTTTATAGGGACTTTGGGTGTAATTTTCAAAGGTGCCTAAATGATCTAGGAACTGAGCACAGTTAGCCCCAGTGCAAGTCCCGTTCAGTCCAGTGTGATTCTTGCCAACACTAAACAGCCAGAAGTTGCATTATCAAGTTCCATTCATGTACGTAATTTATGCACTCCAGAACCTCACACCGACTGAAAGTCAGAGGTTCCCACAGTCACTTGGGCACTTTGGAAAATTTCACCCTTCTTGGTATGAGCTAAGTGAATGCCCCTGTCAACCCAAATCTATGTGAAATGGTTCTCACAAAATAACTGGGGAAAGGTTTTCTACAAATACTAGAACTGATATCCACCTACCAGAGGTTCATGTTAATGAGAGGCTTATTATTCTGATTTTATTATAAGCATTTATATAGCGCCCGCAATGTACCTGACACTTTACAGAGAATAAGATAGACACGCTCCCTGCCCGAGAGCTTACAATCTAAAGCTGAACAAACAAGAAATCTATTTTCATACTAGAAGCTATTTTTTTTTTTAAAAGAAAAAGGTTTTTGTAGTGTTCTACCTCAGAACTGTTTTCATAACATTACAGTAACTTTTGCTTTTGTTATCCCAAGAAGGATTACTTATTTCCAAGGCAACACAAACATCCTGGAACTAGTGTCAATAAGAGCACAACAGAGGAAAACATATTTCCATCTTTGCTACATGGGAAGCAGCAAAAGAATCATCACATGGACTCCTCCAAGACATGCAAAGTTATAAAAGATACGAAAAAAGCCTCAAAACAGAAAAATGAAGATAAAGAAACTGATGAAATGTGAGTATACTCTGTTCACAGTAATTTGCCACCTTGTGTCCTGGCCAAATCTGTTCTTGGGCAGGGAGTACAGCCACACGATACGGTAACCCGATTTAGGCAGCCTTACCCCTATTTGGGCATTGTTGGCATGTGATGCAGTGGCTCGTATGCCTGGTGGCAGTCAGATGTTCACTCTGCCCCACAACAGGGCAGGCACCGAGCTGCTACATGTGGCGTCCTCTGAAAAAAGCCAGGGACGCAGTGGGTAGTATGCCTTACCCAAAGCGGGATATGGTTGCCCAAATTGGGTTACGGCAGCACTGCGCTACAATAAGACCTGCCAGCACTGGTGAGTGACTGGCATGGCTGCCATTCCTGTGCTTCCACATCATGGCCAGGGGTGGGATGGTGGGTGGGGCAGTGGTGGGCACCCGCGCATGTGGCTGGCGCCTCAGCCCTTCCACCAAGTTTCTCTGCAGGGGGCAGACTGCCAGCCCTGAAGTGTGGCGGCTGGGCTTTCCCACTTGGGCTCATGTGGCTGTATCCCAGGATCTTTTTTTCCAAGATTACTGCTATAAAAACAAAAGAAAAAGAAGAAGATTGTTGGTCAATGATTAATGCTACAGCTCTTGGAGTAATCATGCATTCAGACACATGTAGGCGAGAGCTGTCAGTTATCCTCAGCAATGTCTATTTAAAGTATCACAAACCAGTGTTTGCTTCTGAAGAAAAATAACCTGCTGTGCACACTCAGGATGCCCATTTTTGAATACCTGCAACATTATTTCAAAACTAGATTTCTCCAAATAAGGCGAGACGCACATTAATCATTCAGGACCATGTCTTCTGCATATCATTTCTGAAATTTTAAGCTGGTGTGGCGTTTATCCAAATGCATTAGTGCTCTTACCAACTGACAGTATTCCAATGTACAGTCGACTATAGTGTAATTAATGAAACTTAAATAAAAAACTCAGCTTCTAATGTAAAAATTCTCAACTCAGAGTATAATAGCAAAATGGGATCCCAAGAGATCTGTAGCAGAGAATCTGTAGCTATAAACACTATTCATCACTCTAATATAGATACGTAAACTCAGGAAAGGCTGTTTGCATTAACAGTGATTTAAAATAACCTTTTTCAAAATGTTCTGGATTTGTTTTACAGTCTCGAGGATAAAAAGTGCAACACCAATGTCTTTGCCCCACATGAAAGAATTATGGTGCCTCTGTCCATAGAAGATGCTGCACTGTACAGTCCAGTTGTGGTAAGCTCATCCTTAGTTGCCCCTTTTCATTATGCTAGTGCTGTAAAACCAGATGTAGTGCAGTAATCGGTCAGCAATCTATAGATTTAAACTTTCATTATAGTATTCACTAAGGAGAAGAAATCTAATAGATTTTCAAATGTCTCATCGGTACACACATAGAGGTCCCCATGAACCAAGTTCTTACATGTATTTATAGTTTAAGATCCTGGATTCCTTTCATACTAATGTAAATAGATATACACTGTCTGATGACTGTAAAATGGTAGGATGAGTAAAGCAGGGGACAGTATTGCACTAGTCAGTTGTTCCTACAAACTTACATCAGTTTGGTGAAATGTGGTCCTTGTTACTACTGTAAGCAGGAACCCCCGCGTACCTACCTATACGCTTACAGCCCCTCCCATGACAGACAAAGTAAAGTGTGTGTGACACACCTCCTGGGGCTCTCAGCATGAGAGCTGTTCCTACAACTGTGGGTAATTCCAGATGTGCCGGGCTGTTTGGCCCGCCACGCTGAACCATGGTCCGGGATCCATTTTGGATCCCACACAGGAATTTTTTATTTTATTTTATTTATGTAAAACTTGTATCCCATCCTTTGGACATGCTGGCCTGATTCCTATCGGGGAGGGGGTGGGGCGGGGCAGCACAACGGGCAGGCGCAGTGGCCAATCCAGCTGCTGCGCCCGATCCTATCCCATCCCACCGTCTGGGCCACGATCCGTGATGAGCCAAGGTAACAGACGTTACTTGTGGCCAATCTAACCAGTTCTGGACCTCCGTCCAGCCAGAGGTCCAGAACCGTGGTTAGATTTGATGCCCGCCAGGAATTCACTGTGGTGAACATCTGGCGGGCATCACTCAGACGTTACAGCGATCACAGCCACCACAGGGGATTCACTGTGGTTGACCGTGATCTTGTAACATCTGAAAATACTGTGTTTAGGAAATCCATCAGACCTAGAACTGATTAGTGATCTGATTCACAGCTACCAGATTTCAAGATAAAGCTTGAGTTGTGGGAGTAGCAGACTATTATTATTTTATTATTAGCAAGCATTTATATAGCGCCAGCAATGTACCTGGCACTTTACAAAGTAATTGAATAGACACGGTCCCTGCCCTAGGGCTTTACTTCTAGATTATTTCTTAACACACACTAGGTGGGGCTACCCTTGGGACAGTCCAGAGGTTGCAGCTAGTGCAGAATGTGGCAGCTTGTCTCCTAACAGGGACGGGTTGTTATGAGCACATTACACCAGTGCTCCATACTCTGCACTGGCTGCCTATTATCTTCCGGGCCTAATTCAAGGTGTTGGTAATGACCTATAAAGCCCTAAACTGGAGTTACTGTATTTTATTATTTATTTGCAAGTGTTAAGGTGTGCTATAATGAGCCATTATAATCAAAACGTTGGTATTGTTAAATATGTATTGCTCAGGCTATTATTATTATTATAAGCATTTATACAGCGCCAGCGATGTACCTGACGCTTTACAAAGAATACGATAGACATGGTCCCTGCCCGAGAGCTTGCAGTCTAAAGACGGGGAGGGGAGACAGGGAAGGGGGAACAGTGGGAGAGACAAGGGATGCGACATTCATGAGGATGCGGGAACTCAGGTACACGTTCTTCGCTTGGTTGCAGTAAATTTGGAGTTTACAGATAACAGGTGGGGGATAATCCTGGGTGGGGATGGTTAGCAGGAGTTAGGAAGGGCAAAGCGGAAGAGGTGGGTTTTGAGGAGGAACTTGAAGGTGTGGAGGATGGGGGCAAGGCGGACAAGGGCAGGAAGGGAGTTCCAGGCGTGCGGGGCAGCGAGGGAGAAGGGACGAAGACGGTTGGTTGAGCGGGGAGGGTGAGGGAGGGGATGGAAGAGGAGCGGAGTGCTCGAACGGGTTCGGAGGGAGATCAGGGCAGAGAGGTAGGGGGGAGCGAGGTTGTGAAGGGCTTTGTAGGTGAATACATGGAGCTTGTGCAGAATGCACTCAGGAAGGGGGAGCCAGTGGAGAGAGGAGAGGAGAGGCTGCACATGGTCAAAGCGATGGGCTAGGTGGATGATCCTGGCAGCAGAGTTTTGAACAGAGATAAGGGAAGAAAGGTGAGAGCGGG
>QEPC01013103.1:66047-85508 GCA_003113815.1 Sphenodon punctatus | reverse complement strand
TCTGCTTCCCTGCTCTCCTCTCTCCACCTTGCTGGAACTAGCCCCTGGGAGAGACCCAGCCCAGCACTGGTTTCTGTTATACAGGAAGGAGGATTTTGGGTAGATAGCATTAAAAACATCTGAACAGCAAGAGCTATTGTGTTTTTACTATCTTTACTCTCACTCCTGTTTAGAGGCAAATGTTGTTGGGTGTGCCTTTTCAATCAGAGTTTACTTTTTTCCTCACAGCATCGACAGCAAGCTGTTCAAGGATAAAATTGGCCATAATGTAAAAACCTCTGGTTTTAGAGAAAACTTAAGATGGTTACAAATTCAACCACGTAGTACAACACGTGGAAATTGTAAGGTAAGGCGAACACTAACGTTCGCGGCATGTAACCAATGAAGACATTCTTGAGCACAATCACGTATTGTGCGGACTTATAAATAAGGCTCCATGCACCAGTTTGCCTACGTGTTACAAACCTAATCCTTTTCTTCTGCAGGTTGGGGCCAAAACTGAATCCGAGGACAGGATGGGGTGATCTGCGCCTTAACTGCCATGCCAGGGAAGCATTAAGGACATAGCATGGAATGGAGGAGAACCATTGGGGTGCAAGGGATGATGCTGATACTGGAGCGGGGCAGACCATGGGGTAAAAGTGGTGACACTGGTGCTAGAGGGAAAGGGTAATGGGGTGCATTGGACGATACTCAGGCTGAAGGGGGACAACCAAGAGTTAATGGATTGACACTGGGACTGGAGAGGGGAGGGGCAACAGGTACATGGCGTGTACACTCTTGTCTGTGTGTATACACCCCACATCCATTAACCTTGTTTCTACTATAGGCAGCCTCACACTACTGGACCTGTCTCATTCTCCAGAAACCAGATGAAAGGATATAGGGGAAGGACGACATGAGTCCCCAGCTTACCCTTTCCCCTTTACTGTTTACCTGTATATGGCTATCTATGGGGTAAACAAGGATTACTGGATTAGACAGTAGAGGCTGAGGTCTTCTTTTTTTACTCCCCCACCCCAGCACCTCTCTAGCCTTTCCCGATGCGTGCAGTTCTCCAAATCCTTGCCTGGGCCCCAACCTCGTGGATGTGGTCACATCACCCATTAGTATGCATTGTCCCTTTTCTCACACTCGCTCTTGTCTGTGTCTACATATCCTGTATGCATCAACCATGTTTCCCCCATACGCAGCCTCCTAGTATTGAAGCTGCCCTATAACGAAAGGATATAGGGGAAGGATAACGCCAAGCGGTAGCACGCGGAGATCAACAATGGCATGGGAGAGAGTGCGCCTGACTGGCTGCTGTTGCTACTGCAGAGGTGCACGTGCACGTCACACATGCACACCTGAGCCCCACAACAGGAGCCCAATGCTATTTCTTGTCCATGGGCCAACTCCTAGTTACACCCCTGCAGTTCCACCATTACTAAAAGTAATTAACCAGTTTAGTGAGGGGTTACAAGATAAATTATGAAAAATCCTTCTCCTTGATATTTGGATAGAAATCAAATAGAACTGATTAAAAAGACAGCCCCATTCCCAGAAGATAAGAAAGGAATTAAATTGGAGGGGGGGGGGAGGGAATCACACTTACCAAAAATGTTAAAAATTTGTCTAACATAAATTCCCCCACCCCTTCTTTAAAAAATTCAGGAGGAAATAACTTAATGGAAGCAAATAGGGTTTTAATGAATGGGGAGAATTAACCTTTTTTAAATGGTAACACTCAAAGATAATCTATAAAATTCTAGCAGTACCAATAGCCCCTCCCAGAAGGTTTTTTCAGACAACTGGAGAAAATGATGGCAGATCTTATCTGAAGCAAGAATAGACCTAGACTGAGGAGACAACTAATGATGAAACCCAAGGATAAAGGAGACCTTCGTACACCAGATATTAAATTGCATCATAAAACCACACCCCTATGTGCATTAAATGCCTGGTTTAATAACCCAGCCAAGCGTGATTCAGGAGTTGAACTGGAAAAATACATTTTAAAGGTGATTTCATTTAAGGATATCCTATGGGATGAGTGTAGAATTTCCTGGAAAGACTGGACAGACCATTTGTTTACCAGGTTGGCCCTCCAGAATTGAAGGGAAATTTTGAGGAAGACTGGTAGAAGATGTGATGCCTCCTTCTCTTCAATAGACTGTAGAATATTAGTATATGGGAAGATAGCTCAAACCCTTATAATGCAGTTGAAAGAGAATGCAGTTACCAAAGCCAGGCAGCTGTTCTCATAGGGAAAGTTCCACCTACATCCATAGCTGGAAAGTTTACTACACAGTCAAACTGACTTCCTGCAATATCAGCAGGTGAGCATCTTCACATATGCCAAGCGAGCTGGTGATTTCAGTAGACGCACACAGCACAGAGAAATGTGTACTTGAGCATGCAAATAACAAAGGTAGGTTGGCTAGAATTTATAAAGAACTAAAGGGATTATGGTACTCTCAAAAGCCAAGGGATACAGAAAGGTGGGAAAGGAACCTATACATGGAGCTCAGTGATGAAAAGGCAAGAAAAATATGGACATACATGCTCAAGTGTGCCATCGTTGTTGGAAACGAGGGAATCCCAAATTAAATTATCAACCAGTTTCTACCTCACACCTCATCAATTAAAAAAGAGCATTGCAAACCCACAAGGGTTGTGTTGGAGAGGATGTGGGCACATATTGCCACAGCCAACCGGACTACGATAGAGTCCAACTGCTTTGGTAATCCATTTTGTTGAGCCTTAAAATGCTCACGGGGAGAGATCGCCTTGTTGGGACTGTTCCCAGAACAACCAATCCTAAAACACTTTAAAGATCCTTGTAAAATGCTATATCTCGCCACTATCGATGTGTAGACTGTCGAGACTAATTGTATGTGAAAGTTCTTTGAAGTGTGGTTTGCTTAGGTCATCTTTTTATGCCTTTTGTTCTACANGGGGGACGTAACCTCTTACTGTCGGGAGCTGGGGGTGAACAGGAGGGAATGGATTGTCCCATAATGACCTGTGCGGTACTTCAGGCAACCGAGATTGGCCACCGCCGGGGACAGGATGCTGGGCTTGATGGACTATTGGTCAGACCCTGTATGGCACTTATGTTCAGACGTCTCACAGTCTTAGACCTGATAGGTACAAGTCCGCACAACCTTCATACCAAGGCAGACCGGCATCCTGATCCCTACAAAATCCTTCCTCCACACCAGACTGAGAGGAGAGCTAGTGCCTCATTCTTTGTAGTTCCCGCATCACAGTGGGTGAAACAGACATGAATGTAACTCCGCTTTAACATTTTTTATGCATGTTGCAGGGCTGTATTGGCGTCCTATGCAGACTTGCAACACGCATAAGAAATGTTAACTCTACTTTAAGGTATCAGTCTGTTTTCACCCAATGACACCAGGTGCCTCAGACCCTGTAACTCTCCCAAGTCCTTACCACACTGGGCAATATGGGCACTCTTGTCTCAGCAGGAACTCCAGCTTCAGCCTGTCCATTTACTTTCATTGGATGTTTTTACACGAGATGCCCCCAACACATGGACACTACTGAAAAAGAGGAATTGGGTTCCTTACCTTGGGAATTCCTTTTCTATGTCCCTCGAGGGAGGTCATTCGGACAGTGGGAGCGATCTCCCCGACAACCACTAGGAGGCAGAACAACTTTGCTGGGAGCACGTGGGGAGAACGCTCCCCCGCCATCCCAGTAGTAATAAGCCGAGGACCAAGCTTATCTGAAAAACTTAACATATATTAGTAAACGAGACCCCTGAAGGGGTAACATACAACTAAACATTACAAGAATTAATTCAGCACCCAGGAAAACTCCGGGTGGGCCGAATGACCTCCCTCGAGGGACATAGAAAAGGAATTCCCAAGGTAAGGAACCCAATTCCTCTTTCTATGCCCTCTCGTCCGGTAATTCGGACAGTGGGAGGTACCAAAGCAGNCTGGGGCCACCCAGGCCTCCAATGGGAGGGAGTTCCACAGCCTATGTGCAGTCACCAAAAACACCCTCTCCATAGTGGCCTCCCTAAGGCCACATGAGGGACCTCGGGAAGGGCGCTCCCAGCAGACCACAGAGGCTGCTTCAGTGTGGAGAGTGAGGTGGTCCCGCAGGTAAGTTGGGCCACGGCCATATACGGCTTTACAGGTCAAAACCAATACCTTGAATCGGGCCCGGAAGACTATAGGCAGCCAGTGCAGAGCCCGGAGCACCGGTGTAATGTGCTCACGGCAACCCTTCCACATAAGGAGATTGGCCACTGCATTCTGCACTAGCTGCAGTCTCCAGACTGTCACCATAGGTAGTCCCACGTAGAGCTACCAAGGAGATAGTTTCAATAGTCCAATCTCAAAGTAATGAAAGCATGGATGATGGTGGCCAGGTCACTATCTGAGACATATGGCCAAAGCCGTTGCACCAGATGTAATTGGCTAAACATATTCCTTGCCACAGCCTCCACCTGGGAATCCAGGCAGAGCTGCGGATCGAGGAGCATGCCCAGACTACAGACCTGGGATACCAACGGAGCGCAGATCCCATCAGTGGTGGGAGCCACCACATCCACTGCCCTCCCCATCACCATCACCTGTCTTGTCAGGATTCAACTTCAGTTGGCTCGTCCTCATCCAATCCCCAACAACTGCCAGACATCAGGTAAGCATTGAGATTGCCGGGTCTGGCTCGGATGAAAACGAGAGGCTGAGTTGGGGGTCACCAGCATACCGATGACACCACACCCCATACCATCTCACGACCTTGCAGAGTGGCTGCATATACATGCTGAACAAGCACGGGGACAGAATAGAACCTTGCGGGACACCACACGCGAGGTCCCGTGGAGATGAAGAACAATCCCCAAGCACCACACGCTGAGTCCTCCCGGCTAGGAAAGAGCAAAACCAGTCAAGGAAGATTCTGACCACTCCAGCTCGATCCTGTAAGCGAGTCATCAACATCTCATGGTCAACGGTATCAAAAGCAGCGGACAGATCTAACAAAATTAGCAGGGTTGACCGACTCTGATCAAATCACGGCGAAGGTCATAGACCAAGGCCACAAGTACAATCTCCGTGTCATAGCCCGGACGAAAACCAGACTGAGAGGGATATCATAGGCAGTGTGTAGGAGGGGGTGTTCAACATTAGATGGGGAACTAAGTAAAAGGTTTCTGTACCTTTGAAGATAGGCAGGAACTAGAGAGCTGATTCAGTGGGATGTTTAATGACTAATACACATTCTTGAATTAAGTCATTATGTGTCTATATACACTTTGTTAGAATAGTTTTGTTGCTCAGCGTTTGCAACATCTCTTGAGATGCTGTAGCACTGTTCCTTCTCTGCATGGAACTTATAATCTATTTTGAACTATCTTAGTCCCTCTTTGTAACTCAAACTAAGAAATTGTGGTAAAATCTTAAGTGCACCTCTGCAACTGCTCAGCAATAAGGTATAAACATATAACTATTCCCTTTCTGAATGGCCTCTAAAATAAAAGGAAAATAATAACTCTGAAAAAAGTCTGCAAAGTCTTTGCGTATAAAAAAATCCATGATATTTACAAGTTGATGATGCGTACAATTTACCACATTACAGCAGGCAACCATGTGATGGAAAGCTTTCAGGGATGAATGCATTTGCTCAAGAGACTAGTTCCTGCTGTCAGAGTATTAAACTTTTTAAAAAAAAAAAAAAACAAAATGGCAATTAGAAGCCATCATAAACAGCTTTACAATCCTGCAATGAAATCTGCTAAAATCTTAACCAGACTGAAATTTCATATTCTCTTCCCACATGTGCAGGTGTACAGTGTATACGTATATACCCAGTACGCATATCTTAAGGCCACAATCCATGCAAAGGTTTAACTTTGCTACCTCGAGTAATTCTGTTAATTTCAGGGGTTTTTAAACAAGACACCTCCATGCATGGCCTCCCCGTCTCCATCCCCCACCCCCCCATCCATGTGGCAAACCATTCGTGTGATGGTGGTGCATGCATACTCCCATGATTCACACTCTGGCCACCCAGGCCCCGCTTGGGTGGTCACCTCCATGGACAGGGCAGTCATGCAGGAAACCACCCATGTGAAGTGCTCCCCACGCACTTCCCATGCACGGTTGCCCTACATCTGTCCCACACAGCAGCCATGGACCTCCCATCCCCGCGCTCTCTTTTTAAAACACCCTTCATTGGGACTGCTCACAACAGTTAACTCAAAACACATGCATTTTGTAGGATGAAAATCCAAGAATGTTGATATTCAGTCTTTTTATAAATTACTTGGTTTCTGCAGTTAATGAAGTGAAAGCTGATCCACCGACCATAGATGGTCATCCTGTACCAATTCAATTTTATGCAGATAATGTATTATTAATGTCACAAACCCCCAAAGGACTGCAGGGTTGCCTTAAACAATTAGAGCAATATTGCTTAGACAATGATATGCAGGTCAATTCCAACAAGATCCAAGTGGTCAGTTTTGGCTGCCCTAAGACTAAGTACAGCTGGAGAATTGGGCCTCATCTGTTATCACAAGCAACTAAGGTAATTTATCTGGGTATCTCCTTTTCAGTTACAAGTACATGGAGTACCCATAGGAAAAATCTTATCTCCAAAGCTAGGAGTTCACCTTCTGAAATTCTATAGATCCTCGAAGACCTCTAGTGTACATACAGTTTTCGATGTATTTAAGACTAAATCCATGGCTCCGCTCTTATTTGAGGCAGAGCTATGTTTTTCTGCTTATAACAAGGAGACAGAGGTGATTCGAAATAATTTTATTAGAAGAATTTTAGGGGTTCCTAACTCTACCCCGATTGCCATGATTCAGGTAGAAACAGGCCTCTATTCAGTGACCACCGTAGCTATCTCTAGAGCCCTAGCTTACTGGGATAAAATCTGCTGTTCAGACCCCTCGCAATTAGTTTATTAATGTTGGCGAGAGCAGTATATTCATGATGGTAATATCGGTGGTGGAAAGATTTTACAGACCTTAATCAAGATCGATATACCAGCTCTCTTTTGTCTGGCCACAGTGAATAATATTAGTTATTCTAACTTAAAACATAGAATATTGGATATTGCTGCTCAGGAAGATCTGTCCAAAATGGCAACCAATAGAATAGCACTCTGGTATCCTCTGATCAAATGTAATTTTGCCCTGGAAACATATCTGACAGAGATCCAATCCTACCACCTCCGGAGAATGTTAACTTTACTGCACTTTCAAATGTTTGAGTCAGCAATCACCCGAGGTAGAGCGTCAACGGCTTGGATTACAACTTAAAATGCTGTTCTTGCATCTATAATGAGACTGAACATTTGGAGCATGTTCTTTTTATCTGCCCATATTAGGAGACTATAAGAAGTGTTTGGATTGAGTCGCTATTGGGGCCCCCAACTTACATGCTCAACTGAGCGAAAGATTGTCTTCCTGAAATCTCCTGCTTTGTTTCTTCTTCTGGCCCTTTGAGAAAGGAAACTCAAATTGCAAAATATGGTGGTAGGTGTATCGAATATTTGATAGCTGTTTTTATTCATCACTTTTTAAGATAAGTTATCCTTTTGACTCTTTTTGTTAATTGTGATGAGCGTGATGGCTCTATTGATTTTTGTTGTCATTGTTCTTATAGATATTCTGTTTTTATTATGCTGTTCTGGAACATGAAGATAAGCTGAATTCCTTAATAAAACTGAACTGATATTCTGGTTATAATAATATCATTTTCTATAATACCAAGCATCTTTAAAATGCTGTGTAAACATTAATGAATTAAGCCTCACAAGAAATCTCAATATACATAACAATATCATCCCCATTATAATCCAAGGCACAAAGTAATTTTACACAGTCACACAAGTAAACTTCGTGTTATTAGAGCCTTCACCATATGATCCTTTGCTACCGTGCACCTTGTATAGTCATTTACAGACACACAAAATAAATGTAAAGCGCTGCCAGCCCAGTTCAGAACAATGGTGTACGTTCAATCTGTCAAACACTATGTGACGGGCGGGGAGAACATGGCTCCTTGTATTGAAACCCATGTCCCTGGCAAATAGTCAAGGCTGTTAACTCCTGTGCTAGGTGCTGCTTGCAGAGAACCTGGATGGGTTCCAAGATTGTTTTATTGCAGGACAACGCCTGCTTCAGTTATTTGAAGGTGTCCCATTAGCAGAAGCAGCCACATTCAGAGCAGCCATGGCCTTAATGGGTTATAGCTGGGGGAAGATGCCTCAGACCCCTGTGACCTGTCAGACCCAAGATCCATTGCCAGTTCTGGAAATTACAGAGCAGACTTCCACTCTGCAGAGCCCTACAAAGCAGACACCTCAAATATCTGCAGTGTGATGTCCATTGTCTCTGCAGTCGTTGTGGGACCCCGCTGGTGCCAGAGCTGATGGGGAGTACAGATGTCAACCCTAGTGGATCTTAAGCCAAGGCAGTGTCAGCTAATGCCAGCTAAGTGCAGTCAGGCTGAGATTCCCCTTCATGGTGCCACACACTGTTGGCATATGGGCAGGCACTACCTTGACTTAAAGTCTACTGGGGCTGGGATCCGTACTCCCGGCAGCATTGAATGTCACAGTCTATACCAACCTCCCGATCTCCAGCGTGCGGGGAGACAAGGCGCGTCTCTGGGTGTGTGTTTTTAGACAGGCGCTTCCTCACCCATTATGCAGGTTGTGGGGCTGCACAGGGTGCCAATGCGGCCCTGCTCCTACCTGCAGCTGGATCCGCACGGGGCCCGGCTCAGGCTTCAGCGGCTCTTGCGCCTGACCTTCACTGCCTCTCGAATTAATTCCCGGGACTGACTGACTGAGCAGCCGCTTCTGGCAGGGCGTGCTGCGAGGCGCCTGAGAGAGCAGAGGGGCTGGAACCCAGCGGGCTTGTCCGCAGCTGGCAGAGAGCTTGAATTACCGCCCCCACCAGCAGGCATTCAAATCTGGCGGTTGACAGTGGCACTTAAGTGAGGTGCCACGTGACCACGTGGGGCTAAAGTCTCGCTTGCGGTCACGCTGCGCTGATTGGCTGGCACGACCGGCTTGGAGTGGAGGGGACAGGGCGCATGAGGGGGATCCGCCCCTTTGGGAATGTTGTTGGTTCTGGGCAAATTTGTGCTGGAGGTTGCCCGGGACAACCCCGCGAGCCTGCTCAACCACAGCGCTCTGGCTGGGAGACAGGGCCATGGCTCTCCTGCTATGCAGCAGCGGGGTCCTCTAGTCACAGCGCACCTGGCCAGCATTGTTTAGACTTGTTTCCTGGCCAAAGAGGCAGCTAACGGCGCAGGGGTTTTGTTTGTTTGAATGGCCTCTTTACAGTTTGTATACATTTACATAAATTAGTGTCACTCCCTGTATGCAAATTAGCATTGGGGAGGGTTGTGTTTTTTCTGGGAGAAAAAGGCAACCTTACAGGGGCTGTAGACTAGCAGTGTAAGACCTTGCTGCCTTAGGTTAACCAGTGACTGTTACTCCAGAGTAATTTACTTTTTTATCCCATGATTCCCCTCCCCCCCTCAAGTACCTGAATGTCAGGAATAGCTCTGAAAGCCAGTTATCCCCAGAGTGAGCATTTTGTGAGAGCAGGCCCATCATGTGTGACAAAAAAACATTATTGAAACATAAACATTATTTATGTAGGGAATTAAATTGATTTTAGAGCTCATGCTTTTGGTGTAAACCCTCCCCACCCCACCCCCCCACTATATAGCTTCTGTTTTTTATTTCATTGTTTCTGAAGTAAATAGACTTAAACAATGTGTGAGGAAACAAAATGTTTGTGTCCTCTCAGGGTGAAATTATGATGCCAGCACAGAGTTCTGCCATTGTCTTCAACTGAATAAGGATTTTCACCTTAAGTATCCCTACATAATTTTGTGGCTAAAATAAGAGATGCTCCTTGTAATAATGGACATTTCAGAGGTAGTTCAAAAGGCTGTCAGGGAACCCACGTGTTGCAATTTTGTCATGATGTGGCATATTGTGAAAGTGTTAAAAGTTGTAATGATGCAGCATTATGAGGGGTCAGTGTGTTGTTTTATCCTGCAGGGCAACGTGCTTAACCAATTCCAAACAACTGAACAAGGAAGCGGCTAAAGAAGAAATATAAGCATAATTCAAACAATAATAGGTCAGGAATATATAACAAAGCCCATCTGCAGAACCATATAGTCACTATAAACAAGAAAGGGGAAAAAAACTATCTACATTGGTAAGGAAACTCCTCTGGCAACAAGCATGATTACAGCTTATTTAACCGTATTGATGTTGTGTTAGGTTGACATGATCAGGGCCTACAAACCCTACTGCCAGCCCGGATCAAATGTATTTTACACACGTACGGACTAGAGGTTCTGCATGAACAGGCAAACACTAAGGGCCTCTCTACACAATAAGAACATAAGAAGTGCCATACTGGGTCAGACCAATGGTCCATCAAACCCAGCATCCTATCTCCTCCCAAGCAACCGAGATTGAGTAAAGTGGACTTTCAAACGTGAAATCCTGCTTTACACCCAATCAGGCAATGGGATCTCGACTGTGGTGGTGACTGGCCCGGGCTGTGCAAGTCAGAGCTCAGGCTAGCTGCCACCACAGTCGAGAGCCATTCTGTGCTAACATCCGGCAGCTGCAAACTTACATGATCGTGGCCTGTGGAGTAAAGCATGATAAAGCTGGCCACTAACATGTCTAAAACAACCTCACTCTTTACTCCTCTTTTTCCGGATCATGAATGAATATATTAAAGAACACTGCTCCTAGTACAGATCCTTGGGGCACTCCACTATCTACCACTTTTATGTAGTTATGTCAGGAGATCACAGTCACAACTATTATACTAGTAGGGCAATCCCAGATCTTTTTGCTGTAGCCCTTATATTTAAGCCAGGGCAATGGGCCAAATGAAAAACAACTGCAGGCCAGATTTGGCCCATGGGATGCAGGTCCCTAACCCTGTTCTGTGGCAATGTCTAGAAATCCAGGTGAATGAGAGAATATGTTTTTAGAAATCATAAGAGTAGTGGGTGTGACCAGCCAAATGAATCTTGTGAGCAATAACGGCAAATAGACCAAGACCAAAACTTCAAACACACTTTAGCTCAATTCTAGCTGGAGGTTTGACCGTAGCTACCTCAGAAAGATACTCAAGATTTCCATGTTACCAATGTTTGTATAGCCTACGTCATGACTCTCTAACAAGAGCTCTTAGCACACTAAAATGTACTGTCTGCAGACAAGCCTTTTACCGATAAAATTAAAAAAGGTTCCATAGCCAGATACATCCTCAGTTATACCTGTACAACTCCCATAATCTCAATTGTGCCCTTTAGTGGGTTGCACAGATGTAACTGGTTGCAACTTGGTACAGTGCTCCCTCAATTATGTAAATGCCTTAATGCACAAAAAACATTTGCAGAATCAGGACTTTGGCACTGTACAAGGAGAAACAGATCAGAATCCAGTTCACTTCCTCTTATCTGTGATGGGTCTGTACAGCTAGCAGGAGTAAAAAGCAGTACATATTCATTTGTGTTGCTAAAGTAAATGGGTATAACTTTGAATACAAAGAAAACACATTATGTGTAAAAAGGTTTGTTTGGTTTTGGTTTGCTTTTTTAAATACCTTGCCACTTTTCAGAATAGAAGTACAGTTTTTGAGAAATTATTAATTTATCTGAGCCAGTGGCTGACAATGGACAAGTTGAAGAAATAGACCTAATTCTCTTGGGCTCAGGGAAGGTTTTAGGACAAGTACAGTAAGGACAAGTGTTACAAAGTAAGGTTGACAAGTATGGTGTAAATGGTTGCAGATTTGATAGTAGGAAGGTGATAAATGAAGTGCAGCAAGGATCAGTACTAAGTCCCTGTTTTGTTCACACTATGTAGTAATGACCTACAGACGGGAATATTCATCAAGACTTGCAAATTTGCCGATGACCTGACACTGGGAGAGCCAACACCAAGGAGAATTCAAAGATATTTGCCCCCATCAAGTTAAAAACAGTTGTACACGTGCTGCACTTACCTGCTCATAGTTCCATTGAAATCAATAGATTGAACTATGCATGGAAGTAAAGTGCCAGCATAAGTTCTGAAGGATCAAAACCATAAAGAGTAATAAATACATGCTACATTATTAATTCATTTATTGTAGTAGCATCTATGATCCCTAATTGTATACCACAGTCTCATTGTGTTACGTCAGTTGCTGTCAAACTTTTCACCTGCATGACCCTGTTGGCAGCAATGGGGGAAACTCAGTGAACACAGGTCCCTGAATATAATCCTATGATCACAGAAGACAGCAGCAAAAACATGCAGAGTATATAAAATATCATTTGGGATCATCACACACAAACACACCGCCCACCTCTGCAGATAATCTGACCCCACCTGAGGTCCTGCCACTACATATGTGTAACTTTAATGAGATAAAATCATATTGTTGAATTGATGTAATTAAGAATGTGTGTAAGTGTTTGAAAAACTGGAGACATAGAGAAGGGACATCTTACCATGCATACACTCTAGATACAATCTATAGCAACCTCACAACTTGGGACAAGTTGCATAATGTTGCTATGAATTAAATTAGAAGGGGCAAGTTTTGTGACAGCCATCAAATGTGAGACAAGACCAGGTTCCCAAGTCCAAGAGCCATGTACCAAAACTTTTCTATTGCAGAGAGTCACAAATGTAGAGAAAGTAAGATTGCCACGTTGGTCCCAAATATAGGCAATAGAGACAAAGTAGTACAGTGATATCTTTTACTGGACCAACTCCAGTTGGTGGAGGTATGCAAGCTCTCGGACCTCACAGGATCCTTCATCAGGCAAGTCACTTTACATTGATCATGGTAGGTTTCCCTCAGTCCCACGGACAGAGCAGCATGACTTTCCCCAACACCACAAGTCACTGTCAAAGCTCCAGCTCCCAGGGAATCCATCAGGTTTAGGCAGCTGCAATAGCAGCTCAGGGCACCCTGCCCCTGCTCCCATGGCCCCCAGGAGACTCCAGCAGCATCACCAGTAGAAATGGGAGCTCAGCTTCTCTTGCTCCTACTGAGGGTGCTCTGTAGACATGCCCCCAGGCAGCCCCTGTACTGCAAAGCCACAGTACAGATGCCCAACACTCAAGAGCCACATTTGCCCACTTCTGGACTAGACTTTGAGTCTCCCATTTCTGGCAACCTGGAGGTTCATCAGAGCATTTCTGGAGGCAATGTAAGACCTTTCTTTTTGGACAAGTATTTGGCAGTCAGGGATTCCCACCCCCACCCCTGTTAATCGACCCCACCCTACCCGTCTCCCTCTCTAAAGGCCTGGCAGAACAACCATCTTCAGAAAAAGGGGAGGTCTGGGGCCAGGTGGGCCTCCATCGGGAGGAAATTCCACAGTCTGGGAGCAGCCACTGAGAATGCCCTCCCCATCGTTGCCACCCGGGAAACCCGGGGGACTTCAGGTCGGGCATCCCCGGCTGACCGCAGGGGCCACAATACTACCTGGGGCCTGAGGCAGTCCCACAGGTAAGCAGGGCCCAGGCTGTTTAGGGCTTTATAGGTCATTACCAACACCTTGAATTGGGCCCGGAAGATAATAGGCAGCCAGTGCAGAGAATGGAGTACTGGTGTAATGTGCTCATGACGACCCGGCCCCGTTAGGAGACGAGCCGCCGCATTCTGCACCAGCTGCAACCTCCGGACCATCCCCAAGGGTAGCCCTATGTAGAGTGCGTTACAGTAATCTAATCTAGAGGTAATAAAGGCATGGATGATGGATCAGAGTCTGAGACATACGCATCAGATGTAATTGGTAAAATGCTCCTCTCTCACCACCACCTCCACCTCCACCTGGGAGCCCAGGCGGAGTTGTGAATTGAGAAGTACTCCCAGACTACAGACATGAGTGGCCAAAGGGGGGCAAAGCCTATCAATGACAGAAGCTACACCCCCTCAGCCCTACCCACCAACATCACCTTTATCTTGTTGGGATTCAACTTCAGACGGCTCACCCTCATCCAGTCTCCTACAGCCACCAAGCACCGGGTGAGCACTGAGGCTGCCGAGTCTGGGTCTGCAGAAAAAGAGAGGTAAAGTTGTGTGTCATCGGCGTACTGATGACAACGCCAGCCGAACCTTCTCATGACCTCGCCCAAAGGCTGCATGTACACAATGAACAGGAAGGGGAACAGAATAGAACCCTGCGGGACTCCACACGCAAGGTCCCGGGGGGATGACGTATACTCTCCAAGAACCACATTCTGAGTTTTCCCAGCCAGGAATGAGTGGAACCATTCAAGAACAGTACCACCCACTCCAGCCCAGTCTTGCAGCCAGGTCACCAACATCTCATGGTCAATGGTATCAAATGCTGCCGACAGATCTAATAGAATTAAAAGAGACGATCTGCCCTGATCTAATTCATGGTGCAGGTCATCAACCAAAGCCACAAGGGCAGTGTCTGTGACATACCCAGGACAAAAGCCAGACTGCAAAGGATCAAGAAAACTGACCTGATCCAGATGCCCCCGAAGCTGCTGAGCCACCACCCTTTTTAGAGAAGGTTAGAGACTGGTCGATAACTGACAGGGGAGTCAATGTCAAGAGATGTTTTCTTGAGCAGAGGCCACACCACCGCATCTTTGAGGTGGCTCGGCACTCTGCTCACTGTAAGGGAGGCATTGACAACCCCCGTCAGCAGTGGCCCTAGTGTCTCCCAGCAGGATGGGCATGGTTCTAATTCACAACAAGTGGCCCTAACCACCCCAAGGACATCTGCCAGTGCCACATAAGCGGGAGACACCCACTGAAATTGATCCCATGAAAACAGACAAGGCGGGGCCTCTACTGCCTCAGATTCATGCACTGTTATAAGTGCAGCATCAAACTTGTGGTGAATCTGAGTGATTTTATCCACGAAAAAGTCAACAAACATGTCACAGAGGGCACTGGAAAATTCCAGTTCCAGGTAGAGGGAGGCCGGACTGACCAGCCTCTGCACCACCTGGAAAAGCTCTGCTGGACGTGATTTCATGGATGCTATGAGGGTAGCAAAGAACTCTTTCTTTACTGCCCACACAGCCACTGCATAAGCTTTTAAACTAGTTTTATGCTGCAATTGGTCAGATTCAGCATGAGTACGGCACCACTGTCGCTCCAATCGCCGACCCTCCTGCTTCATCTGGCGCAGGTCCTCTGTGAACCAAGGGAACCTGCGTTGTCAGAAATCCGGAAGCGGATGCCTGGGAGTCATTCGGTCAATGGCCTCAGTCAACAAGGTATTCCACAAGGCAACGAGGTCATTGAGCAAATTTTCATCGAGATCAGAAGGTAATTCACCTAGGACATTCTGGAACCTTTCTGGTTCCATTAGTCTCTGGGGGGCAAACCAACTGAATTGGTTCTACACCTCTCCGGGGGCAGACATGCGCCAGGAGACCAACCTGGAAGAGATAATGATCTGTCCATGACAAGGGCATAGTTCTCCCGGCCAGGAAGGAACTGAACCATTCAAGAACAGTTCCACACACCCTGACTCGGTGTAACCAACCCGCAACCGTGTCACCAACAACTCATGGTCAACTGTATCAAATGCAGCTGAGAGATCTAATAGGATCAGCAGGGTCAACAGGGTCTAGTTCATGGTAGAGGTTGTTGACCAAGGCCACAAGTGCAGTCTCAGTGCCATAACCTGGGTGAAAGCCAGACTGCAAGGGATCTAGGAAGGTGATCTGATCCAGATACCCCTGAAGCTGCTGGGTCACTACCCGTTCAATAACCTTCCCTAAAAAGGGAAGGTTAGAGACTGGCCAATAGCTGGCCAGGGAGTCAACATCCAATTATGGTTTTTTGAGCAGAGGCCACACCACCGCCTCCTTGAGGCAGCCCAGCATTTGCCTTCCCTAAGGGAGGCATTGACTATCCCAGCCAGCAACGGCTCCAACATCTCCTGGCTGGCCTTAACCAGTCAGGATAGGTAAGGGTCCAGTTCACAGTAGGTGGCCCTGACAGCCCCAAGGACATCCTCCGCATCGGAGGACGACACCCACCAAAATTGATCCCATAAAACAGAACAAGACGGGGCTTCAGTTACCTCTGGTTCTCCTGCTGCCATAAGCACGGCATCGAAGTCATGATGAATTTGAGTGATTTTACCCAAAAAAAGTCAACAAACAAGTCACAGCGAGCACTGGAAGATTCCAGTTCCAGGTGGAGGGAGGCCAGACTGACCAGCCCCCTCACCACCCGGAAAAGCTCAGCTGGACATAACTTAGCGGACACTATGAGAGCAGCAAAGAATTGCTTGTTTGCTGCCCACACAGCCACACCATAGATATGTAAACTGACTCTATGTCGCAATTGGTCAGCTTCAGTGCGAGAACGATGCCTTTTTCTACTTTTTTTTACTACTGTTCTACGTTTCTAGCTATGTATTATTTAACAAATATATATTTTTATTTTTTTTTTATTTTTTTAATTATTATTCAGTATTGTATACGGAAGAAAAGAACAAAAATCTACAAAAATGAACCCAAGTTTGGACGTTTCCCATCATTCAACAGAATATAAATCCTTCATGATGGACATCCACCCCCCTCCCAACACCACCACCACCGCACAGCTGGTTTTCATTCAAGTCCCATTGTCCTTTCACTTGACTGATGTTCGTGACATGCTGTTCAAAAGCTCTTATAGTTCCAGAAGTGCAGTTTCTCGTTTCTCCTTATCTTTTGCCTGAAATACGTCCATAAGTGGGCTCCATTTGCTACAAAAACCATCACTGTCCCCTTTAAGTTCTGTTAGCACTTTCTGAGTGTCAAGATTCTTGTAAGATTCTATTTCTAACAGCTTTAAATATAATAGCAAGACATTGGAAGGCGGTGGAAGAATTGTCTGAAGAAGAATGGATCAAGAGGATCTGGTACATATTCACTATGGAAAAACTGCATGCAAGCTTAAAGAATCAATCTACAAACTTTGAAAAAACATGGATGCCAATTGTGTTAGCCTTAGAAGGAAACAAGATGACCCAGGAGGAATAAAAAAAACCTATTTGAGTATTAAATTTGTAATGTTCAGGTTAAGAGTTCATGATAAAGTGTTCAGAATGTTTAAAAATACACGAATAGTATGTAATGATAAATGATCGTGTCTGTATATTATAATATGTGATAACAAAATAAAAAGATTTAAATTAAAAAAAAAATTAAAAAAAGTTTTGCTAGCACTTTCTCCATTGTCATGTTCTTCCATAGTCTATCCTCCCAGTCCCTTCTTAGGGTGTTAGTTTCCCCCTTCCATTTTTTTGCAATTGCAAAGAACCCTGCCACCAAACATTCCCTTATGATTTGCCAGTATTCAGGTGTATACTCAAAGAACTGTCCTAAAAAGTCCACCTGTGGTTTGAATGGTAGATTAATCCCACACAGTTTCCCTATGAATTTCCATATCTCACCCCAAAACTCCATTACCTTGGGGCAGGACCAACAATGATGCAGTAGATCTCCTTGAGTATCACACCCCCGCCAGCATTTGCCAGTTACATTCTTGTCCCAATGCTTTGCTCCGTCTGGAGTTATATAATACCGGTGAAATATCTTTAAGATTGTGTCCTGCGTGTCTAATGATTTATATTTTTCAAAAGTATATCGCCTAGTTTGCCATTTCTCCTGTTTTTCTATTTTAATTTGAAAATCCCTTTCCCACTTGCTCCAAATCAGAAGAGGTTCCTTCACATATAAATTCTGCAAAGCTCTATATACCTTGCTTAGGCCTCCCTTCACTATTTCATGGTCATACAATATTTTTTCCAGCTCCGTAGGCTTATGCTGGTATTCTAGCACAACATTTTTACGTGTAAAGTAACTTTTTAATTGCATGTGTTGGAAGGCATCTACTTTTTCTTTGATCTGTGTTTCTAAATATGGGAGGTTCCGAAATCCTACCGGTGTGAACAGTTGCTCTACCCTGTTAATCCATGAATCCGTAGTTGCTTCCTAAGTGCATCTGCTATATTTTTTTCACATAACTCTACCATATCAATCCTTGAGTATGGGGAGGCACCTTGTTGAACTTGCATCCTTTTCTGGGCTTTCCTCCATACCCTAAGCATCACCCACGCAAATGGGTGCTTAATCCATCTACTCTTCTCTTTCTTTCCGACATCCAGCACAAAATCTGTGAATGAGCCTATCCTCAGGTTCTCCATTTCTATGTCCACCCATCTATTATATTTGGGTCTAAAATACCATTTATTTATTGCTAACATTTGGGCTGCAACATGGTACTTACGCATATTTGAAATACCTAGGCCACCCTTTTTCTTTGGTCTAATAAGCGTGGACTGTGCCACTCTTGACAGCTGATTTTTCCAAATCAAGTTTCTGAATATTTTATCTAATTAGGAAAAAAAGGTCTCAGGGAGAACTATAGTCGTGCTAACATCCTTTCTAGTTTGCTTCAGCAACTCCGGGAAGTTTTCTTTATATAAGTTCTGCATGTGTTTGGTCAGTGTAATCCCTAAGTACTTAAACCCTTTATCTGTTACCATGAATGGGGCCAATCCTTTCAGATACTCTGCTTGTTGAGTCCCCTGGGTGTAAATCATGGGAACAGATTTATCTAGATTTATTTTATATCCTGACACCATGCCAAAGGTTGTAATTAAATGTAACAAGGGGGTCATGGTTACCTCTGGATCCTTCACAAACAAGAGTGCATCATCAGCATACAATGAGATTTTATGCTCTTCTCCTCTGACTTTAATACCCTTTATTGACTGATCTTGCCGGAGCACACAAGCGAGAACCTCTAGTACTATGTTAAATAAAAGGGAGGACAACAGGCAACTCTGCCTCGTTCCTCTTTTGAGCCTAAATTGCTCTGTTAACTCACCATTAATCTGTAGTCTATATTCAGGCCTGCTGTATATAGCTTTCATTCTTTTTATAAAATCTCCTACCATCCCCATTTTCTCCAGAGTATACAACAAAAATGGAACCTCCACACGGTCGAAGACCTTCTCTGCATCAGCCAATACGACCATGGCCTCCATTTTCTGCTCCTCTATCAAGTGAATCAAATTTATTGCTTGCCTTATATTGTCTGTACCCTGTCGCCTGGGTAGGAATCCCACCTGATCTGGGTGGATTAATTCCTGAATAACATCCCTCAATCTGCTGGCCATTATACCCACAAAAATTTTAAAATACACATTGAGGAGTGATATAGGTCTGTAACTCGCTGGTGACTCCTGCTTCCTTCCGGGTTTCAAAATTAAAGTTATATTTGCCTGATAAAACATTTGGGGCATTATCCAAATATCTTCCCCCCTCATCCTTCCTCTCCTTCCTCACTGTCAATAACTATTGATGGAGTCACCATCCTGCCTGTCCCCCAAGCCCGTAGCCTAGGCTTCATCTTTGACTCAGCCCTTTCTTTTAAACCCTACATTG
>QEPC01013103.1:51306-64378 GCA_003113815.1 Sphenodon punctatus | reverse complement strand
TTTTTTTTTTTTAACTTCCCCGCCTTCAATGCGATGAGTAGGCCTCTCCAGACTGCTTTCCCCGCCTCCCACAATATCCTTGTGGTTCCCACTGAGTCTTTATTTTCCTGGAAGTATAATTCAATTTTTTTCAGCAATCTCTTTTCTGTCCTCACCCAATTTAAGCAGAGCATTGTCATATCTCCAATGTGTACCCAGATGCCCCACCTGCTCTTTTTAAAGTTGCAGTAAAAGTGTTACCACATAGTGATTGGAGAGGACAACAGGTAGAATCTGGCATTTTCTACTGCTCTGCAATGTCCCCTTGTCTCCCATTATGTAATGAATTCTAGTATATATATGATGCCTGGCAGAATAAAATGTGTATTCCCTTTTTTCCAGATTCATTACTCTCCATATGTCAATCAGTTGATATTCCTTACATTCTTGTTTTACTTTAAGCTGCCACTGTTCCACCGTTTCATTGCCAGAGTGATCTCTTTCCTCAAAATGAGTGTTTAAGTCCCCCCATTAAAATCAACATTCCCTTTACTTTTTCCTGGATAATAGCAAAATATTGTCGTAAAAAGCTCTTGGTCTGAGAGTTAGGTGCATAAGGGTCGCTATTGAAATTTGTTTCCCCTGCATTGACCCGCACAGCATGAGAAACCACCCCTCCTTATCCCTGTGAACCTGGTCTACTACAAACCCACACTGTAAAACCTATCATGACTCCCCTTCTCTTTTTCCCAGCACATGAAACATACACTTCTGAATACCTTTTTGATTTAAATCTTTTCACGTCATGCTCCAGGAGGTGCATCTCCTGTAAGCAAAAGACATCAACCCTCTGGCCAAATAACAAGTTAAGAACCCTTTTCCGTTTCACTGGCATGTTCAGTCCTTGTACGTTCAATGTTAAGCATTTTATCCTCCCTATTTTCCTAAGTTCCAATTTCTTGCCACATCATTGCCTCTTTTCCCACCTACCATGTTAGTACCCCAGCCCTGCACAATATCCCCCCTAAAACCCTGAAAAACACCAACAGCCCCCCCAACCCAACTCATCCAGCTTAAGCCGCTTACTCCTTCTCCATTACAGCAGCGTCCCTGGGGGACTAAGCGGCCCATTTGAAAGAACCACATAGGGTAAGATTCCCTGGTGTCAACACGTCTGCCCCCTCCCCGACCCCACACTTTGAATCCTTGGCATGTCCGTATGGGGTCCCCCCCCAACCAGTACTGACATTACTTAAACACACCATCCTGGAATTTAAGAAGATGAGTGGTCCTGACAGCCCAGCTAATTGTCCATCAAGATGTCCTGCCTGTTATCCGCATGGGCTTTATTCTTGAGGATGAAACACTCTAAGTCATCTTTGTTTTTGAATATTCTTCTCCTACCGTCCCATATGAAAGCCATCTTTGCTGGGAAAAGAAGGTGGCGATCCAGCTTCATCTTCTGCAATGTCCCGAAATATTTACTCCAGCCCCTCCTCTTCTCCATGGTCTCAGCTGTGTAGTCTGGGGTAATTCTGATCTGTTTTCCCCCATACAAGAGCATAGCTGCCTTTCTAGCCAATGTCAGAATTTCTTCCTTTTCTGTATACCTCAACAAATTAACAATAATTGGTCTGGGGAGGTCCCCCTCCTTGGGTTTTGCCCTCAGGGCTCGATGGGCTCTTTCCATCTCTGCAGACCAGAGATGCTTTGCCTCAGGGAAGTTTTCTTTCAGTATTTGTGTAATCAAGTCCTTTATGCCCCCTTGCCCAGCACCCTCCTGTACCCCAAAGAAGTGGAGATTATTCCTCTTAGACCTATTCTCAAGATCTTCAATCTTACTCTTGCAGCTATTCATATCCTCTTTGTACCTTTTCCCTTGTTCCACTGACCCCACCATCTGCTCCTCCACCGCTAGCATCCTGTCCGCCACTGATCCAGTCCTTGTTGCTAGCTCCTCCAGCTTATTATTTCCTTTGTCCACAGAGCTTTGCAATTTATTCATTTGATTTGCAAGCCTATCCCATGCCTTTTGCGCTGTTCCCAGCTCCCTCTTCATATCCTCCTTGAATTCAGCTATTGGGGTTGCTATTTGCTTAATTGGATCCTCACCTCTGCCTTCCCCATCTTCTCCTGTCCCGGTGGGAGCCGCCATTTTCTCCGAGCCTCCCCGTGTCTCCTGATCAGGCCGCTCCGAGTCCGCTGACCTCGCAAACATCTCCAGCGTGCTCCGTGGAGGTAGGGGTTTGCTCCCCTTGCTTTTGCTTGCTCATCCCCCTTACTCTTTGAAGCAATTCCTCTATTTATTCTTGCGGTGTGTGCCTTTTTGTGTGGCGGTTGGGTCAGAGCTCTGTGGTGCGCGTGCAGCTGCTAGCCACACATGTGCAGTCCCCCCAACAAATATATTTTCAACAAAATGTTTTTGAACATAGTTTGGCATTTATTTTAGTAAACAGCTATTAAAAGAACTGTATTACAGTGACCGCAATCCTGAATCCACTGACTTTCATATAGTTCCATTGATTTCAAATAAATGTTATTAGGAATACAGCCACTTAGTAGTTTGTTGCACAGTGGATACAATCTAGAAGTGGGTATACTTATCCAATGGACAGTTAAAAAGAAGAGTTTTTGCCTTATGAGCAAAAGTCCCTGTTTTCAGTGGATGATTCTAGAACTGCAATTCCCAAAGGGTGTGCCATGGCACTAGTGTGAAACACTGCTCTAGACATAATGTTACCTACCCATTTCAGCTATCTAACACACGTTTCTCCTTTATGTCTGCTTATGCAAGCATACATCTTGCAGCCCATTTAATGCACATTTACAGAGCTCAACACATCCATGGGTATCCCATGCATTAGAAGCTAACATGCATCAGCTGTTATGTCTGGTCAAATGCACTGCCTTGCCATGCACCGTTGGTCATGTCAGACAACTGGGGCCCAATCCATGCCTTGTGCATACACTGTGCCCAAGGTGCTCATACATTACACAAGCCTTGCACATCCCATATGCAGTGTGTGCACATCATGCACAATGTCTGACTCAGATGTGGCCAACGCCATCCATGCTTTCATTACCTCGTAGTTAGACTACGGTAATTGCGCTCTATATGAGGTTACCCTTGGTGACTGTTCAGAAGCTGCAGCTGGTGCAGAATGAAGCAGCTCGGCTCCTTTCAGGGGTGGGCCGCTGTGAGCACATTACACCTGTGCTCTATAATCTGCACTGGCTCCCTATAGTTTTCCGGGCACAATTTAAGCCTGGTGTCGTTTTTGACCTTTAAAGCCCTAAATGGTCTGGGCCCCACATATCTGAGAGACCGCCTGTCCTTCCATTCTCCACTATGGCCCCTGAAGTCAGCTGGGAGCGCTCTCTTGAGAATACCATCAGCTAATCTTGTCCATATGACAAGGGCTTGCAAGGAGGCATTCTCAGTGGCTGCTTCAGTATTATGGAACCACCTTCCCACGGAGGTCCACCAGAGCCAGAGGATATTTCGGAGGCAGTGTAAAACATTTCTTTTTGGTAACGCGTTTGGCAAGCGGGGTTAGGGGTTGGAGGTTTGGGGGGGCGGGTAGGAGTGAGGGTGGGTTTTTCTTTTAATTAAGTTTTTAAGGGAGTTTTATTGTGTTTCTATTTTGTGTGTTTTATGTAAACCACCCTTAGCCTTAGGGGAAGGGCAGGATAGAATTCCACATCAATCAATCAATCAATCAATCAATCAATCAATCAATCAATCAATCAATCATGTGCACATAACCTGCTGCATATGAGGTGTGCAAGACTTTTGCAGTGTGCACATTTTGGGAAGGGATGTTTTGGAGACACTGGTGGGTATCTCTACATGATACAGTTAACCACAGGGGAAATCAACCCCCATAGTAACACTGCAACTGAAGCTCTTCAGATGGCAGCATAAATGGGAGACGCCCAAAGCCTCACTGGTAAAAGTGGGCAGAAGTTCCTGGCTGAAAGGCAAAATTCTGCTGCTGAAACTGACCAGGCAGCTCCAGCTGTAAGACAAAATTCCTGGCTGCCAGATACAAGTAAAAGCTTCAGCTTTTGAAACTGACCAGCTCCTGACTTCAAAGAAAAAGTCTCCAGTGAAGGCAATCCTCCCCACTGGTGAAATTGACAAGTACAAAGCCCCTCTCCTTAAACTGGCCTGATGGTGAAACTGATAAGCCCAGTGAACAGATGTTCATTCAATGGCATGATAAGATACCACTGTGAGCCAGATGAGTCTGCTAAGGAGTTCCCCGAATTTGTTCTATAGAACAAACCTCAGCAAACCCGTGTTCCCTTCCATGTGGGTTGCTCCCAGGTTTGTATGTATAATTGCTTGCCCTCATATTAGGCAGCTGGAATGGTAGCAGGTGTTACGTTCAAAGGTACACTACTTCCTATGTAACTTCAGTACGTATATATAGAGTATATCTGTTTCTCAGGCAGTGACTGGTAGGAGGGGTCTCTCAAGTGGCTGACAAAACATCTATTCAGCCAGCTAGGTGCCCAAGATGATGCCACGGAATTCAACACAATTAGCCTGTGTTTAGTGTCATATCTAGAGATACCCGGTGGGACGTATGCTCCTAAATTCCCTTAGGTAAACTTCTCCTTATTTTCCCATTTTTGTGCTATAAAATGACAATAGTCTCTAAATATTTTTGACTGAAAACAATATATTTAATTTCTGTTGATATTTAACATGCAAAGTCCAAATTCTGCAAGTTTCTTAGATTCAAATCCAGTGACTTAAATTGAAATTATACCCTTTTAACTGAGAGTAGGGTTTAGCTTGGGATCTTTTAAAAACACACAACTCTTGTAATGTTGCACACTGGCTTTGTGCAGATGCCACAATTAGTCATGATTTCTCAGTTTGGTGCCTATTTGTGTGCTTACAATATGCGGGGCAGGTGTTGATAGGTCACTAAGGGCCCTAGCATCAATGGAAAGATTTCCACGATGATTATAATTTTCAGGAAACATAATTCAAAACACCAATATCCTCTTGTAATGTATTCACTCCAGACTTTTTGCTAATTCCCATTTTTAAAACATTTCAGTTTTTACTTACGTGTCATTTTTCTTCTTCTTTCTGCATGAATAGATGCAATCAAACATGGAGAGAATATGTGCTGCCAGTGGAAATCTGTCCATTGAAGCTACGGGCCCCTGATCCTATCCTATAAAGTGTTTCTGAAGAATGCTACAATGCTTAAGCAAGTGCTTAGCATCTCTGAAAAACATGTGAATTATATAGGTACCTTGCTTTATGTCCCCAGTTTTGAAAATGATCTCCCTCAAAATTTGAAGTGCTATGTAACATTTATTGTAGCAACCCTAACTTCAAGCTAATCAAGCTTTTTGACTCTTTCTGCTTTACAGCTAAGTTTCAGTAGGTGAATCAAAGTTGGTAGGCTCTGCAGAAAAACTGAGCTTTAAAAGTAGATTTGAATAAGGAGACATTTGTTTTGTTTTGAAGGATGCGAGCAAACTCAGGAGAAGAAATAATTTAGACAACTAGGTTTGAGTAGAATGAAGTAAAGCAATGAAAAATCTTGATTCAATATTAGAAAAAAGATCCTAATATGAATATCCATTGGTCTGTGAGAATATTATTGTAAGGAAATTGATGGAGGTTTTAGCACTTGGGCCAATTAAAGGTGATCTGTACAAGTATGAATAATACACTATATGGGAATGCTCATGCAGAAAATGTAGAATGTAGAAAAAATGTAGATGAGGTAAGGATTTATATAAATGTAGAAAAGTTGGGGATTTGTGGAAATGTAGAATAGGTACGGCTTTTTCCATCTCTATGGATTTTCCATCTCTATTTTCTGTCATTTCTTGGAGATATTCGGAGTGAGAGCGGATGAATCTGCTGTAGAGCTCAGAGGACAGCCAAAAGCTTGCAGCCACTGAGACTTCCTTGACAAAGATCACCTTCCATAAAACTGAATTCCCTTAATGAAGGGGCCATATACTGTCAGCACATCTGTCTCAAGGATAGGAAGGAAAGGCTGAGAGAAGAGGATGGCTGCTCATTAATTGCATCATATTGAGCTTCCAGGCAGACAAGTACTTGAGACAGCCAAAAGGTGGGTACTTCAGGTTCCTCCTCCCCTCTTCCCAAAAGTGTCTTGTAAAACTCTCTCTCTCACTCTCTGACATTACAAAGTGTTTGACAGAAAGGGCAAAAAGACAAAATAAAAAAATAAAGCTCTGGTTTGGAGACTCAAGAAATTCCTTTTCAGGAAAGAAAGGTTTTCAAGGAATCTCTAAAGAGCAGTTAGTGGAAGTAAGATCAAGAAATTGTTTGCACAAGAAATTCAAGCAAAAAAAAAAAAAAAAAGCATCAGGAGAGAGAAAGAGAGAGAATATTGAGACAATGAGAGAGAGAGAGAGAGAATGAGATAGAGTCAATAGCCACAAAGTTAAACCACTATCTAGGTTTTATTCAGATAGTAACTACATCTGTGGGTGTTTTCAGACATGATGGTGGGCCATGGTACCACACTTTCCATGTGTGGGACTGCAGCCCACCATCACGCTTGGATGCACCCGCCAGATGTTAGTGGGGGCCGTTACGCTGTCAGTGGTGGCGTTAACCTGGGCTGTGACTGGGGACCATCTCCAAGTCACAGTCCAGGCTAACGCCACCACCAACTGAGTAAAGGCTGCCTCACCAAGTGTAAAGTGGGTCATCACAGATGAAGGCCTGCTATACTTACCCTGGTCCGGAGTGGCGGCACTTCAGAGCAGCCATTGCGGCCATTATAGGTTGCCATGGCTGTTTGTTGGGGGGTGGGGGGCGTGTGGACACACATCCATGAGTCTCCCCGCCCCTGGCCCAGCCACCATCAATCCCAGTCAGAGTGACAGCTCCTGCCACCTCCCAGAGAAATGTGTGATGGTGGCAGGAGCCATCATGTATTAAAACATCCCTTAATCTTGTTGTACAAAGATCCAATAAACTTGTACGTGTGAGGATTTAACATCACACTTGCACATTTAAATTAAAATCTTTCACCGGTGTACTCTGCAAGACCCACACATTTGTTTAGGCAAAATTTGTCATATACACAGATTCAGCTTTGCAGGTCTTACTCCAGTAAAGCTTCCTCTGATATTAATGAGAATTTGTCCTGAGTAAAGTCTGCAAAAAATCTATCTGATGGGCAGGAATTGCTTTGGCACAAACCTTATTTAAGAAGGTATAGTATTGCAGACCCATATTTTGTGTGTGTCATGCCCTGATAATCTTGTGCTATTTTAGTTTGCAAAGGCAGAAATTCTTTGAATGGAAATTAACTCTTAAATTCAAATTTAGTGATGATCCAATTTTATCAGAAACATATACACATTGATTCATTTGCATTTTTATCCTGCCCTTCCCTTAAGGCTCAGGGTGGATTACAATACATAAAAACTTATTCAAAAATACACAAAATCAAATCAAATATTAAAATACCCAAATAAAACCAAGTAAAAATAAGTAAAAACCCCTATCCCATAACTCCTCAATTCCTACCCCCACCTGCCAAACAGTTGGCCAAACAAAAATTCTTCCATTGCCGCGAGAAGTTGGGCTTAAACGAATTCCCAAGTGGAAGGAATTCCATAATTGTGGGGCAGACACTGAGAACGCCTCTCTTTACACCCTTCTTGTGTGAACTTCATGGGCAGATGATTGATACCTGCAAGAGGGCAGGCACTCCCAGCTGACATCAGAGGCTGTGATGGGGCATGAGCGGGGAGGCAGTCTTTCAGATATTTGAGGCACAGGCCATTTATTTTTTTAATTTTTATTTATACAAAATTTTATACCCCACCCCTCCTGCCAAATGACAGCTTGGGGTGGCTTACAATTACCATAAAAGTTCATTTATGGATATAGGGCTTCATAGGTCAAACCCAGCACCTTGGATTGTGCCTGGAAAGTTATCGGTAACCAGTGCAGAGTCCGGAGCACCGGTGCAATGTGCTTCCAGCAAACCGCCCTCAACAGAAGGTGGGCTGCCACATTCTGCACCAGCTACAGTCTCCAAACAGTCACCCGGAAGGTAGAGTTCTGTTAAATGTCAGGATTTAACATCAAACTTACAAATTAAAATTAAAATATTCCACTGATTAAAGAAGATTAAAAGATGAAAATTAAAATCTTCCACTTGTTATTCCCAACAGTAAGAGCTGTGCAGCAGTGGAGCAAGCTGCCTAGGGGGCGTTGTAGGCTCTCCGTCATTGCAGGCTTTCAATAAGGGGCTGGACGGCCATCTGTCGGGGAGGTTGTAGCTGTCATCATCATGCATCCAAGCAGGGGGTAGGTCTAGATGACCTTCAAGATCCCTTCCAGCTCTAAGGCCCTTTTTACACGGACGCCTTCCCTCGTCCATGTGTGCAGGTAGGTGGCTGGGGGGTGCATGTGCGCTCCCGTGCTCCACCCATTTCCACCCATCGCTCACGCATGGAGGCATTGGAGGAAACAGAGGTCCCTCCGGGCGTGGAGATGGATGGGCGTCTGTGTAACAGGTCGCCCACGCACCGCGGCGCCCACTCATCCCCCCACTAAGATTCTATGATTCTATTCTGTTTCCATCACACAAAGCTGCAAAGAAAATATCAGAGCAAGGAAAGAAGTTTCCTTTAGGGGCTTGGGGGGATTCCAAGATTATATACAACTAGGGTCTGATGGTTACTCTAAACTCTATTAAGAACAATGGAAAGACTGTAGTGGGCTTTGAGTAAGACCCAGTATAGACTTATTTTCGAAGAATGCTATAAGAATCTACAGGAAAGTATTCACTCCTCAACCATCAGAAAATTGGGAAGTGTGGGAGGGGCAAAGAAACAGTTAGTTGAATATTTTTACCTATAATTCATTTGTTAAACAATATCAGAAATTGGCATGATAAAATTTACTTATTCTTAAGAAAATGAGGGAACTGTGCTTCTAATGATAAAAGTTCACAATTAGAGGTAGTTCAAAAACCCACAATCAGATAACAAGGAAGAAAGTTGAGGAAGAACTATTCTAAGGAGAACTGAGGGAGTTTAAAGAAACATCAGTAGTCATCACAGCTGCTGCTTCTAATTGTTCTTATCTAAGAGTTGGAAGTCATCAGGCCTCTGGGACCTGTGGGTCAAAAGTGAAGTGGTCCTGTAGGGAAAGCATGTAAGATAATAGTTAACGCTTGTTTAGGGCTTATCATGAGAGTGCTTTACAAACTGATTAACTCAATCAATTCAAACTAAACTGATAATTATGTAAAGCAGGCACAGCTTTGGAAATGCCGAGGATCTTCTCCCCCAACCAAGGGATGGAATACAGGGTTTTGTTTTGTTTTTTCCTTCAAGCTGCAGGAGTATAAGGAGTATGGTAAGCCCCTATAGCAATGCCACTCAGTTCTGACTGGCTCAGGGGCCACAGGATCAGTCAATGTTAACCCAAAAGCTACAATATGTGGGCTTGGTGCCTGACCCAGTTTCACAGACCAGGTTTGGCTGAGGACAGCCTTCAGCTCTGAATGCCCGTCAGATCGGTGCTAAATAGCTAACTGATGCTTGGAGCTCTAGTATGTTCTCAGCCAGGCCTAGTGCTCCATTGGGGTAGCCTGAGCATCACCAAGGTATTTATTTATTTATTTATAAATATTTGTTAGCCGCCCCCTCATGCCTACGGCATCTCGAGGCGGCTTACAGCATAAAAACACACAATAAAATTCATTAAAACAATGTTTTAAAAATACACAAAAAAAACTACCCCAGCCTCCCACCTTCCCAGGTATGAATCTCTGGGAGGTTTTAGATACAACAGTAACCGCCCATGAGTGAATGGTTACTGTTATATCTAAATACAATCCCCCATAGTGAATACACCATCCCTCCCTTACTACCACCACATGAGAGTGACTGCCCACCATGTGGGTAAGGGGTTTCCACTTAGCTGTTGTGAGGTCTGAACAACTCCTCACAACGGCCATGGGGAGCTCCCCCACAAGCACTGAGAAGCATATGGGGCTCTTCAGCTTGGAGAAGAGATGACTGAGAGGGGATATGATAGAAGTTTATAAAATCTGAGTGATGTGGAATGAGTAAATAGGGAGAGGTTATTTACCATCTCAAATGGTACTAGAACCAGGGCACACTCCATGAAACTAACTGGCAGCAGATTTAAAACAAATGTTTTAATGTAGTTTTTCACACCATGCAAAATTAACTTGTGGAATTTGTTGGCAGAGGATGTGGCCAAGGCTAGTAGTAGAGCTGGGTTAAAAAAAAGATTGGATAAGTTCTTGGAGGGTAGGCCCATAAACGGCTATCAGCCAAGTAGGTTTGGGGGACGTAACCTCTGATTGTTGGAAGCTGGGAGTGAACAGCAGGGAGTGAATTGTCCCATTGTGACCTCTTGGGTACTTCTCCCAAGCAACCAAGATTGGCCAATGTCGGAGACAGGATGCTGGGCTTGATGGACCACTGGTCTGACCCAGTATGGTACTTCCTATGTTCTTATGGATGCAGCTCCTGCTTCTTGGTACTCCCAGGGATGCAGGCAGCAGAAGAAATGACAGTAGGGGAATCAAGGGGCAGCTCCAGGGGCTTCCCTCTGTTTGCTCTGAACTTCTTCAGCAGGGAATGGACCTAGGATTGCTTCCCCACTGTTAGCTCTCTCCCTGCAAGAGGGAGAAATGGTGGCGGGGTGGAAAGGCAAGTCCAGCAGCTTCCCAAAGTCTGCTCTGTAGTGTCTACACTTCTGCAGTGGGGAATGAACTTGGAGCTGCCTCTCCACTACCACTTTTCCCTTTTGTAGGGAAGCAGCCAGTCAGCAGAAAGGATAAGGAGGCAGTTCTAGGTACATGCCCCACTGCAGAAGTGTAGGTGTTTTTACATGAGTAAGATGATGGGGGAGGGGGAGCCGTGCTGCAGAGCACCAACACAGGTAGAGTGAGTGGGGAGCACTTCAAACGAGCGGCTACCCCAGCCACGGAGGTGGCCACCATACATTTTGCCCTGCACGAAGCACTCTGGATTTCCCGGTAGTGCTCCATACGTGGGTGCACCATGGCTCATGGGAGCACGCATCCTACTGCTCCACCTTCAAATGGGTGGCCATGCAGGGTCGCATCTTGTCTGAAAACATCCAGAGAGTGAACTGAGGGAAGCCTCCAGACCAGCCTCTCCACCACACACACACACACACACACACACACAGCAACAACAACTTGTGGGTAGCCACTGAGACAAACCTGCTGCTCCGGGTGAGGGGATGAAAGGCAGACAAGACTAGATAGAAATAATAGCAGATGCACAATTGTTAGTTATGAATGATAATCAGAATGTACCGCCTGCCTAGCCATTATTGTCCAATTGTAGTTTATCAAATGGAAGTGGTGAAAGCATTTAAGAAATATTAAGGTTGTGGCTTTATGGTTTTTGGCTACGGCCCATAAACTCCTTTCTCTGGAGTATCAGAGTAGTCCCAGTGACCTTGGGAATACTCCAGAAAAAGTGGTTTGAAGAAAGCAGCCATTTTGACAGGAAGCTTGTCCAACTGGTAAGGAACAGCATGAGAGAAAGTATTTTAAAAACTGCTGCTGGAGAAGCAAAGAATCAGGTGGCATTATTAGGAAGAAAGGGCAGGTAAAATAAGATGGCAGATAAATGAGGTGGGACTAAACTAGGGAGAGTTTTGAAAGGCAAGACAAGGAAAGACGTTTGTGTTTTATGACATGGAAGAAGGGGAGCCAGGGGAGGATGTGAAGATGAGGTAGCATCATTAGAACAATGTACCAAGGAATGATCTTTGCAGCAGCATTTTGAATGGACTAAATAGAGTGAGGTTATAATTAGTGAGGCCAGAGAGAAGGAGGAGATTACAATAGTCAAGTGTAATCTAATCATAGTCAGTGTGTAAGATGATCAAGGCTTGGACAAGAGTTGGTTTTCAAACGCTGGGATCCTTATAGACACCTATTTCCATCCTGATTGCATATACCTTGTGAGCATATGTGGGAGGAAGGGAAGAACTTTGGGGGACATTTTTCTTTGGAAAAAACATTGCAAGTCACCACTAGCAGACTTTGTTTATTTATTGATTGACTGATTGGTTGGTTGATTGATTTGATTTAATTTAATTTTTTATCCCACCCTTCCCCCAAGGCTCAGGGTAGCTTACAATATTAAAAACACAAAATACATTAAAACACATTAAAATCCCTTAAAAAAAATAAAAACAACTAGCCTTGCCCCTAAACCCACCTACCCCTACCCCTGCCAAACGCTTTTCCAAAAAGAAAGGTTTTACACTGCCTCCGGAATATGCTCAGGCTCTGGCTCCAACGGACCTCCGGGGGAAGGGGCTTCCACAATACTGGGGCAACAACTGAGAATGCCCTTGTTGTATGAACAAGATTGGCAGGTGGTATCCACAAGACAGTACTCTCAGCTGACCCCAAGGGTCACGGTGGAGCATGGTAGGAAAGGTGGTCTTTCAGATATGTGGGGCCTAGGCCATTTTGGTTTTAAAGGACAAAGCCAACACCTTGAGTTGTGCCTGGAAAGCTATAGGTAGCCAGTGCAGAATGTAAAGCACCAGTGTCATGTGCTGACGGCATCCTGTTCCAAAAAGGAGCTGGGCCGCCAAGTTCTGCACTGGCTGCAGCTTCTGAACAGTCACCAAATGCAGCCCCATGTACACCTCATTGCAGTAATTTAGCCTTAAGGTAATGAAGGCATGGATGATGGTCTTTGTGAAACATTTGGATTAAATTACATAATTACTTTTGTGATGGTGTCACAAATATAATAGGATAAATAGCTTTTTTAAAAAGACCTGTGGAAAATTGTTTGATTTAAACTCAAAGGATAATGAAACTTCCTTGAGGTAGAACCTTTAAAAGCACTTCATTTTAACAAGTTCCAACTCCTCTATGAAAGACAAAGAAACATAACTAGCATGATGACTCAGGTCCTTCTCTATATTAAAAAAAAAAGAACAAAACCAAACTAATTTCTGGCCTATGAAACGTGTTTTTAAATTTTATTACAATTTATTTTAAATTTCTTTCAAAAGTGCTTATAA
>QEPC01013103.1:20403-46406 GCA_003113815.1 Sphenodon punctatus | reverse complement strand
CCAATCTTCTACAGTATTATCAAATGAGTCCATAAACTCCCTCTGGGACATCTTTCAATCTTCATGAGGTTGTTATCTGGTCACCCCACACACTCACTGTACTGAATCTGAACACTGCACTATGCTCTGGGGCCTAGTTTTAACAGTTCCTATCTGGGCCTGCAGCACTCCACCCAGCTCAGCCTTTCAATTTCACTTACTCGCTTCGCCTGCTGGAGCTCTTAGCAATTTCAGCACAGCAACAGTGAATCAATTCCATCCTCGTTGCCACTGTGATGTCTGTGGGTCCAGCTAAGGACTCAAGAAGTAGATACAGCCCTGAAGTAAGTAATGCCTTATTAGGCAGGCATGTTGCTGGCTGGCTGGCTGGGCTGGAACTAACTTAGAACACAGAAACAGAGTGGAGCCCTCTAGAGGGCTCTACATGGAACAACATACATAACATCAACAACACCCCATGATCAACTGTATCAAAGACTGTTGAAAGAACTAACAAAATCAACAGGGTACAATTTCCCCAGTCAATTTCCAAGTGGACATCATCAACCAAGGCCACAAACGCAGTGACATGGATCCAGGAATCCAATAGCATCGAGATGCACCTGGAGCTGCGATGCAGCCACCCATTCAGTAGCCTTCACTAAAACGGAAAGGTTAGAGAAGGGATGGTAGTTAGCCATGGAGTCAACATCAAGGGTAATTTCAGATGTGACGGGCCCAGAGGCCCGCCATGCTGAACCACGAACCGGGATCCGTTTCAGATCCCGGTCAGGAATCAGGCCAGCTGTCCTTTAGACGTGCCAGACTAATTCTCACCGGGGATCAGGGAGGGGACGGGGCTGCACGGCATGACGTGCGGCCGCACAGTCCCGTCCTGCATGCTCCCCATGCCACCCGCCCTCCGGGAGACGGGTGGGCGCAGCAGCCAATCTGGCCGCTGCGCCCAATCCCCTATCACGGTCTGGGGCACGTTTCAGGATGGGCTAACAGTAAAAACATCACTTTTGGCCCATCCCGGAACATGGGCAATCTAACCATGCTTCCTGAGGTGAGACCGGCCTCACCTCCGGAAGTGTGGTGAATTTGATTCCTGCCAGGTATTCACCATGGTGAACATCTGGCGGGAATCTTTTAGACGTAATGGGATAAATGGCCACCACAGGGGGTTCACTGTGGTTGACCGTGGTCCTGTTACATCTGAAATACCCCATGAGATGGTTTCTTGAGCAGGGGTCGGATGAACACAGTTTGAGTTTTGAGGCTGTCAAGCACCCTATCCTCCCAAAGGGAGACATTGACAACTTCAGCCAGCAACAGTTCCAATGTCTCCTGACTAGCTTTCACCAGCCAGGATGGACATGAATCTAATTCCTAAATGCTCAACCGGACCACTCCAAGCAGAGTTTCTGCACCAGTGGGCAAGACCAACTGAAGCCGATCCAAGCAAATACAGGACAGAACTGTGCCTCCCCAGCCCCAACTCTGACTCTGCACCAAAATTAGCAATGCCCAAGTCAAGCCAAATACGAGTAACTTTATCTGTAAAGTAGGTGGCAAACTTGTCACCGAGGGCAGATCAACTCCAAATGGAGTAGAAGCACTAGACTTCAACATTCTTGTTTACAGAACATATTAAACCATGGTCATAGAGTTGGAAGGGGGCTCAAGGGTTATCTAGTTCAACTCCAAGTCAATACACATCCACATGTGTATACAACAATACACATCTCACCTCTTCTATCCTTTCCCACAGGGGCAGCATTAGGGGCATGATGTGACCCTTCCAATAGCATCAGAACCTAGGCAGTGAAGGGTTCTTCTGCCCTGTGCCACTGTATGGCCTGAGGCACAGGGCTGAAACACTCCCCAGACACTCACTGTATGCCAGGTGAGGTGAGGACAAGTGATTTGCCAATGTGTGAAAAAGGGCAAATGCTCCAAGCAATCTTTCCCAGCTTACCACGCATTGGCAAATGGTCTTTCCCCTCCCAATAGGCAAGCCGGGTAGATTTGAACTAGGTTGGCAGTGGGCAACAGCTGCTGCCTATAGACTTGAAAAAGTGAGTTGTGACTAGCGGGTGATAGGGCTGTAGGGGAGAACTGGGGTTTCAGGGAGGGGGCTTCAGGGGCTGTGGTTGAGAAGTACACAGCCTGTGATGGGGCTGCGGCCACAGGAGAGTTGGAACTGCAGTGGGGGAACAAGTTGAGATTGCAGTGGAGGGGACTGCAGGGGGTGTTGTGGGTAAGTATAGGACTGGGCACTGGAATGGGCCCACAGGGAGGGGAATTTGGGGCTGGGGTTGTGGTTGCAGTGAAGAGAGCTTCAGGAGGTGTGGGTTACAAGACATGGAGGGAACTGGGGTTGAAGAGAAGGGGGTGGCGGAGGGGGGGAATAAGGGTAATGATGTGGAGGGGGCTGAAGTGAGTGTTATTTTTCCAGCACACCGCAAGTGGGAGGGGGGGGACTGTGCTGGTCTTGTTGGGGTGGAGAGTGGCCCCACAATTGGGTTCCCTTTGCAGTGAAAAAGCCTCCAGAGCTTTCTCTTCTCCACATCTCTCTCTGTTCCTCCTCTTTGAGAGGTGACTATGGACAGTCTCTTCTGCCTGTCTCAGTTTCAACAGGTAATGATGCACTGATAAAGCAGAAACAGTATTGTGACACTGAAAATATATTTTCTAAATATATTTTGGAAGTATTTTTGTTTTGTCCCAGTTAACAGGGTTGGCAAAACAATTTTAAGACAGTTCTTGTGGCTCATTTTCCAAAATATTTCCTGCAAATATTTATTTCCAAATATATTTTCTATTGCTGTGTTCTATTGCTGTTTCTATGGCTATTTGACATGTAAATATTTTCTGAAATGCTCTTAAGAGGTTTATTGGGTTAAGAGAACAACGTTGTTCTTCTGATACTAAAAAGTAAACTGCAAATGATTTGGAAAAGAGGCATAGGGAGAAACGTAGAGAGCACAATGCATTACTGTATAGCCTTCAAACCCAGGTTTATGAACCTGAAGTAAGTGCACACATTGCCATTTTTCAAGGAAGAATCCATGGTAATTCTGAGAGATTTTGATTTTTAAATTGTTTAGCTTTAGAAGAGGGAAGTTTCTGAATAGCATCTAATGCTTATGGCTGTTTGGAATTGAAAAGTAAAGTAAAATATTTATTGGATGGAGGTATCAGTTAAACGTACACAATGAATGAACGAATGAATGAATGAATGATTTATAGTGAAAAAAGTTACTTTCACTTTGAAAGTAAAATTTTCAAAAACACCTAAGTGATTTAGGAGTCTAAGCCCTTTATTCCAAAACAACTTTTATTTTAGGGTCTAATTCTCATTGAAAGTAACATAGGTACTTTTGAAACTTGTCCCCTGAGTACACACATTTTACATGGGTAGCTCTGGACTAGTTGATATCAACAAAATATTTGCCTAGAGCATAAGTCAGATCAGGAAAAACAAAAAAAGGAAAAAATTATATTTGTTTATTTATTTATTTTATTTATTTTATTTATTTATTGAATTTATCCCCGCCCCTCCTGAATACAGCTTGGGGCGGCTAATAAAGCGTGGTACTTCACTTTAAAACAGGGATAAGACTTTATTATATTATATAGCTGCTTCCATAAGCAACATACAACAAATTACAATAACATTAACAGAGGACAGTACACTTCTATATAAGTCTTTCGACCCTGTGGAGACAGCATTCCAGACTTAATATTTACAGATTCGAAGGAACCAATACAATCAATCTATCCAGCACCCACTATAATCCTCCTTCTCAGTGCTTCACATTTAAAGTTTCATTTCATGATACTATTGATAGCTTTTTAAAAAAGCTTGATGGTATATCGCCATTAAATTAATACTGGATCAAGGGGGAAAGTATTTGGAGGCTTGGGGTGTGTGTGTGTGGCGGTGTTAAAGAACAGATCCATGTTAATTCTGATTTCATATTAAAGGATAACAAAACAAACATCCTAAATGTCTATTTCTTGTTCTTTTTCTACCACTACTATTAATAATCATTTCTATAGCGCTGCTAGGCATACACAGTGCTTTACAGTCACAGTTTTTTGGAGACAGGTCCCTGGTCAGTGTGCTTACAGTGTTCTCCCTTCTCATTTCAGGTGCATTATGTTTATATTATTTATGTCTTAGTGGTAAGGGATAAAATAATGGCTAAAGCTCTGCCTGGCTGTCATGACTGTGGTCACTTCAGCGGCACAGTCCTCCTGTGCCGTGGCTAAAAGGTGACGCTGCAGTAGGAAAGCTCCTATCCTCTCCCCAGCAGAAGCCAGGCCATTCGAAAGTATCATTTGAACGACTTGTCTTCTGTCTCTCATTTTTGGGGCCAACAGGGCAAGCAAGCACAGTCTATCTACAATTTCATCTAGACAGGGGGTGGGGGTGAGGTCTCGGAGGGGAAGACAGCTGGAGGCTGCTGCTTAGCCCGTGTCAGAAGGAGAGCCTTGCTATAAAGTGGCAGTCTTTATAGCTGTTGGACTGGAGGAAGTTTTTGGCTGTAAACTGTCATGCACTGCAGCTCTCGGTGAAAAGGCTGTGAAAGTGGGGAGTTTTCTCCCCTGAGAGCCACAGTGCAATTAAGATCAGAAAGGAGAATCAGGGGAAAGGGGGAAATACTAATAAAGGAGAGGGCACAGAGAGCTAGCCAAGAAAGCCCTAGCGCTGTCACCCTTCCCCAGCGCATGCAGAGTGCACCTCGCTTGGGAAGACTTGGCTTTTTAGGAAAAGCGTTTACTTGCAGGGGGGGGGGAGGGGAAAGCTTCTCTGGTGAACATTTTATTATTTCAGCCAGGCAGGATTAATTCTAACCCGCTTCCTCGGTCTCGAGGTGTCCTTCCTCTTGTGGGGGCTATTCCCAGCCTGGAAGTGAGAGGCTGAGCGCCTGGTGATGATGGTGCATGCAAACTATGATTGATCATGTCAGAGAAAGCAGGGACAGGAAGGGGGTCGAACTTTCCCACGAGCATCTTCCTCTTCCCAAACTCCAATTCTATCATCCATATGGACCACAGTGGGTAAATAAATAGAGCGGAATTTTGAACAAAGCAGAAGCATATTTTTTTTTAGTATATTATCAAGGGATCGCAGTTCCCCTTTATTAGTTAAATCTACACAAATCAATTGCCTGCTTGACAGTTACGGACACCTCTTCCAAGCCTTCAAACCTCGAACTGCAGGCTGCAGCAGCAGTTGCAAAGCAGTGGAGCTATACTGCAAGCGCTAGAATAAAAATAGTGTTGGGACAGAAAAAAAACCCCAACCAACAACCGGCAGCGGCTTGGAAGAAGGAATATAACAGAAACGATCGAAGCCGATCCGATGATCCTCTGCCACGGGGAGGGGAGAATTATTCCAGTTAAAAGTCTCGTCCTCTTGGGATACAGGTTTTGACCTGTGTTACAAAGAGGCGTTTGTTTGATGATACCCCCCAACTGAAGAGGCCCAGCTCTTTCAGACTATAGACTTTGTAGTGTACTGCCATCTGAGATACTACAGACTTTGGCCACAATTCACAACCCGCTTACTGCAGAGTAGTCCAGTGACTTCTCCGGAGTAAGTGGTTTGTAGATTGGCGGCCCTTAGGTGCAATTCTGACTCCACTAAAGTCAATGGCTGGCTACCCTGTGAGCTGTTCCCCCTCCCCCCCCCCCCAAGCTAAATGTTACTGTGATTGTTTTCCTGGGGTGCTATTTAAAATGAGTCTATGAGAGTCGGGTTGGCAGAAAGGATCAAAGACTGGCGGTGACTGTCTGGAGGGCTGAGGGCGCCCTGTTCCCGGCGACTCTTTGAAATCTGGTCCCCACCACTGAACGCTTCTACAGGCAGGAGCGCTGGGTGCCACCGTGGGGTGGAAAGGGATGCGCAAAAAATATAGGGTGAAAACAGGCATGCGTCTCAATCCCGCTTTAGCATTTCTTACGCATGTTGCAGGGCTGCAGAGGGTGCCAATACAGCCCTGCAATGTGCATAAGAAATGTTAAAGCGGGGTTAAAGTGAAGTAAAGTCTGCACAAACTAGACAGCGGGTCTCTTCTCTCTCGCTCTGACTCAGAAAGAAAGAAAGAAAGAAAGAAAGAAAGAAAGAAACTGGCAACCAATGATCCTAAACTGCAGAGGAAAGGACAGTGGCAATCTGGCTAGCGGCGTGTGCGTGCGAGTGTGCCCAGCTGGACAGGGCATGGGAACGCGGGACTGCACAGAGAGTGTGTGTGTCTGGGTGGGTGTACACATATTTATCTTTCTGTACTGAAGAGCACGCAGCTGGAAGGTAAATACTGGTTTTCATTTGTTGATCTTCCAAAAATAAGACTGACATTGCTAGAGAAACTGGGGGGGGGGACTTTTTTCTTTACCCTCCCCCCCCCCACACACACACACTAAATCAGTCTAATTAAAAATAACCTCTAGGTTTTTTTAAAATAGGAATCTCTAGTAAATCTCAGTTTAACTACATTCCGTGTTTTCCCATTGCAGGGCGGCTTTCTCCGCCTCTCCTCTAGCTCCTGTTTAAAGAGATTGTTATTGTTTAAAGAAACCCCATTGAACTATTTCCTGCTCATTGTCACCTCCTCTGCCCCTCGTCCTCCGTCCAGAGATTCTCACAGAAAGGTAATAAAATGTCCCCTCACCCCACAGACCTGAGCAACTCCTGAGAAGTCGAGTCATTCAAAAGCGCTAGGTGGCTTGCAGCACGTCCCCAAATAAGCTTTGCCTGGATGCTTAAATGAAGAGGCGCACCCTGGGCAAAGTTTCCTTCCAAACTAATACTCCCCCAATACAAAGAGAACATTGGGTCTTCAGGTTAGAAGCGATTAGATGGATAGAGAGACTTGCAATTCATTGAAAAATCTCCAATTTAAGTGGCATTCCTTAGCGAAAAGGAAATGTTTTTGATATGCACGTGTACTCTAACAAGGTGCTAAGACAGTGCTTCTTAAAAGTAATCAGAGAGAAAGATCCTCAAATCACTTACTCCGGAGTAGTCTCACTGAAGCCCTGGGGACTACTTCGGACTAAGTGGTCTCCAGATCGCGGTCAAAGTACTTAAGACGGGACCAGCTCCTGTTTGTCTCTTGGATTATCGCACTTGGATTATCGTACACTGAACAACCAACGTGAGGAGGTAAGGTTAGCTAGACTGCTGCTGGGAAGGGTTAGTGGTTTAACAGAATAACCAGACTGAGATTGGGGGTTTATTTCACAGAGATACTGGATCTTCTGTTACCTTGAAGCTCTGAGTGGACAGGGATGCCCGAACTAGTGCATAGAGTTGGGAGGTGAATTCTGGAGTGAGGCACGCCGCCCCATCATCAGCCCAATGGGGAGAAAGCATTTCAGCAACAAGCTCGGGGAGGATGTGCAAGGCAGAGCCTCAGGGCTGAGTGTCAATGTCCCGGGCGGGCGGGCAGGCAGGCTGCGCGCAGGTTATAAGGCTGTTGCCGAGATGGGCCATTTCCAGCCCGGCGGCTTTGATAGAGGTGCAAACATCTGGGGGCAGATTCACATCAAATAGTCGCGCTGGATCCCACTGGCTGCAATTAACATCACAGGCTCCCCCGGGCCCCGTTCTGATATGGCCGCAGGGAGCCAATGGGCGCGGCCGGCCGGCCACTTCAAAGGGACTCTCCTCCAATCGGGGCAGGCCCCCCTCCAGGCCCGGTGATGTCATGGGGGGTGTATTTATTGGGGGCAGGAGGGCAGCCCCCTCGGCTAGTTCTAGGAGCGCTGAGCAGGGAGGTCAAGAGGAGTGACACCCCCTTCCCAGTGGAGTGTGGAGTTGGGTTCCGGGCTGGGGCTGGAGGCGGCCCCCGGGCTGCGGGGGAGGATGAGTTCCCCGGGCACCGACAGCGCCGGCAAGAGCCTGCAGTACCGGGTGGACCATCTGCTGAGCGCCGTGGAGAGCGAGCTGCAGGCAGGCAGCGAGAAGGGGGACCCCACCGAGAGGGAGCTGCGCGTCACCCTGGAGGAGAGCGAGCTCTGGCTGCGCTTCAAGGAGCTCACCAACGAGATGATCGTCACCAAGAACGGCAGGTAGGTAGGCACTGGAGTAGGAGGGATGCTCCCCTCCCTGCCTCTGGGCTGCGTAGCCAAACTCCGGTGCCACGGCTCGCAGGATCAGTCACCCCCCCGGCCGCCTGGAACTAGGACATGGTACCTGGCAACGCATCCTGAGCCAGAAGCAACCCTTTTATGTTGCTTCAATGAGAAAAAGCTGTAGATGAGATTGCTCGATATAGCAGATACTTAATCACCCAGTTCTCCAAGCTGGCAGTGCCACTTTGTCTCTCCCCCCCCACCTGCGCTGTAGCTGAGCGCAGCCCCCCCACACCTGTAGCTGAGCGCAGCCCCCCCACACCTGTAGCTGAGCGCAGCCCCCCCACACCTGTAGCTGAGCGCAGCCCCCCCACACCTGTAGCTGAGCGCGCAGCCCCCCCAATACACATCTGTAGCTGGGTGCATCCCCGCGGGGTTTCTCAACCAGTGTAGATGAAGGCTCCCATCCCCACCACCCTCTGCCCTAACAACGTCGAGACACGTACCCCCAACCTCCCGAGCTCTTCTGTCCGAGGATGCTGCCAAGCATTGCTGGAAAACCAACCCCCCCCCCCCCCATTTAGTCTCCCGCTCTGCTGCTGGGGATCTGAGATCACTCGTCTCTGCTGCCAGGTAACCCCTTAGCTCCTCCCAATGCTGGGACCCTCTGAGGCGGTACCCCATACCCCCTGCTCCTGGGCCCTGCCCCGGCGGAGCTCTACGTTAACGAGGCTAGGGACTGTAGACGGGGCGCAAGGTCCTGTCTTGCGATTTTTCCTGGGGCTGGATTTCCAGGACGTAGGGTCTGGGAGAGCAGGCGCCAAGGCGAGAGCTGGGCTGCGCTCGGGGCAGCAGGTTTCCTTGTCCCTGGGGCACCACTGCAGCCTGACCCCCAGTCCGGGAAGCCTCCCACCGGACCTTGGGGGAGCCGTTCACCGGCCCATGCGCCTCTCCTGCAGGCGGATGTTCCCGGTGCTGAAGGCCAGCGTGTCTGGTCTGGACCCCAACGCCATGTACTCCTTCCTGCTGGACTTCGTAGCGGCAGATCAGCACCGCTGGAAGTACGTGAACGGGGAGTGGGTGCCGGGGGGCAAGCCCGAACCGCAGGCGCCCAGCTGCGTCTACATCCACCCGGACTCGCCCAACTTCGGGGCGCACTGGATGAAGGCGCCCGTTTCCTTCAGCAAAGTCAAGCTCACCAACAAGCTCAACGGAGGCGGGCAGGTAAGAGGCGGGGATCGGGCTCCCGGGGAGCCCCAAGCAGCTCACAGGCGCATCCAGGGCTAAGGCGGTCCCCAGCAGCAGCCGATGGCCAGTCTGAGCGATCGCAGCCCCGGGCTCCTCCTGAGCCGGGGTGGTGGTTCTCTTGGGACTAGTACGTGGGACTCGCCAACAGAGGATGCTCCAGTCAGTGAGAGGGATCAGTTTCACCCATTTCCTCTTCTGTTTTCTGTACGCAAAGGGACTCTGGAGAGGTGGCAGCCAGGCCTGGCCCCAAACTCCATGTCTGTCGTGTGGGCCAAGTGGCTCAGCCTCTCTCCTGCCTACAGCCCCTCTGCCTGCCAGTGTTCGTTAATGTTTGTTAATGTAAGCCACAAGTTGCCAGTGCAAAGACTTCTCCATTAGAAAACGGTGGGGCATAAACTCAGCTTGCTCAAGAGATTCTAAAGCTTGGCTTCCCGGCTGCCTGCACAAACCGTAGCTTTCTACGAGCAAAACCCAGTCATCCTCTGGGGAAGGAGAGCAAGGGGTCTCTTTGATTTTAGTTGAAAGGTGAACTGCTGGATTTTTGGAATATTATATTGCAGTGAAAGGCCAGGATGTTCCCTAGTCTTGTTCTTTAATAGTTTCAACAAGCACAGATATTTCTACAAACTCCTTGGGTTGATTCCCCCCCCCCCCTCTTAATCTTTCTGTTTAAAAAAGAAATAAATAGTTTTTAACAGAAAAGATTCTTTGGAGATTTCTTAAAACGATAGTAACCTCGGGCTTTAACTGATAATTCATGTATTATATACAATACACCTACCTACCCACACACACTAGCTTATCCACAAGCTGGAGTAAGTGGGTTGCAGATTGCAGCCTGGTGTCCAGTATAAAGGCAAACAATCGTTAGGAAGATAATTTTGCTCTCTGACTTTAGCACTGTCTGTTTTTCGTAGGCTTTTTCTCTGAGCTACCTGTCCTCTTTCTTTTTCTCCTCAACAAAAATAAAGCGTTCACTGTTGTAAAGTCAGAAAGCTTTCTGCCACTGTAGGAATTTGCATGCCAATATTTCTCTATGTTATCTTGTATTCCCAGATCATGCTGAACTCTTTACACAGATACGAGCCTAGGATTCACATAGTGAGAGTTGGTGGCCCTCAGCGGATGATCACCAGCCATTCTTTCCCAGAGACCCAGTTTATAGCTGTGACTGCTTACCAGAATGAGGAGGTATGCACAACCTCTTTGCATTTGTATTCTTTGAAGTAGCACCGTGTAAATTCCTTTATTTCACTTCTGTCTGTTTAATTTTAAATGGAATGTAAAGTGACTTTCTTTATCTAGAGAATTACATAAGTATTACAGAACCAAAAGAACACCAATATCTTATTACGTTTTGTGTCAGACATTGTAACCTTGTTTGTTGAAAAGAGTTTTGGAAAATCATGAACCTAGCTTCTACAGTGAGAAAACTAGCTAGAAAAAATCCAGCAGTTTAAGGAATATGAAATATCTGGAGATGCCAGTTTCAAAACTGTTCCATTAGTTTTCAAATGCTAAAAAAGCAAAGCTTAATCATGTGCATAACTGAGATTTGTTATCTATTCTGCTGTGTTCAGAAACCTGAAACCTTTTATAACTGTCTTTAGTGTATCCCCTCTCTTATGCACTTCCTTAATAGGATAATAAAACTAGGCTACTTAGTCAGGCGGGGTAAATGGGTGACTTTACATTTAGTAGAGAGAATAATTTCAAAGCCTGTTGTTGAAATGCGAGTTGTTTTGGTGATTTACATACTCTCACACTAAGGCTCTGATCTCACTTGTGCTGAATCTCCCATTAACTTCAATGGACCAAGGTCAGGCCCTACATATTGTATGATAATGAATAACATTCTAAAATTAAGGATTTTTTTGTTTTGTTTTTAGATCACAGCTTTAAAAATTAAATACAATCCGTTTGCAAAAGCATTCCTTGATGCAAAAGAGAGGTGAGAATTTTTGACTAATTCCATCTGTAAAGTTTGCAGAAAAAATTATGTAGTTGTGAACACATGTTTAAGTTATTGTGTTTATTTCTCTGTCAGAAGTGATCACAAAGACATTATGGATGACGTGGGTGACAATCAGCAGTCTGGGTATTCTCAATGTAAGTTAAATTTTATTCTGTATATAACTTTAAAATGTACCTCATCAATCTGTTGTTTTCTAACTTATTATCTTCCTGTTATGTGTCCCAGGTTGTTGCATAGGAATATAATTTGGATACAATTGCTTGCAAGCAGACACTAGAATTGACTATAGCTTAATTATACTGGTGTTTCTCATCTTTATTCTTATAATAGTTTTTATATTTCTGATTTTGTACTGTATATTTGAATTACCGATATTATTACCTTTACAAAAATCTGGAATGAAGTATTGTATTTATGTTAAATAGCCATAAGGAAGCCTTGGAAGTAAGGGCAGTCATGTTAAAAGGGAAATGCAATGAAGGGGTAACTTTGTTTTAAAAAGACTGCAAAAAAATTAAGAAGGATAAACTTACTAGTTAAACATACAGGGTGCAATCCAACACCCCCATAATAAACTGCATCTACGCCGGGTGCAGTTAACTTATGCCGGTGCACATTTGCACATGTGCACCCCGTGCGCAGCAAACACCGCAGACCGAGGGATGAAGCAGGAGTGCCCAGATGCGGGGCTGGTGGTGGTGGTTGTATTGGCAGAGGTGCCCATTGCGCCAAGCTGCTTGCCAATGTGTGTCCACCACCTGGCCAGGCACTGTGCCAGTGGACCATGTATGCGGTCTGTTGGATTGCACCCTTAGTGTAATAAAGAAAGTGGAGGCATCAGTTTAGAAATAGACTTTGATTTTCAAATGGCTAAAATTTCAATACAATTCTATACCAAGTTTTGTTTTAAAAGGAACAGAGTAATTTTACAATGATTTTTATGAATTGTAACAAGAATAATTATGCGTTATGCATTCAAACACTCCTCATCAAACAGCACAATGGAAATCCAAAGCACAACAATATTATGGTTGAGTGGTTGCAAAGCCACAGCTAAAGTTGTGGCAATTCTTTGCTAAAGCTGGGAAAAGAATACTTCATATCTCCGCAGCCTTGCAAGATGCAAGATGCAGAAACATTCAGATTTTAAAATGCAGAGGAAGCTTGAATTTTCTGCATAAATAGGTAGGAAATAGTCATAGCAAACTTTTTACAGTTTGGCTTTTTAAAGAAAGCTTTCTAGAAAATTTAACACAGTCCAATTTTTTGCCTCCCTTCTCACAAACCTATCAAATAAGACTAGTGCTTCCAAATTTGTCTAGGTAGTTGATCTATCCCTGCAAGAATGACTCCTTGTGTTAATGTTGATCACACTGACAATCCTCCACCATACTCAAAACATATTTTCCAGATACCTGTCAATCTTACTATTAGTTCTGATCAATTTCAGGACTGTACTAAAAATGAAACTAAGGGTGTTTTTAAATGAGATGCTACCACGCATGGCCAGCCAGGAGCCACTCATTCAACTGCCCAGCTTAAGGTGGGAGGATGCATGCTCCTGTGAGCCACTCAGCACCCACTCATGGGACATTGCCAAAAAATCTGGAGTGTCCCACGTGGGGCAAGCCAAAAAAGTGTGTGGGAACAGGCGCCCACACATCCTCTGCGCTCCGAGCTGCGTTGCAGGAGGGGGCGGGATATAAATCTGTAAAATAAAATAAAATAAATAAATAAACTGGGGTGGCCACCCACACCAGCAGACAGGTCCCCCACTCATAGACACTGTGGGCAGGGGACACAGCCTTTGCAAGTCACAGGAACTGGCTGCAAGTGCAGGGGAGCCCTGTTCCCCAGTGCTCACAGCCAGAACATGTCAATTTCAAAGACCAATCTGGGACACCTTCCCCCCCCCACCCCAATGGACCATGGCAGGGGGAGTGCAAGATGGCAGCCACCACCTGTTACTAACCATACCGGGAGTCACCCGTTAGAATCCCTCCCCACTCACTCCACCTGAGTGGCTGCTCTGCAGGCGTGCCACTCAATGGCCACCGACCCCTCTGCCCAAGCATTGCTTGTTTATAAACACCCTGAATCAGGAAAATATTCAGTAAATGGCAGAAAACCTACTGTCTGAACATTTCCCAAACTTTCACTAGCTGGAAAGCAGTAGCAGAATAACAGTGAGGTGCTGTGCTACAGGTTCTCAGCTGGCAAAAGTTGGGGGAAAGTGTCAGAAATGAGGAAAAGGTATTTTCTATTTATTACCAGCTGAAAAACTGTAAAATGTGTTCCACGAATTCTGTACCCATATTTCTTCCCTCCCCTCTTGTAGCTCATGGCTGCAGTAAGCCCCCGTCTTCAGCGTCTCCTGTAGTGCACAGTCTAAGCATTCACCCAATCCTTTTCTCTAAGCAGAGGGAGGGGAAAGCAGAGGCTTCCTGCCCCAGCTAGCCAGGAAATGACAAAGAATTTGATTCTGATATTTACAGTAATATGTTGGACCAGTTGTGCAATGGTGACACAGCAGTTCTGCCACTGATGTACAGTATGGCCCTTTTCACACGAGATCCACCCCCACCCCCATCTCCACTCAGTTTCTCTGGAGATGGGTGGAGGCATCCATGTGAATGCCATGGGGGATGGGTGGAGTGCATGCATACTCCAGCGTTACAACCACCTCTACCCATCTACACCCATCACCCACGCACGGAGCAGTGGGCTCCAATGCCCAATGCTCCATGGGTGGAGGTCGGTGTGCACCCGTGGGAACAGACGCACACCCACCGCAGACACACCCATCCACCCACCCACCGCAGTCCATTTAAAAACAGCCTATGATAGAAAATTTGGAGGGACTATGTACAGCAGAGCGCAGTTAACACAAGTTAAGGGAGTACAGGGTGACTATAGCGCAGGAAGAGCCTCAAAGTGGGGAGCAGGGGACACCTTGCACCTTTTCTGTAATATTTCCCACCTGGTTTTATGATGGTGCACTGCTGGGGAAACAGCAAGGGCAGGTAACTTTAATTTGTGCTTGCCCTAGTTTTGTGTGGGTGATTGTTACAAATGATAACACAGAGGAGAAACTATGGAACAACTAACTGATGTTTCTCTGCTCAAAGGAGGTGAAATGCAAATCACAAACATTGCTACATAAAGGTGGAAAGTTTTAAAAATACATTTAAAATATCCTAAGGTGCAATAAGACAGCCAGATAACAATTTTTAAGTTGTATATTATGACTGTTTCCTTTTTAATGGGTGATAGACAGTAAGCACTACAGAAGTTCACTTAATAGTCTGCAGAAGGCTACTAGTAATCCTAGACAGCCCCATGACATTCTCCGTTAAGGTAATGTAATTCTCTCTCTCTCTCTCTCTCTCTCTCTCTCTCTCTCACCCCCATCCCCCCACAGTAGGTGGCTGGCTTATTCCTGGAACTGGGACTCTGTGCCCCCCTGCCAATCCTCATCCTCAGTTTGGAGCACCTCTGTCACTCTCCTCTCCTCACAGCTGTGAAAGGTACTCATCGCTGAGGAACCACCGTCCAGCCCCTTATCCAAATCCATATACTCACAGAACCAACTCTCCAAGTAAGTATGGCTCTTTTAAAATGCACACCGCCATGGGCCAGGGTGGGTGGAGGTGGGTGAAGATGGGTGGGGGTGTCTTGTGTGAAAAGGGCCAATATTTATTACCTTGTGGCTATTTCAAAGTAACCTAGCAGGTCAAATTCTGATGATTCATAACAATATGAATCTGGAATAATTTCACTGAGACTGGGTCAGATTCTGATCTTATGTCTTGAGACTTATTATGATGACTGAGTAACAAAAAGGGAGCGGTTTTTCCAAACTCTTAAAAATGGGAAAGCAGGTCATGTAATATACTGCATCAATGTTTAAGATATTACACCATACAGTTATGTATAGCCAACTGGATAACAAACATCTTGATAGGAATAAAGACTTCAATAATTTTTAACCTAATAATATTTATTTATTTATTTATTTATTTCAATTTAATCCTGTCCTTCCCTAGGCTTCTTACAACATAAAACATACAAAAAATATAAAAATAGTAAAAATATCAAATTATATAAAATCCCAACCCCACCCCTATCTCCGCCTATTAAAATCTTGGCTAAATAAGTAGGACTTACATTGCCTCCGGAAAACATTCAGGCTCGGGCTTTGGTGAACTTTCAGGGGAAGAGAGTTCCAAAGCTATCGATCGGCCACTGAGGCAGCCACTCTATGTGCCCTTACCATACGGGCTTGGTGCAGTGATAGAACTTGCAAGATGGTGCCCCCAGCTGATCTTGGGGACTTTGAAGGAACATAAGGGGCAAGGTGGTCCTCTAGATAAGTAGGGCCCAAGCCATTTACGGCTCTACAGGTCAAGACCAGCACCTTGAATTGTTCTTGGAATGCTATTGGAAGCCAGTGCAGACTCTGGAACCCTGGTGTAATGTGTTGCCGATGACATGTCCCTGAGAGAAGGCGGGCTGCTGCATTCTGCACAGCTGGAGCTCCCAAACAATCTTCAGGGGCAGCCCCACATAGAGCTCACTGCAGAAGTCTAGCCAAATCAGATAGACAAGGTTGCAACCTTCTCACCAGATGGTCAGTATGTATTGGTTTAAATACAAATATATGTTTGTTAAGAACAAATATAGGTTTATGAAGAATTATTTAAAGACAGGGTCAGGAATAGATGAAATCAGCTTCCAGTAGTGGTGCCTCAGTCAGCCATTATTAATGTATATAAGGAAGTTATTGCAGGTGCAACACTGGGCATGTGCACATGTTACCTGGGGGAGGGGGAATTTCCATGAGGGCAATCACATCTTTTATTGTCATGGGAATTAGAACATGTAGAAATGGTGCTATTCCGCTTTTCTCCCGTGCGAACACTCGCACATGACTGTCCCCAGATGTAGCTCTTACACTCACGGGTATATTTTTACTTGTTCTCACTGGAGAAAAGTGAATAGTGCATTTCTACATGTGCTAATTCCCATGACATTAGAGAGATGATTGCTTTCACGGAAGCCTCCTCCCGGTAATGTGTGCAAGTGCCTACTGTCTCCATTCCTTACCTTGAAGATGGCTTGTTCCGTCTTGCAAAGTGCCTTTGAAATCTCTGTCTTTGACTACATGTAAAGTCGTTGGTGTCCATAAGGGGACAGTAGTGAGTCTCTAATGACACCATGGTGCCAAGTAAGCATTAGTAGTGTTTTGTGCATGGAAGCCACAGCACGACCTGTGCAGGAAAGAACGGATTTTGAACTAACTCCACTATTCCCTCACCAAGCAGGCATTATTTTGCCATGGAATTTTGCCTCCTGCTCCATTCCCATTTAAAAAATAACTCAATATATTTAAAGTGTAGAATTGAAACTAGACTAGTTGGAATCATCTTCATTAAATTGTGCCAGTTGCTGCCCATTCCCTGCCATTCCTATGGTAGTTATATGTCTAATCTATCTCTGTAAAACAGAGCACCTCCTTGAACCTTTGCATACGTTTGATGAATTGAAAAAAGACATCCTGTGGAATCACATGATGTTTTTAGATGCAGATTTTTTTTTACCTGGATTTCTGGGTTCTGCAAAATCCCACATGGGGAGTTTAGACGCTCCCACCCACCCCGATCAGAAGTCACCAAGGTGCTGTTGCAATTTGTAAACAGCAGCACCGGCAACTCCCGCATGGAAAGCAAGCTTGGTAAGTCCCCGATAATCAAGGACTTACTGAGTCAGCTTCTCAAAACATATGGGAGTCGCCAGTGCTGCTGTTTGCATTGGCACCTGAACGACTTCCGGTCAGGAGAGGGAGGGGGGTGTCCAACACTCCCCATGCAAGAGTTTTCAGAACCCGAAGTCTTAAATCTGGGTAAAAAAAACCCGCTACGTCTAAAACCGCTTATAGACTCTCCTGGTTGCTCTGCTCCCACCGCCACCCACTTCCCTCATCTTTGGGATTTTCTCCTCCCTGCAAATTCACGTGCCACAGTAACTTCTCTGGCTGAAGAGGACAAGATTGAACAAGACTGCATACTTGGCCACAAGATCATCACAGTGCTACATAAAGCATTTGAGTAGCATTGTGGGTAGACTGAGGCTACATTCTTATGTTACATGGGAGGGAAGAAATGTCCGTGAGGGCAATTTTGACTGTATTCTCATGGGAATTAGCACATATAGGAATGTGCTATTCCACTTTTATGTCGTGAGAACATCTGTTATTGTAAGAGCTACATTGGGGGACCCGGGCATGTGTGAATGTTCTTGAAGCATAAAAGTGGAATAGTACATTCCTATGTTCACTGATTCCCTTGAGAATACAGCTGCAATTGCCCTAGTGGAAGTCCCCACCCCCACCAGCTAACCTGAGAAAGTGGCCAGAGTTAATAACTTCTCATTTGAGGTTTATGGAATTTACTCACTTTTCACTATAGTTTGCCCACTACACCATTGGGGCTTTCCTTCCTGCCCCCAGCCCCCATTAAGAGATTCTCCATTTTTCCTGAAGGGTTCTCATAGCCCTGCTGGGGATCGGAAGTGAGATACAGTTTGGCGATCAAACCCGGGTAACTCCTACAGCAGAGTGAGGCAACAGCTACAAGGAAACCCCAATAAAACGGATGTTTTGGCACAATTCTTTTTTAAAAGCCATGTTCGACATTAAAAATGAGGCTTGTTCTTCAGTTTAGCTGCTTCTGCACTTAAGTGCTTGCTTGTTCTTTACAGCGGCCTATGGTGATAATTCTTCTGCCTGCCTTTCAATGCTTCAGTCCCATGACAACTGGTCCAGTCTAGGAGTTCCCACCCACACTGGCATGCTGCCCATGACTCACAGCACTGGTACACCAACCAGCTCCAGGTAGGATTCATCCCCTAGGCAACGCAGCCCAGAAGTCTCACTAAACTGAGAATCTGGTTTTTTAATAAAGTAAAAAGTTGGGAGACACAGGGTGCCTGTGTAAGTGAATTCTAGTTCCTAAATTTTAATTTTAACTCTTTCAATACTAATTATGCCGACTTACTTTATACATTCATACTTTTAACATGGTCTCCCATGGAAAAATGGTTTATGCAATCACTCTGTGTGTGTGTGTACAGGTGTGATGATCTTAATAACCTTGGGTTAATACACGGGAAGAGAACCCACTAGGGCCTTGTAATCCCCACACAGCTGCTATTTGTGTGGAAAGCATGGGGAGCCCAACACCTGGCACTCCCTGGTGTGGTTTTTGTGGGTGCCTGGGTAGCCACCTCACAGCCCCTTGTCCTGGTTCAGGTTGAGAAACCCAACACACGGACAGGACTCTGGGTGCTGGTGGTTCTGGACATGTGCAGTGGCTGCGTGTGCCCCAACACACAAGGGGCGACCCCGTGGGCCCCTGTTGCCCGGGATTTGCCTGCACAGTGAGCTCCACATTCCTGGCGATGACGCCATGTGGCGTGGCCCAGGAGCGGCCCCAGCGTGAACATCTGGTGGCCACCTGAAAGATGAGTCGGTGATGGGGGCAGATGTGGGGCAATATCTCCTTTGTCAACGTCCTTTGACTTGCTCAGGCTGATTTCAACAAAATTTAGCAGAAGACCCAAGAATAACCAGAGCTAACAGTAGTAGCATCAGTGGGCTCAATTTTATCATCACCCCAAGACCCTGTCTTGAGTGCCACTTAGGCATTCTGATATGGAGTCTTCCTATGGCAGGAAGCTGCTTCTTCTAGTCCTGTTTTACTCAGAGGGTAAGTTAAACCATTTCAGAGGAACTGGCCATTCTTCTGAGGGGGTTTACCTTAGTTTAAAACTTATTTCTTTAGGATTAAAGGAAAATTTATGCAATATCTTATTTTCTTTCACCTTTCCAAATAATTACAGGTACTAATTTAATAATCTAATGCATTACTGGATTTTGTTCTTCATCTACTTCTTTGTACCGTCCATTTAACTTTTGCTCCCTGTTTGTTTCTATTACCTGACTGTTTGTGTGATCAAAACCATTCTTTTTAGTAAAATGAATTTAAAAAAACCCCAAAAAACTTCTGATCCTGTCTTGATTTCCCATGTAGGAATGGTGTAAAGGGACAATAGTTGACTAAATCTAGGGTGGGAATTTTCCCCATAAAATTCCCTCTCTCCCCCCGCCCCCTCCGTGTGTGTGTGTGTGTGTGTGTGTGTGTTGACTCCCTATAATCTACAAAGTGTGGAAAATATTTTACTCCCTTCATAAAGGGCTTTGGGTTGTCTAAAAAGTGATAGTTCAGTATTATATAGGGAAGCTCAATTTTATCATAGTTAAATCCAATTTAAAATCAAATATAAATGTTCCTGTATAAAGATGTGTGAATTTGGGGTCAGTAATAAGAAAGCTAATATGAAAGCAAGAGCTCTGGGAAGTAGATCGCAATCCTTGCTGCATGGTTGCTACACCAAATCAATTTAGTCTACAGTCTCTGTGTCCGATATCACTTTTGCTTGCACTAGCTAAAATTTGAATTTACAATGAACTTCACTGCATATAAAACAGGTGAGTAACACACACCTGGAGCATGTCCTGCAAGATACCCCATTTAAAGAAGGGATTTCAAAGTACTGATGACAGGGAGAAACTGCATTAATTGCCAATCCATATCACCTGCCCTTCTCTTTTCTTTTACAGTCAGTATCCGAACTTGTGGTCTGTGAGTAATAGCACCATCACACCAGTGTCTCAGTCAGGCGGGATGTCCAATGGGTTGGGCTCCCAGTTTTTGCGAGGCTCTGCAACCCACTACCCAGCCCTTCCTCACTCTGTCAGCACCTCCTCCTCAGGATCTCCGCTGTACGACAGCAGCACACCAACAGACATTTCCGACAACCAGTATGACACCTCAGCACATGCCAGACTAACATCATCATGGACTCCGGTCACACCACCTTCCATGTGAACTGGAAGCTTTCCTTAAAGAGCAATGGCTTTCTAGCTACTCCTAAATACTGAACCCACAAGGAGTTTTTAGGAAGAGAAAAAGGTGGGAAGAAAGACATTTAAAAAACGATGGTAAATAAACTGCACTGCTTTGTTGTAAAGCAGTTACCTTGTGCTTGTTACTGTACAACAGTGTCATTAGCCCCACAGAGACATCATAAACAGTAGTGAAACAGTCCAAACTGAGAGGGGACAGCTTCTCCAACCATCTTCTTACCTACCCTTCCAAGTCCATCTTTGACATTAAGGGGCTGAAATCAAGGATGGGGGCTCAAATCAAAATGAGAGTGTCCCCTGACCCATAGCGAGAGATGCACCTCTACCCCTGTCTACTCAATGGGTGTTAACAGAAGTGACGGCGGTGCTCCGTCGCCATCACAACCCGACCTGGGTTGGGAACCCGCTGGCAACATGGTCCCGAGTCTGGCTGGCAAACAAACGTGTCAGCGGCCAGACCACTGGAGAGGGTGGGCAGCTGCATGACTGTGTGACTGCCCGCCCCTGCACTGCCCCACCACCATGATGGACCCAATCTGGGTCACAGTGGGCCATAGCAAACATTATAGCCTGCTGTGGTCCAAGCGGGTGGACAGCAGCTGGGCTGCAATTCTGGAGGCCTCTGGGATTACAGCCTTGTCTCACTGCTGACACACCCAGGAGCAATCTCAGGCAAACATCTGACGGGGCACTAAAATATGCCTTTGGTTTACGGCCAAAGCGGGCCTCCATGGGCCAAAGTTACATTTGTTAACACTCAGTGACAACATTTTTGATAGAGCAGGTCCACTGTTTAAAATAGATCCTTTTAATTCTTTCCAGTTTGGCCTATACCACATCAAATTTGGATCCAGATAACTAGCTTCCCCAGCTTTTGGGGTGTCTTTCAAAACTATGCAGCTGTCATCAGCTTCCAGTTAATATTTTTTACTGGTGAACACAGGAAGACAGAAAAGGAGGAGGACACCCCCACCCCCCGGCTGTAAAAAAGAAATTAAGTACAGAGTTAGTCTTAAACCTAAAGAATGACATTTGGAAAACTATGCAAACTAATAGTAGGAATCTGTCTCGCATTCTCCTAGGATTAGCATATTTATGCACAATTGTATGATGATTTCCTTGCTACTGAATTTAAATGAGACAATCAGTGAGACCTATTTTGTGCATAATAAATGCAATATTTCAAGTTTTGTGTAGTTCATGTTAACTTATATGCCCTCTTTTAAGACAAATTTAGTTTTTTATCCCGTAGATGGTGAGCAGCTTTCAGGCTAGCTAAAATCCTGTACTCTAAACAATTGTTATCCAATGAAGGGCATTACCCAAAAGCCCTTTGAAACTAAAGGAAGTTATTCCTTTGATTTTAAAGGGCTTTGCCCTAAGTGAGAGAAGAGAAGAAAGTGATCACCTGATGCTTCTTTCTAATTTATTTTAGTTCAACATTGTACTCCAGTGAGTGATATTTATTTGTTAGCATGTGGCTTTGTTTTGTACATGTTAAGGTGTGTATATAGTTTGTCAATATAATGTATTCCTTAAGACAATCATACATGGGACATACCACCCAATACATAGAAATATTCTCAGTTCAGCTAGCTCAAGTTGTTATACATGGGGAAACCCCATATGTAAGTTTGGAATGGGGATATAGGCATAAGCCTTTAAGTCCCCCTACTATTTGTCTTTGTTGGAAGACTGGTTAGTATTAAAACATCCTCATGTGTCGGCTTAACTAGCAAAAGTGAATATGGAAAAGTTAGTACTGCACAAATGTTGCAGTGAAGACAAGCCATAAGTGTTGAGGCAAAATCTGCCATAAGGTGGGTGCATGCTGCTCCCCATGACTTCAACAAACATGCACCAGAGGTTAGAATCTGGCCCTTCATGCATAACCCATCAGAAACCCTTTTACTGAAAGGCAAAATGGCTAGGAAGTAGTGGGTTCACGTGTAATGGCAGCTTATGGTTGAAAATGTCTAGCCTTGTTCCACTCTTGGTCTCCCAGGCCCAAAACTTGCGATCTCATTCTTAGGGGCACATGTTTTGCATCCACATAGAGCTCCAGTGACGTTAATGGGATCCATGCCATGCAAGTACAATGGCAGGATTGAGACCCTGCAAAGCTATTGCAAATGAGTCAGTAACAAGACAACACAGGCCCCTAAATTGGTAAAAAGACATGTCCTCTGTCAATATTGTAAATAGCAATCTAAGCTCTTCTATTTTATTTTAATAGTGACTTGTGTAAATGATGTAAGTGCCTTGTTGCTTAGATTCTTTTATAGACGTTAGCAATGCATTTTTAAATGTGGTATTTTTACTTTTATTTCAGAAATATTAAGTTAAATTGAAAAAAAGTTAGTAAAGGTTCTTTAATAAACAATGTTTAGTTTTCAGTTTGTGGAAATAAACTTTAGTTAATACGTTCCACCTGTTTCAAGTGAACAGCTTAGGTCCCTTCATAGGGATATAAATTCTCAGTCAGAATAAGCCAGTAGTCCATCTAAATACTCTGGCTGCATTCACACAAGCGCTTTCTCCCACCTTTTCAGTTGCCTGAAAGGCTGTAAGTACATTTTTTTACATGTTCCCACGTGCTCTTCCCCTGTTTTAAGTTACCCCTATTGTTGTGGTTGCTGCCAAGTATCCTACAGTGCTCTGCAGCTCTCTGCTTTCTTCTCCGGGGCAGACAGACTGACAGCTGGGTTAAGCAAGCACTTCACACATTACAAGAAACGCAACTGTTAGAGGAACGGTTGTCAAACCTTGATTTCCAGCTCTGACTCTTTGCGAGTTAATGCGTACCACACACGGAGTATCTTTGACCTAATTCTTTCAAACATTAAAAAATGAAGTGGAGAAGAATTTTTCCTGTACTAAGCATATCGGGTGAATGCAGCCTCTGTCTTCTGTGTTGACTGATGTCAGATACTGCAGTACAGAGCCCATCCTCATGATTTCTCCCATTCTGTCCCTTACATTTGAGAAAACGTTGATAAAATCTGAACTGCTGCTGCCTTACCTTCTCAAATCCTTTGTAGGACTCATCTCTGCCATGATACCTACAAAGCACAGAGCCACTCAGAAGGAATCAGGGGCAAGCTGTAACTATTGCTCTCTCCTTCCTACTTCTTCACAGTGCTTCACTGGTGCCAGTGCTATTGATGTGAAGGGGCCTGGCACTGATCATGGAGCAATTTGAGAATTGACTTATCCAATTAAAAGTAGCAAAACTATAACATGCACAGAGTTAATAAAGCCAAGCCAGTTCTTTGCCATATTAACTTGTGGGTAAGTTATAACCACAACTAACATTTATCTGTTTAGGTCTTTAAACTGAAAAACTGGCAGGGCAGGAATTGTACTACCTTCTCTGTCTTGATGCAGCACCCAGCTCCTTCCGGCCCTTATTTTGACTGGGATCTTTGTTTGCTAACATAACATTAATCCATAACATGCTAAACAGAAAGCCAAAAAGCAAGAAAATGAAACGTTTGGAAGTTCTGTTCTTTGGTAACTTCTTAAATTTGATGTTGTGTCCCTGGGCACTACCTCAATTCATACGTGAAAGAAAATGGTAGATTTCTACCACTCAAAGTGGCAGCTAGCCATATACGGGACTAGACAACTCTAATTTAATTTATCAACGTGGACAGTGCAAGTTAAACTCGAAAAGTTTGGCGCCGTTAATGCGTGATGTCATTCTGGAAATTTCTATTTTATTTTAAAAACACTGATATTTACCATAAAATCAGTTGGCCGTGTGCTGGTTGGAACCCGCCATGGTCCTGGATTTGGCCCATGGGACACCAGCTGGACAGTCCTAGTCTAGATTATTTCCTCTGCTGTTCAAAAAGGTTGAACGCTTTAAGGCTTAAGGAAGCCAACTCTGTTGTTAAGGCTAATTTTCATGAATGAATCAGTGGAACAGGCTGTGCAGCTACGAACACAAGTGGATCGAGAGCGTTTTCTGTCCTTAATAAACAGACCAGCATTTGACTCCCCTACATGGGAACTCTTTGTAAGTAAAAGATTTCCTAGCTTGGAGTGGTTCTCTGTAGAGTAGAGAACTCATTTGGGAAGAGGCAGGTGGTCTTAAGTGTTTTGGAACATGCCTATATGTAGTGGGTACTAACAAGGGGTTCAAGTACATTGCCCTGTCAATAGGGTTGCCATAGATGCAAATCTTTAGAGGGTACTTATGAGAAATACAGGTTGCAAGGCTGCATTGGCTCCAATGCAGCCCTGCAACCTGTATTTTTCATGTGTCTTCTAAAAATTTGCATCCATGGCAACCCTGCCTGTCAAGCCCCACTGCCTGACGCCGGTTAGCTGCAACGTGCACATGTGCATGCACACACACAGAGATTACACTGTGAGCTTCCATAAGCTTATTTGTACAATGGAGTATCAGCTCCTGTGTCATTATTTTGCAGCATAGGAGCAAGGCCTTGGTCAAAAGCAAGAGGCATGAACTACCTCGAAATAGGCACCACAGTCAATAGAAGAGTGATTCAAATTCATGAGATCCTTTCCTCCAGTTTAGGGAACATTCCCCGAAGCTACATGGATATACACTCTGTTCAGGGTATGCCCATGGCTGCTGCAACAAATAGTAACAGCAGCGGTGGCCCTGCTGTTTTGTACTACCTAGGCATTGTGTTGAGAAACAAATGTTTGTGCTAATATTATAGATTACATTTGTATGTTTTTCTCCATGCTTCTTGAGAAGCAGTTTTTATGCCTCAAAATAAGAATTGTACAAGGCAATGAGAGCAAAGCCAGGACTGTGCGTTTGTCTCTCTATCGCTCCTGCTAGTTTCCTGAAATGTACTATTTTTCTCTTACTCCATTAATATTGCAAATAATTTGTCATGGAGGATCCAGTGGAACAGGGTGTCACTGTTGTTTGTACACATTACCTCCCATAGCTACTGACTGCTGTATTTGCTGAGGGAGCTCTAAAGTCAGGGCAAGCTAACTTAACAAATAGCAGAGCAGCCACAAAAAAACCCAAGGAATCTGTTTGACTCATCTGGAGGGAATGTTCTCACAGTGAGACCTACAACAGCAGAGCAATACATCACCCACTCCCTCTCCTTCCACCCTCTTCCTAGGACATACTGACAAGTCCATCCATTTTGGGGAGGGTAGATGAAGTTTCCAGCATGTTAACCGTTTTGGAATTCTTAAGAAAGTGCACTTAGTGTGACTCAGCCTACTTTGCGTACATGTGCCATGCCGAGTATTTCCTCTGCATCAAAATATTCACGTGACCAACAGGGAATTAAAGGCGGTAGAAGCAAGAAATAAAATTAACCCCTCAAAATAAAGAGCAAGGAGAATTACAGAAATCAGAGAACAAATTAATCAAAAGGAAATAGAAAAAACCACAGCACAACTTAAACAAATTAAAGAATTTTATTTCACATACAGCAATAAAACAGGAAGAACACTAGCACAGTTAGTCAAAAAGCAAAACAAAAAAATGCGTATAATTTCTCTTCAGCTAGCAGATAGAACCAGGATAGCAAAGGACGAGGAAATCCAACAGGAATTTTTCAAGTATTACCAGGCTTTATGTTCCTCCTCCAACCCAGATCCTAAAAAGATAACAGAATTTTTAAACAGATATAAATTACCCAAATTAAACATAGATCAAATTCGGTACTTTAATAATCCCCTACAAAATAAAGATATAGAAGAAGTAATTAAAGACCTAGC
>QEPC01013102.1:218084-230693 GCA_003113815.1 Sphenodon punctatus | reverse complement strand
TCATGCAAGAGTTCAGCTAGCTACATAAATCGAATCCCCATGACCTGGGGTACTGCCCAACATCCTTCTGCCCCCTCCTGGGGCATTCTCTGCAAGTTGACGGACACCCCCATGTACCACCTTGGGTTCCTGCCCAGACTGAAGCCTGTGCCAAACAGCAGAGATGACAGATATATCCAAGTCTGGCCAAATGGTTTGACATTTCAAAGACACTCTGGCTGTGACAGAGATTTGATTGATTGCCTCTCTTACTGTATGCTTCCAGCTTGCATGATATTAAGGACACCATGCGGGGGATACAGACCAGGAACATGTATTCCTGATCTGTGTCCACCTAATAAACAGTCTAATAGACACACATTTGAGGGTGGCTACTATCTTGTCATTATTAAGTTGCATTTATCCCTTTTTAAACTCTAACTGTTAGTTATTCAGGTCAGTGCTGTAAATACTCAATCTTGCACTTAGTGTATGAAGACCCCACTCCCCTGGCCCTTGCAGTCCTTGTTGACCCTAGTAAGATGGGATAAGGGGGTGGAAATTTATGGGATAAGAAGCAGGCACACTGTTGTGCTAGCCAGCAGCAGTGAACCCTGCCTACACTGGTGTTGTGGAGGGGTGGGCCTGCGAGATTGAGGTCACAAACCCAGCCTGGCACGCTAGAATTTATACATTAACTTTGACATTGTGGGGGAATTTATTTTACTTTTTTTAAAAATGAGTCACTTTGGAAAAATTGGACTTAACACCAGAGTTGTGGGGTGATAATTCTGACAGAGGCACATTTCAGGAACTCTTGGGCCAGTTTGCTTGGGATCACCATAATAGGAGACGAAGTCTTAATTGGTTGTGGTGAGGCTCTCCAGAGAGTAAAATCCAAATTACAAAGGTTTGCACACTTTCAGTTACCTGCTGAGGTACCTCTCTTAGGGATGGACTTTGTCTTTCCTTTGTGTGTCTGTTAATAAAATAGCTAACTAAAGATGCAAATTCTGTTTTGATAACAAAGATGAATTTGAAATTTGTTGGCTGGAAAAAATATGCACATTTGTGAAATAAATACAAAAAAGCATATTCATTTCAGAGTTAATTTTATTAACATTTCAGCCAAGTGTTTGTGTATACAACCACCAAAAGGTGAGCTTGGTCACCCTAAATAAGTGACGTCAGCCGTAAGGAAAACACTCCCCATTCCCAGCACGGATTTTGCCCTACTCTTTTAAATTCAAGCGGAATTGTGTGTTCATATCCCCTGGGTAGCTCTGCAATATTTCAGCCAAAGCCTCTAGGACTGATACATCTCTTTTGCTTACAGAAAGTTCCCCATGAACATGGAAAGTCGGAGAAACACCTTCTGGTAAGAGTTAGATGGTTCATTTGACTTGAGAACTTTGTGTCATAGACTGAGCCTGATCCAAAGTCCATAGAAGCTAGTGGATGAAAGTAAACCTCTTTGGGTGTCTTCAAATGGACACCTGCCCCACCTCACCCCCAGAGTGGGCAATCCATTTAAAGGTGGACCACCAGAGGTGGAGGCGGAGCAGAGGTGGGGCAGGCTGTCCCTCCTCTGGGGTTGCCCCACCAGCTTGTCAGGGTGTGTTTGCAGAAGCTGCTGGTGCTTGCACTAGAAATCCTCCCATATATATACCCTTAACCCTACCACCCAATCCTTATTCTCTCTCTCTCTCTCTCTCTCTCGTAGATATACCTCTGGGTTTTCATTTTCCCTCCCCCCCCTCTCTATATGGTTTAGCTTAGATTCTGTATATATTATATAAATAAACTTACATATTGGGTACAGTATATATTATTGTGTGCAGTTTTCCATATCAAAATGAGAAGGGGAAGGAGTTCAACTTTTGACAATAAGTTGTCAGCAGCGGCAGAGACAGGAAAGTTGGCGGTGACAGGTCCGGTGGCAGTGGACTCCGTGGAAGCATGCCAAGTCGGGGATGGAAACAAGTGATGGATTCGGGGGTTGGTTAGGCCCATCCCCCCCTTGGACACTGTTTATGGGCATGTGGGGCTCTACTACCCCGCGGAAGGACGTGGTGAGAGACATGTTCTGTTTGCCCCACCATCCTGAGGATGTCACATCTGCAGGCACATGTGTTCGGCCCTCCCCCACCTCCTCTTGAAGACTCTGGTGGGGGGGTTGTGTGCCGCCTTCGGGGGACCCTGTGCAAGGGTTTGGGGGACGCTCCCTACAATCTGTCTGCTGGGGCAGGTGTGCGGCACATGAAATTGATACCGATACCAAAAATAAAACCTTGGTTTGAAATCGGTACCAATACCGATAACAACAACAATAACGAAAAATGACATTTCATTATTAACAAAACCGACATATTTGAATAACAAAAACGATAACGAAAAACGAAAAATGACATGGGGTCCTGGTGCACACCCCTAATGATCAGAGCAAAGAGTACATGACTAGAGCACACTGTAGTACAACTATTCTTCACTTCCGATGGCGTATGGGTGACCCATGAGAAACAAAGCATAAGTGACAAAAGCTGTGAAGTCACTCTAAGGTATGTCAGAGAGTGGGCAGAATGGAGTGCAACAGTGACAATGAAGTCTTCCCAGACACCATCCTNGCACCTTAAACTGAGCCTAGAAAGCTATAGGGAACCAGTGCAGACTCCAGAGCATCAGCATAATGTGCTCCCAGTGCCTCGTCCCTAAAAAAGGCCAAGCCGCCACATTCTGCACGAGTTGCAGCTTTCAAAGTCAGCAAGGGCAGCCCCGCGTAGAGCACATTGCAGTAATCCAGCCTCGAGATGATGAAAGCATGGATGACGGTGGCCAGATCTGAATTAGAAAGAAAATGCTACAGCCTCTTCACCAGATGGAGTTGGTGCAAAGTGCTCCTGCCCATTCCCACAATGTAACTAACAATCCAAGCTAAGCAAGGGGTCCAGAAGCACTCCAAGGCTGCAAACCTGATTGACCCGAAGGGGGAAGATTCCCTCAATAATAGGAGTCCCAGTCCCCTCCAGGTCACAGGGCTGGTCAATCAGCTCGCCCGCATTCCAGTCCCTGAGAACAGCCAGGCATGGGGTGTGAACCGAGACTGCAGAGCCTGAGTCGTGTGAAAAAGAGAGGTAGAGCTGGTTGTCATCAGCATATTGATAACACTTCACCCCAAACCTCCGAATGACCTCACCCAGCGGCCACAAATACACGTTGAACAAGAGGGGAGACAAGGGAGAACAAGAGGGGGAGGGTATATGGGTTTCCGAACCAAAGATTCTTCTAAACCCTTAAAACTGGCCTAAATCTTTTTAATTCTATGCTATGGGGAAAGCACTGAGAAGAAACATTTATTGATTTTCTTGCAGGGTAGAGGATTTGAAGGATTACTAGGAGGAGAGGTGAGAATGACACATTTGGGGGGTCACTTCCTTTGTTTTCCTCAGCATCTTTCTGTTTGTTTGTTTTCCCCACCAAAGTTTCTTCCAGCCCCTCTGTCCTGACTTCTCAGCTCAAGACTTATGCCAATATTATTGAGACCTCAGCTGAGATCAGGGCTTTTCTCTCTTGCAGTTGTTTTGCAGATGCAGAAACATCCACAGGGATTCACCTTAAAAAAACAACCAGGACCAGGACCAGGACCAGCAGAGTGAACTTGGTTCTGACAGTGGTGGTAACATTAGGGTGGTCCCGAGGATAGTGGCATTGGCAGCCGAGAGTCAGGGAGGCAGGGAACCTGCAGGAAACCATGCCACCCTTCTTCCTATCCCAATGCAGCCCTGCTCTGTGTCAGAGGCAGACAGAACACATGGCCAAGGAGGGAATGAGGCAGGCGATGAGATGAAGCTGCATCCATGCTTTTCGGGCTCACGAGGACCCTGGAAGGGTCCTTGCCATGCTATCCCTAGGCCACCCCGGGCCCCATCTAAGACCCTCTTGTGACCCTACAAGTCTAGAACCACTGCCTTAGATCCTCCCAACAGAGACCAAAAGGATCTGCTAGTCATGGGTATGTGCCCACCCCCCCCCGCAATATTTTCCCTTGTCCAGCCCCGCCTTAACCCCACAACGGTCAGACTTAGAAACTGAGTCTTCCTCCCCTGCCATGGTCCCACTTGTCTCCGTGGGCAGGAAATGAACAGAGGGGCGACTTCATCATGCTATGGCATGGCAGAAGAAGGAAGAAGTAACTCTTTTTTGGTTTTCTTGCAGGATGAAGGAAGTGGGCAAGGAGAGCAGGGAGGATGGGTGAGGATAAGACATTTGGGGATTGCGTCCTTTACGTCCTGATCATCTTCCTCGTTTTCTCACCAAGATTCCGGTGCCTCTGTTCTGACTTTCTGACTTCTCGATGAAACACTCACATCCCTATTATTAAGTCCAAAGCCACCAACCAACATCAAGGCCCCATTCTGGTGGGGTTGCTTTGAAGAGCTAAAATGATGAAGAATCTCTGCCTCACTTAGTTCACATAGTTGCTTTCATCCTATGCACCTGGAAACAAAATCATACTAACATCTTCTCTTCTACTTCCACTCATGCCTACATCTGACTCATTCTTCCAGAGGAGGAAAAGCAGTTGGAAAAACTAACTATAGCCTCTTTTTTTTCTTACAGGGAGGAGGACGTGGTCAAGGAAGGCAGAGAGGACAGGTAAGAATAATACATTAAGAGATAAGTCCCTTAGCACCATACTACCCAAGAGAGTAGAATTAAGGATAAATACACATTAATGAGTGTGACAGGGTGACCCTCCTGATTGGGAGCAGCCTTGTTTAACATCCTGGGGAAATTAGCCTTCCGGACCACACTCCAGACTTGCTAAGTTGCTCAGACTCGCTGAGCCACGCTCCTGAAAGCCTTGTCAGTTTTAATAAAGATGAAGGTTAAAATTATAACAGGCCTCCACAATTCCCCTTCTAGCCCACCTCAATCTTCTCTTTTTAGGGGCTTCTCCTTAGTCCCCTGTTTGAACCAATATACAGTCTCTCACAAAGGCCCATTCAAATTATTTTTTTTTATTATTTATATATTTGCATTTCTTAGCTGCTCCCTCATGGCCATGGCATCTCGGGGCGGATTACAATATAAAACAACAGTAAATTGAATAACAATAAAACAGTAAAACAAGGAAATTTAAGAACATATAAAAATCCACCTAAAAATAGCCACCACCCCCGAAACCTTTACCCCAAGCCCCCCTCCCCTCTTCCCAAGGCCTGGGAGAACAGCCAGGTTTTACAGGCCCGACGGAAGGCCAACAGACTTGGGGCCAGATGGGCTTCCTCCAGGAGGAAGTTCCATAATTGGGGCCCAGCCACTGAGAACGCCCTCTCCATTGTGGCCCCCCATTTTACACGGGGGACCTCCAAGAAGGTGCCCTCGGCAGCCCGAAAAGGTTGCTCAGGGGCGCAGAAGGTGAGGCGCCCCTGAGGTATGAAGGGCGAAGACTGTGTAGGGCTTTGTAGGCCTAGAATCTGGCTCGGTACGCTATAGGCAGCCAGTTGAGTGCGCGGAGCACTGGAGTGATGTTTTCCCATTGGCTCGTCCCCGTCAGGAGACGAGCCGCCGCGTTCTGCACCAGCTGCAGCCTCTGAACCAGCCCCAGGAGAAGCCCCACGTAGAGCGCGTTGCAGTAGTGCAGCCTCGAATACCTGTAAACTAGTTTTCTCTGGATCCTTTCAGCTTGTCCTGTTTCTGTGATCTCTGTGGGTTTTGGTTACCAAAGTGAAGTGCTTAATTTATACAAGAATGAACTGCCAGGGCCCAAACCTGCCTCACAAGTCAGGCTCCCTGCAGCAAACCTAGACTGCAGTGTAGACATGCCTTGAATATAGTCTCTGCCTGTTTTCTCCTGGTCTGTAAAAACAAAGGCCTATGACACAGAAAAAGAAGGAGGAAGTAACTACTCCCCTTCAATCCTCTGTTTGCAGGACATCATCAATGCAGGTATTTAACTACTCTTTATTTTTTCAGGGTGGAGGACGTGGGCAAGGACAGGTGAGAATGAGACAATAAACCCCTGAAAGTAGCCTAAATATCTTTGATTCTATGACACAGGAGAAGAAGGAACTATTCTTTTTGTTTTACTTTCTTTTTTTGCAGGGTGGAGGACACGGACACGGAGGACGGGTGAGAATTAGACATTTGTGGATTACTTCCATTACTTTCCAATTTTCTCAGTGAAGTTTTAGTTCCTCCCTTCTGACTCCCTCTCTTCTGACACCTTGGCTAAACTCTTAAGCTAGCCTTAATATTAATTATTATTTTTTAAATTTATTATTATTATTATTATTATTATTATTATTATTATTATTATTATTATTATGCCCAAAGGCTCCAATTGAGATCCAAGTCCCAATCTTGCAGGGTTGCTCTGTAGACAGACAGCACCTGCACCAAAGAGCTCACACACTTGTCATCATTCTATGATCTAGAAAAAGTATTTATGAGTGTTTTTTTCACACAAGCATGGAATTCGTGGGTTACAGAAATCTGTTGTGATTACAAGGCTGCATCAACATTCTCATGAGTGCTGTTTAGATTATTGTCCCTGTTGTGCATGAAACAGTCACATGGTGCCTGTTCAGCCGCATTTACTCCATCTTCACCGATGATGATCTTGGGTCAGACATAACGCTATTGGGCAAACCATAAACAGGGTGTGTAGAGAAGAGCGCTTCTCCAGCCTCCTGTCTATGGTTTCAAAACGGCGATTGGAGAAAATGCAACCTGGCACAATCTTGTACAAAGGTTAGATGTTAATATGCGTCTTTATGGTGCAAGTTTTGGAAAACGCATTAGTAAACCACCGATGTCGAGGTTTTACAAACCCACAGAAATTTCCACATGAAATGCGGGCGAGTCATTCAGATGTGAACTTCATTTGTGGGTTTAATTACCTGCTCGTGGGAGATATGTCTCATGTAAAAATGCCCTTTGCTAAAGTCACCTTTTCTAGTCCGACCCCATCTAAATGGGATTCATTATTCCAGCAGAGGAGAAACACTCAGAAGTCATAACTATTGCCTTTTTTCATTGCAGGGTGGAGGACGTGTGTAAGGAGTCAGAGAGTGAGGAACAGTAAGTATGAGACATTTGGGGGTAGCTCTGATTAGTACCCAAGGGAGCAGAATTAAGATTAAGTTCTAAATTAAATTTAAATGCAGTTCAAACTTGTTTTCTCCAGAGTTTGCTTAGGATCCCTAAGGGTACCCCAACTGCAGTAGTTAGGCTGGAGTTTGGATGAAGGAGCTGGAGTAGAGTAGCATAGGAGTCTTCCCTTAATCTGTGGCTGAGGATCACCAAAACTCCTAACTCCGGGCTTGTGACGTATATGCTGAGGATTCGTATAAGAACCATTGGGTCAGTGCCATTGATAATTATCTGTCCAGGCTAGGGTTTTCACAAAATTATTTTGCAAATAAAAGCATACTAGCTGCTAGATCTGAGATTCAGGAAAGAACAGGAGACATTGAAAGGCAGGGGGATCTTGCTAAAGTGGAAAAATCCCTGCATATCTGTAGTTACAAATTGTGGGAGCCAGAGTCTGGTTAAATGGTGACTTATCTGTCATCAACTGCCACAATAGGGGTCAGTACCTCTTTTCCTGTGTTCGTTTAAATGTCTTGCCATCAAGGGTACTGGAGGGATGCTTTTGTGGTGTTCCCTATGGAAACCGTCTTTGTTCATTTGATATGGTACAACTACATACTGATTCCTCTCAACATATTCTGTTCCAATGCTATCTGTATGACAATCTGCGTGAGGAACTTCTTGCCTTTATCTTTGAGCAATTTCTGGGACGAACAGATCTCTGCTTGCTGGAGATTGTCCTTAGAGACGCTTCGCCAGTAATAACGCAAGCAGTGATGAAATTTTTGAAGTTAGCTTTCAATAGGAGATCACTTTTTCTGCAATCTAAATTACCTATGGACTCTTGAGTATAAGGATTTTGGTATTCCAGGTTTTCTGTATGTCTCCCTAAGAGATTGGGTTGTAAGCCTGTTCTTAGGGAATGGTTATAGCTAACTGGGATATAATTTGATTTTAAGTATTATGTAAGCTCTTAATTTTATTGAGTTGTTAAGTTGTTGATCAGACATGATTATATTTATGTTTATATTTATGTTCATGTTATGGTTACTTTATTTTCCATATACTTGTTTTTGTATGTATGTACTTATCTATTTGTTTGTTGGCAATGACCTAAGGCCACGCAAAAATAAAATTATTAATAATAATAATAATAATAATAATAATTATTATTATTATTATATTAAGTAAATCCTATTTCATAATGATGTAAATCAGGGATGGGGAACCTTTTCCCTCCCAGGGGCCACTTTAAAAATTAATACAAGCTCTGAGGACCACATTGAAGTTGCAGGCAAGGGTGTGTAAGGAAATGAGGTTGAGACAATGAATCTATGCTATGGATCTGTCTCCTATCCTTGTGTGTATGCCTATAGGTCTGCTCCTTTAACCTGAGCTCAGCATGTGAGTGCTTTGGTGTAAGAACTGGATCCAGGGACTGGAAATGGACTGCATAAACACTTGCCGGGGGCAGTGAGCATTTAGTCCCTGGGCCTGAGGTTCCCCAATGCTGATCTAAATACACAAAGGAGTGGAGTCAAGTTGACCATATTATATCACACAGCATCTCAATAAACTTAAGCTGCATTGAATGCTTGTTTTGGAAATTTCATACTAAGAGAGTTTGGTAGAGCCAGGAACTGAACTAATCCAGTGCCTTTAATCCAAAGTGCCAATCCAGTGCCTTTAATTCAACGGCCAGTTAAAATCTTTATGGCATCTGATTCAGGGCATTTCATTGCAGCATGGTGCTATTGCTGGCCAAGTAAAGCAAAGGGTGCAAGAGAGTATCAGTTATTTTTGGTTTGAGAGTATCTTAGATTTGAATTCCCACTTCTAGCAGCTAAACCGGATACTGCTAAAATAGTCATTTGTTTTAAGGCCACGAGGAATCACCTTCATGCAGCTGGAGGTAGCCAATGCCACACAGGTTACTAGGCTACATGGAGACAATAATCTGAGGCCGCTTTTAAACGAGGCGCTGAAAAGCGCCTCCTGAGTCCCGCATTGAAAGAGAAGTCCCGCGGGGAGTGTTTCCATGCTCTCCGCGCTGCCGGAAGTGACATGCTCCCTGCTGTAGCTGCTGCCGACAACGGGGAGCACGTCACTTCTGGCAGCGCGGGGAGCACGGAAACACTCCCCCCGCGGCTTTTCTCTCAACGCGGGACTCAAGAGGCGCTTTTTAGCGCCTCGTATAAAAGCGGCCTGAAACTCCTTTGTTCAATTGATATATAAGAACAGAATTCTTCAGCATGAATTAGCATTTTCTCTGCTGGAAATGTTGTAATTATTATTATTTGCATTGTGAGAACACTCAGGAGTAACTGTTCTCTAGGGAACCTGGGGTGGGGGACCTCAGATCCAGGGGCCAAATGCAGCCTGATGCTACTTTTTATTTGGTCCTTTTCTGGTTCTGGGGATTGGGGTAATCGCACTCCTCCACACACACCCATCAGCTGTTTGGTAGGGCCAGGATGAGCGCGTTCCTCCACCCCCCATCAGCTGTTTGCTGGTGCCTGCCACGTGCATGCACCAAATAGCAGATGGGGGCCCCCCTGAGGAGCATCCTCCCATCAGCTGTTTGGTGCGTACCCTCCAGCCGAATGGGTCCACCATCAGCTGTTTGGTGGCAGCTCTAGCCCAATCCTGCTGAGCAGCTGGGGTCTGAGAGTCCTGCCACTTGTGGACAGCTTCTCAGACTGACCCAGGGCATGGAGGGACCTGTGATGGTTACAGAGGTGGAGGGCTGCTTGTGTGAACAGCCCCCCCCCGTCCCCACCGACCCAAGAAGTGATGGCTACAGTGGCCCACCCTGCCATCAGTGGCCCTCACTGCCATCACATCTGTTTTCACTCAATGTCTGAAGGTTGAAACCAGATAAATAATCCAGGTTGAAACAAGGTGCAGATTTTAATGGTAAGAGGAGCAAAAAATAAAGCTCATCACAATCTCAGAAAATATTTAATTTACCCAAGAGAAGGTTAAGGAGTGAACTTATCACACACTCCTACTTAAAGAGATTTTAGACAGTAACAGGATGTTGGATGTAACAGCAACACACATTTTTTTTACTAGGTATTTATGGGAACCTCATCCCATTGTTTCTTACAGATTTCTTTTTCTCCCTTCTGTTCCAGAATTCCCCTAAACTGGTCTGAAACAAGAGCTGACAAATTTGGAAGCTGAATTTGCTGACCATGGCCCCAACTCCTGCTGATGTTCCACTTTCTGCCCTTCTAGCCCGAAAGGCCTCAATCATGCAATCTGCTCATGTGCTTAAAGCTAAGCTCGCGTGCAGCTGTTTCTAGAACGGAGGGTATAGGGGCTGTCTTACTGCTCTCTAGGGGATTTGGAGAAGCTTCATGGAAATAATAATAATAAAATAAATCTCCAAAAGCACTTCTCTCTTTTCTTGTTTTAAGGAATGGATTTGACACAAACAAAAGCCCAAAGTTGCTCCTAAACACTGTTGTTTTCATGGAATATTGGAAGAATTATTTCTATTGCTAACTATTTTCATGCTTTTGATCCTGGAAAAGATGAAAATAGGAATTTGTTTTCTCTATTACTCCATTTCTGTGCATAGTGCAATGATGGAGTGGGCAGGAATAGGTGGTTTGAAACGACATGCTCCCTGTATTCTGGAGGCGTACCCAGTTCCTTGTGTAAGTGAGAGAAGGTAAAGCTGCTCTACTCCCTATGGCCTCCTCTTGCCTGGCTGGCAAATGTTTATATCCTGCCTCTCCTGTGTTAGACTCTGAGCAGCCCAAGAGGAATTTGGTTGTGTGATACCAAAGGTGTGCATTTTCTGGTTTGCAAAGATTAACAGCAGCATTCTGGAAGAACATGGAGAGGAGCATTGCTGAGAAACATTCCCTAACTGCATTTAATAAAGAGCTACTGAGTTTTTTTCCTGTTCCTCACTTCCCAAGGAGCTATCTAAATCAAAACAAATCATACACATGCTTAAGATTCTCCCAAAAGATTACTGTGCCAGGTCAATTAAATGAACAACAAAAATGATTTAGTTGGAACACGTTTTGGAAGGAGCAATTTTTGTTGACCAGATTTAAGTCAGCTGCTACTCATGCATATATTGTTGATTAATAAGAATACTAGCCCTTTACTACATTTCCTACTATAACAATCATGAAGTTAAGAGGAAGACTCCAAAACTCTTTTCTTCAGGCGCCTAGCTGCTACACAAAACTTAGCAACCTGTTCAGTAATTACAGGAACAATATCACTCAAGAAAATATTCAAAACTTCCGACTGGCTACTGGAACCCATCCCAGCAATCCCAGGTTCCAAAATTTCACACCGGGGAATATTATACAACGGGCAATCAAAGAACACATGTGTAAGTGTTTCCACCACCTTATGGGTACAACATTTACAAAACCTTCGCTGATGGGGAACTTTACTAATCCTACCTTCTGTTACAGCAGAAGGCAAAAGAGCAAATCTGGCCAAAGGAAAGGCAACTCTATTTGGCCAATTTGATAAGTTGGATAAATATATTGCGCACTCTGAATGTTGTGGAAATCCTTTATATAAATCAGAAATCTTTGGGGCGTTTACAACTGCATCATGCATTTCAAGCTCCTGATCACTGACCCTTTGTCTGGTCAAGGAGAAAGCCTTACCAAATGGGAGGGTAGAGAAGAAATTTAATGAAAAGCCCAACTTTACCAGCAGTCTCAACCCCTGTTTCCCATGGGCCAGTAGAGAAGGCCCAAAGCCCCGACAGGCCAGACTGCTCTGTACATCATAAATGAGACCAAACCAGAACTTTAAAATTCTGGCTTTAGCTAATGACTCAAGTCATGGAAGGCCCATTTCTGGCCTGATTTGCGCAGCTGCACAAGAAGCCCTTGGTATATGCAAGATAGTTTTCATAAACCAATTTTGAATAATTTCCAAGGCAGCTATAAATGTTGGGCCCCAAATGGGAAGTCATACAAATAATGAGATTGGTGGTGGGGAATAGGGGGCTCTTTCTAAGCCTTTAGAATAAACTGCAGTCATCTCTACAGGCTTTCTTTGCAGTTAGGACAGCTAGAAACTTATTTAAAAACAGAAGCTGAGATTCTCACACCTTCAGGCTTTCAGAGACTCCTAAAATCACAAGACTCATGACTGAACTGCAAGGGTTGCCAACATAGCGCGTTCCTATAGCACACAGGTGCTCTCAGGAGTATGTACCTCCGGGATACAAGTTTTAATTACATAAATAAATAAATTAAATTAAATATGGACCCTTTTCAGCAACCCAGCCCAAAATGACTGTTGTGAGGTGTCAGGAGCACCCGGGGCCGCTCCGGGACCTCCCAAGCACCCCCGAACCAGCCAGCCCAGCCCAGCAGCTTACCGGCCCCAAATGCTCCCTCCCCAAGGACGCCCGCGGCCCGGGAAGAGCCGCGTCGCGGGCATTCACCTCCGGCAGAACGCCGACATGAAGAGAGTCCCCCGACGCTCCCACAAACACTGGAAGGGAGGCCTGGGCCTGCAGCCACGCCCCCGCCAATGACCAGC